>JBANRG010000016.1:600000-1028000 GCA_037954225.1 Stygiomarasmius scandens
CACAGTTGTTTGGTTCCTTGAGTTGGAGTTCTTTCAAGTTACCATTGAAGCAATTGGATCTCTTCTTTCTCCAGATGAAAGACTGGATGCGATAAATACAAGGGGGGTGTCCCTCGAAATACCGTTGCGAGCAGGATATCTCTCTACGGTGAGTTCAAGGTTTTGGTGCCTACAACTCGGAATGTTAATCAACGGGGGAATTCGGATCAGATGCTGATTGGAGATATTGTGGTTATCTGGAGAGCATATATTATTTGTAATCGGTGCAAGGCTATAGTTATATTACCATGCTTGGCGGTCATTGTTTCATTGGGTATTTATTTTCTTCCCCGCAACATTTCCTCCCCAATAAGACTCAAATTATTCAGGTTTTTGCGTTGGCACCATTTTTTGTTTGGAAACGGATGGTGCAGAATCTGCAATTAGCCTATCTAATGGTCCACAAGCCTGTAGATGGGCAGAGCCAACCACGTGGGCACTCTCACTGTTCGCCAATTTCGTATCAACCCTGGCAGTTGTTCTCCACATGTGGTTAGCTGTATTTGTGTTCTTGCTTGTTTTTTAAATCATTTTAAATCTAGGTGGATGCGTCGAGAAATTAAAAAAGCTTTAGGACATCATCCTCCAAGATCCAGAGCGCAGCAGGTATTGGTGATACTTATAGAGTCTGGATTTGCTTACTGTATATTTTACATTCAATTGTCTTTTCATAATTCTAATGACTACCGCAGGTGCTATCTGGGTAAAAATTTCTCAGAAATTTTCAGGATATCATATGTTAATGACTTACATTTCAATCACATAGACTTGCGGAATTGTACAGTTCATCCCAGTATCTCGCACTTCTCACCTAATCTACGTTTATGAAGTATTTAGAGCACTGCGATACCATATCTCTGTGAGTTGACATTTCATTTCATTTGGAGTTGAGAAAAAAATTCATTACAAGGTACAGGACATATACACAACTGCTGTCATTGTTATGGTCAACATTCGAAGAACAATTGTGGAAACAACGTTCATTGGATCCCAAATTGAATTCGCTTCCAAATTGGAGGAAATTGCTCAACCGACCCATTCCAAAGCATCTGATACTCCATCAATTTTTCTGTCACGCTACCATGACACAGATCAACTTTTTACTCATAGTAAACACGAGAAAATTGCGATTGGGTCAGTAGACAGGATGTAGAATGCTTTGGTGCAATCAGTATTTGTATTCATAAAATTTATTTATCTTTCCACTAATCGTCGGTCGGTTAATTGATGGAAATCTGAGAGGTGGGTGCGGAGCCCAGAGATAATATGAATACCCTGGATTCAGCGGCATTTGAGGGATAGGTGAGCACAAAGGCGCCCTGAACTCAGCGACGTCTCCTGAATCCGTATGGTGCCGAGACTCGAAAAATAAAACAGGGAGAGGTAGCAGGGTAACACACATGCGCAGGTAATACCTATAGCTATAGGTACACGAGAAGGATAGAGATGAGTAGGAGATGAATCAGATATAAACTAGACTCACTCGAGATGATGGAGAAGCTTCGAGAGTCACAAATATGCGGATAATTACTAAGTAAAATTGTGTATGAAAGAGAGCGGAGGCAAAAAAAAAACTACGAGGCAGACTGAAAGGAGGAATCGCCGTCACCAGTGCGGTCCAGTTTGGCTTTTGACTTCCTCGGCCCAGTAATAGTTGACGTACCTGCTTGGCCCATAGATCGTCGAATCCCCCTATGCATCTTCATGTATTGCATTTCATCTTTGTCGCCGGTAACTGTACTGTAACATTTCAATCAACTCGTCAGTAACGGGTAACGGGACCTTGAAAATCGACGAAAATGAGGGGTTGTAACGCATAACTGAGGGAGGTGACGAATTTTTCCCTCCGTTACAACAAAAAAATCACCCAAAAAAGGCAAATTTTCGTCGCCTCCGGCGAAATTTTGACTGCTGTAACGGGTAATTTCCTCAAGTGACAATGAAAAAAGTTCGTCAGGTATGTAACGGTAACGGAAGGGTGACGAATTGATTGAAATGCTACAGTACATGCCATTCTCGATATTCATGACTTGGGATACGATCTGGTAACAGCGAATCTACAGGAAAAGATCGTGTACGAGGCCGGATAAATTGAATAGTGGCTGACTACGGCATAACCGGCTGTATTAATATTGACATGCTTGTACAAGCCGAAACAAGCCGGGAAAGACGGGGTCAAAACTTGAATAATTACGATGCTGGTGCGGCGAGATTTGGCCTTTACACATGTGAACTCGGATACTCGGGCTCTGAATATGAAGTGACCAGCACAAGCCGATTCTTACACTTGGATCCTGGATTTTCACGCTCGAACCTAAGTGCTCATCCTATTAATATTAAGCAGTGTAGTACGGTTAACTTGTCCCTAATCCTAAGGGTATAATTTTCGTCTATCCTCACGCCTCCATACCGTTGTCTTCCTTAATCATAGCGGCTGCGCGTTCCGCCAAGGCAAGTATCGGAGCAGTCGGATGACATTCCGGAAGATTAGGCTGAAAGATCACAAAGTAAGCCCACTACCCAACAGAAAGAAAGGCAGACGTACGAAAACACTGGCATCTACCACCCTAATCCCTTTCACTCCCTTCACCCTCAACCTAGAATCCGTAACGGCCATCTCATCTCCGTCTTTGCCCATCTTTGCTGTACCAACAGGATGGTATACGGTCATACCGTTATTCCTGATATATTCAATCTTCTTCTCGTCAGTTGTAGCATCCGCTAGATCTCCATAAGGACCAATGATGAAACCGTTTTCGGTCCAAGGCTCAGTAGAAAGAAATGTCTCGGAGTCTTTCAAAGTTTGGACCATTGCCCGCACGTCGAAATCGTTACTGAAGAGCTGGTAGTCTATGATGGGATCGGTAAATGTAGCACCGGTAGCAGAGTCGAGAGTGAGTTGGCCAGCTTAAAAGATTATGTGGGCAAGTTGTGAAGAGAAATGAATTAAAGGGTTACTTACAAGATTTTGGGGATACGACCGCAGTGAGCAAAGTCATGTAGTTCCCACTAGAGGGTTGCGGTATGTTTCCAATGGGCGCGAAACCGTTCTGTGATGCAGAAAGTTAGGTGTGATCTTTTGGCCGGAGACCTGGGATTGCGTACAGCGAAGATTAGCTCAATATGAGGAGTACTGGGCCCAGAGGCGGGATCAGTTGTCCCTTCTAACAAATCATCCGGTACACGAAGAAAACCTTTGAAAGTCGTCGTGTTAGACTATGCAAGTCAAGACCTGGTGGACAAATTCGGAGCCTACCTATGACATTACTCGGAGCACTAGACAAAACGCCTTTCCTTTCCAGGGTCCATTGAGCCAAAGCACCTGCTGCAACCAAGGGATCACGCAGGACCCCGTCAAAGGTGTCTGTAGAGTTGACTTCGTAGTACGTAGGAAGGAGAGGATGATCACAGAGGTTCTTTCCTTTGATGTACCTAATCAGATACCATCCCAACTGCTGAGCTTGACTGGCGAGCTTACCAACTCCGGGACTGTCTACAACGACGTCAATGTCCTTAGCCTCCAGTTCGTCTTTAGGTCCTATTCCAGACAACAGGAGAAGGTGGGGCGTCCCGATGGACCCTGCACTCAAGACAATTTCCTGAGCGGCACGTATTTTGAAACGAGGACCTAGTTTGTACAAGCGTATCAGCATCTGTGTTTGCGAACAAAAAGATAAACGTACCATTTCGCGATTGACCAACTTCTATAATATTAAAGATGGGATCGCCAGTGTTATTGGTGGTGTCTTGTAGTAGACGAGTAGCTCGACTTAGGATGAGAACGTCAAGGTTGGATCGAGAGTCTAACGCAGGATGAAGGTAAGCAGTCGCAGATGAACTACGCTCTCCGTGACCGGCATTTTCTTGATTGAGGCCTGGATAAAAGAAGATTATTGAGCGCACAGACGAATGGAGAGAAAGACCAATATTCACCAAAACCCATTGAATCCCCTGCGTTCATATCTTGGGTATACTTCCATCTAATACCAACCCGTGAGCGCGGAGAACACGTATCGTTCTACCAATCACGTACCGACTATCTGTTTCTTGTAATAGCTTGCTCGCATTACCGGCTTTCGAATCCAATGGTGTCGGCCAATTCGGTAAATTGACTAGAACAGGACCATTTCCGTTGGAAAGTGTAGGATCGTCGGCAGAAGGAGTAGAAGGGTTTGCGGTAGGTTCGACGAGGGTAGATACCTGTATAAAAATAGTACTCGATCTGGGCTCGGGAAATGCAATACACAATCGCGCACCTTCTGCCAATACGGTTCCATAGCATCCCAACTCCACCCATTGTCACCGGTAGTTTCAGCGTATTGGTCCCACAGTTCACTCGACCCTCGGGTCCATATCATGAAATCTAGTAACAGATATGTCGGTGATAAAAGACAGAAAGGAAATGAAACATACTAATACTGCTGGTTCCACCTAATACAAATCCCCTTGGAACAGTGATGGAACGATTGTTCAATCCGGGTTGAGGGATAGTGGTGAAATTCCAATCGACGAGCGTTTGCTGGTTGAGTGTCGCGAGAGCAGGAACTTTGATAGGGAGTATGCCTGTGTCGCTTCATGGTCAGAGGGGAAAAAAGAACAAAGCGATGAGTATAAATGATTATAAACAGGAATAGTGAACTTACTCAAGACCAGCCTCGATAACCAACACGGTCTTTGACGAATCCTCGCTCAGTCTGTTCGCAATGACATTCCCTGCCGTACCAGCTACACACGAAAATCATGTTGGATTTACCCAGAACGTAGACCATGTTGCTCACCTCCGACTACAATGAAATCATACTCCTTCCGTGGCAGGAACGCGGGTGATAGATATAACGTTGCATAGACCGTAGGCAAAACGGAGAGTATTAAAGCGAACGAAAGGTTTTGGACCAAGTTATACATTATACATACAGCTTTCAAGACAAACGAGTGACTATTTTCCGACCCAGAAGGCCCTATTTAAATATAATCCTATAAGTACATCATGAGGACGCTTTTAATCAGAAGATATTGCACTTACCGGTATGCGTATCGTAGCTATACCGGATGAAAAGATGGATTAAGAATTCAAACGAGTGACACGGGAAAAAGCTTGGGTCCCAATCAACGGAAGCTTTATATATGTACACCAGCCCTTACAACCGGATCGTGATAGCCTGTGGACGATGCAGTTTCGGACAGGCTACGTTTGAGGAATTGCAAAAAAGGGTTACGTCAAGGCTCCAAACTCCGCACTTGCCAAACGATTTGACTGATACCTCTGCGTAAAGGAGCGAGTGTCCTTGAATTCAGAAATGCAGCTGATTACTTGGATTTGATTGCTGAATATGTATATGAATCCTTAGAAACGTAGTAAAATGACAATATCTATGTATTTCCTGGCTTGCGGATCCAAGATCGGGTAAGGTCTGTTGTTATCTGGGGATAATTGCCAGCGCAATTTATTCCGAAAACTGGTCGGAATCCTAAGGTTCTTGCTTTGTTCTTGCTTCTTTGTGTACTGAAATAGCACTCACACACATTCGTTCCGGCAGTTTTCCTAAGTAACTATAAGAGAACGACTGGTTGAATTTCCGACCGTCGGTAGTTTCGGATATATAGATATATTCGGATTCCGCTCCGAAATGCCGCTCGTTCGCAAGAAAAAATTACACTGCCGTTTTTATTGAGCGCTCGACGATCCATAGGATATCCGGGGTCCCCTTCCTCCACATTTTGTTGGTAAAGCAGTCTGATTGAGCCCAGGCCGCCTCCCTTCAAAGTGAAAATTAAATTTCTCTGGGTGTATGTGAGCACTTCGTGCACAACTACAGGTGACACGTCGACGGCATTAAAGTCGAAAAATACTAGTCCATTATGCTACGCAATGATCTTTGGTCCAATTCCTAAAAACTTGCCGGTGTTTACCTTAAATGGTGAATGTATTCCCTTCAGGGAGTCACATCCCTATGTAGGTGCCATATTCACCTCAACAAAATCCAACTATTTTTATGAGCACTATGAAAAGAAGGCTCAGACAGCCCGGATCTGTCATAGACAAGTGTAGGCTCGGTTCCATCCGTTCTTTTCAAACTCCGGTGGGAGTTCTCAAGAACGGCTGGTACAACATGTTGTCACTTTCCGATGTCACGGCTGTGACGCGGGACTTAGCCATAGAACGTCAACCTCTTACTTTGTAAAAATCACTTTTAACATGTTATGATATTTGGATAGTACTCATTGAGAGCTCTCGAATGATATATATATGTAAAATGTGATTTTTTGACCAAAATTTAACTTTGAACTTGATCGCGATTGTTCCATCATTCTACGTCACTTCCATCATCACCGCCATCTTCAGCCGTCACTTCAACAAGGCCTATATCAAGTGCAACATCCTCAGCATCCTCCAGACCCACCATATCCCCATCCTCTTGATCCAAAGCTTCACCTAGAGAGGATGTGAAACACTCCTCGGGCTCATCATCACTAATACTACTCCTTATTCCAACTAGTATTATCCCGCATAACAGAGTATATTTCTAAGTCACCTTAAATATGATTAAAAATCGATTTTTTGACATCTACGCCAAATGAAATATCTCGTCGAAATAAAGCGGTTGACAATTACTTGACGGCGGTCATTTTTTTGAAGTTTTGAGGTCGATTTTTCCTAAGTGCTTGTCACGTTAGCGCGAGGTCCCAAATCCGCGACATGTTGTACCAGTCGGTTGGCGATCAACGCAAATTTCAAAGTCCGACTGATCATCAAATCGCCAACCGACTGGGAACGAGTCTAAGACAAGTGTTTTCCATTGAATCTCATATAGGTGTCAACCGACTACCTCCAAAGATTGGATGTACACTTTATAAAGGTCTGATTGATTGCCACCTGACTCATGGGTGTGAAATCATGCCAGATGGAGATGAGTCGGCACTGCTTATACTACAGCGTGTCCAACACACCTTCCTTCGCCGGCTGTTAGGTGTTGGGTCAAAATCCCTATTGATACCTCTGTTCACTGAGACTGGGTTACTTCCCATCAGAACTAGACGAGTAATCCTTATATTGGAATATCTCATCTACCTGTTGAAATTACCCCCTCATCAGTATGCAAGAATGGCTTTACAAGCAAACATTGATTTGCTCTACCGTAGTAAACCATGCTGGCTTCAGGACCTACGCATTGCCTTATCTAAGATTGCAGATGGCAATTGTTGCCTTCCATCAGATATAAGGCAAATGTCAGTCAGTGATATTGAGGACCTAAAGAAGAAAGTTATCCAAGCTTCGGATGATCACCTTCAAGAAAAGATCCCCCTGATGTCACAGACATACATCCTACACAATAGATTAGAACCTCAAAAGGAAGGCCCGCCAAAGCGACGTTCCCGGACTTTACGGCACTACCTTGTGCAAATTCCGAATGAACAGCATCGACGAGCTGTAACTTTCATACTTTTCGGCCAACATATATTTTCAAGCGTACGTCTGGGTTGGATTAAACCCCCCATCCCAATGGAACACAGGCTATGTCGCTTTTGTCAAATACATGTTGAAACACCGGAACACGCACTTATGCAATGCTCGTTTGATCAGTACACAGTGCTGCTGCGTCATACCCTGAGGGAGAGTGTTGCAGCAAAATGCAGATGGCAAATTCCTACAACCCTGTCCGATTCCGAAGCACTGTACTGGCTTAAGAAAATCTTATTTGATTGGGACTTGGTTTGGATAATTGGCAAACACATTTATGAGGTCTCTTCTCATTGGTCTAGAACAAAACGGTATCATATATAGGTCCCATGAACCAACACGAATTTTACTCTCAAACTACTTACTCATAGCAGAACCCTCTCGCCGCGTCGAAGGACTATTTGCTCGGTATGGTATTTGTAGAGGCAAGCATAAGGGGGAATCTTCACTGAGCCCTGCCCCGTAGTTAAGGCAGAATTGGGGTAACGAGTTCCGAGCTTGCTTACTTTATGTTCCCCTCGTGTGCTACTTATGTCCTGCAAACCGGTAGTTCCTCAATGGGACCATGCCGTGTATCTATCTATCTATCTATCTATCTATCTATCTATCTATCTATCTGTCACTGAACACCGTCGATGCATCTCAGAATACAGCTTGGGGCGTTTGGATTCGCTCATCAAAGGTTGATGTCCGTGAATATGCTCATGCCTAATTAAGTAATTAAGCTATAGAATGATTTAGTCCGTTCGCCAGGTTCCAACCATTCTGAAATATTTCGGATAGTCACAGATTCGAACAGTCGAAGAACCGGGTTCATACTGGCTTGCTTGGGGCGTTTGGATTCGCCCATCAAAGGTTGATGTCCGTGAATATATTAATGCCTATTAAGCTATAGAATGATTCTTTTTGCCTGGCCTATTCACAGAGTAAACACACTACCTCAATGATTTTCAATGCTGCTGCCTTCGTTTAAACTCACCACGGGGCGAAAATGCCACACCGTTAAGTAAGTTTTCCTTGACACTGTCCCTCTCAAATGACCGTCAGTTGACTGGAGATCTTCACTTCCCATCGTCAATTGATCACACTGCACCCTACCTATCAGTTGATAGGTATATATTCTCCCAGCAATCTGAGTCTCTACTAACGACTCGGACTTACAACGTTCGCATAGCAGATAGATAGCGTTACATAGGGATATATATTCTCCCCGCAATCCCTACCAACAACTTAGACGCGACGTCCTATCTTTGAATGCAAGCAGTGAAGCACAATAAACCAATTCAAGTCGAGTGCTCTGTATGTATTACAATATTTCCTGGTACAATGACAATACTTACTCTCTTGAGGGATCTAAACTTTATGGACTTAAGGATGTGGAAAGTACGATTCGGTGTTACCGTTTGGCACTTGCCGGTGTGAGCTCTTGACTTTGCCAGTGGTGGCTACTCTGCCAGAGACTACCGTCACTGTCGCATAGTTGATGCATTAGACTGCAGAGTACGCCATGGCTGGCTATATAATACCTACATTGTCCAAAGGACCTGCCGCGTATTCCATCTATCTATCTGAATATCTAGAACTGTAAGTTGTTAACCCGGGTGAAGATGAGATCGATACAGCAGGAGTCGAAGAATCCGAGGTCTACTAAGAGACAAAGAGACAAATCCTTGGTTAGTAGTAATAGTCTCTGTAACGACGAATTAAAGAGACAAATCCTCGGTTAGTAGTAATAGTCTCTGTAACGACGAACTATCTAACAAAAAGACAAATCCCTGGCAAGTAATGGTCTCTGTAACTGTAACGACGAGCTATCAAACAATTCCAGTGTCTCGTTAGGTGCGGCTAACAGACACGATTACACAGTCCAGTTGAAGGTACATTGGCCCTATGTCAGTTGATGGTGTTGTCCTCACTTCTCCCATCAACTGACCAGTCTGCTATCGGTGCAAAGTTCCGTAAAAACTACTTAACATACTCAAAATGCTCTCTCGTCGCATCTCCCAATAGAATTCACAGTTAGGTAGCTGATTAGGCTTCGAGCAACTCCGAAATCTGACTTTAGGCGCAGCCAATAGCGATAGCTACTGACATCTTCAACTTGAGTTTTAGGCGGAACAGTCACGCATCGTGTTTTCGATTCTCCATACCATCAACACCATCTCGGACTTCTTGCCTTCTATCAATGCCCTAACGACCTCACTTCCGGGTTTTGGGTTCTTTCACAATATCTGGCTTTAGCGATCTGTGAAACGCTTCTGAATTCATTCTGTAATTTTCAAGGATCGTGAAGGAACGCAAACAAGAAGTACAAATACGTATCTCGAGGCGGTCCTATTCCAATATACTGACTCGGGTGATGCGGTTGGATGAAAGTTGGGATGTTTCATGACTCTGATTGGAAGAGTGTAAATGCCATAACACGTTGCTTGGCAGGCTGAACGGGTTGCTGACAAGTTATTATCCAGCAGGGTTCATTGGTGGTCACTGTATCACACTAATCCATCTATGTAATACTTTTTGCGCGTATCAGAATCTACTGAATCAATTTCTGTGTCCGTAGACTTCATTCGAAGGCACTTTCAAGCCGAGATTACTCAATCTCAGGATCAACATCTTGAATTCTAGCGCGGGACCAATTTGGTTTAGATTCTTCACGACGTATCATACTTATCATCCTCCATCACATACATGGGAAAACTTAGTATGATGGTGTGATCCCAAGTCGTCTGGTGGCAGTATTGATCAGTACTTAGCCATGATGAAAACTTCGGAGTTGATGAACAGAAATCGATACAAGAAAGTCGATCCTTCGAAGATACAAAGTGGGATCTCGAAACACCAACGGCGCTCTGTTAAGCTTTCTCCCGGTCTATTCCTGGATAATACATATATGAAGTGGGTAACCGCTTGACATCAGAATCTGATAGGTACGCTTCTTCACCTCTTTAAGAGCGAATCATTGTGCGACCAATCACCAACTCGGATTCTAAAGTTCACTGTATCACTAAGAGATTTGGATGGACCTCGACCGAGGCAATTGCCGCGTAGCAGTTCAGTCGTGTATTCATCATTTATGGGCGCACAATGGGGGTCCGTGTGCCTAGAAACCCAACATAACCGGACTGAATCCTTCCTGGTTGAAGTGTCTCATTTAAAAACCTGGTCTCACCATTCCTCCCACTCTTTCCCTTCGTTTTCACCACTCTTTCTACTATGGGTAGTGTCCCTGGCTTGGGCATCCAATTGGGGTTCAACCCGAACCTTGTCGTAGGTATGTAGCTGTTGAAACCTGTCCCGGTATGTTATTAATTCATATACTTTTTTGCAGGTCCTCTGGTTCTCGGAAACACATTGTCTAGTCTATTATTCGGAATAACGACTCTGCAAACATATTTCTACTATGGAAAGTTTCCTAATGACCCCAAAAAATACAAATTGGCGGTAAGAGATAGCGCAAAGCCTGAATGGTCTCACGAACATGACTAATTTTACTTCAGGTAGCAGCAGTTTGGTTTGTGTTTTTTTTTTGCTTTGTTTAGTATGTTTCTACATAGACTGACTCCATAGTTGCATAGGATACTTGAATTCGGGCATTTCATTTGCACTTTTGTCGAGACATGGATTGACCTCGTTACTCATTTCGGAGAAATTATAATTTATCTTCAAATTCCGAGGGTTCTAGCAGTATCATTGCTTGTCGGAAGCGTTGTTCTATCCATATGTACGTTCAGCTTCCCCTCTCGTTATGCATTCCTGAATTCCCTGCCAGTCACCCTTATGTTTGCCGATCGCATCTATCATATGTCAAAAAACAAATATGTCTTCGTCTTTCTATGCATTGCTTCTGTTGTTCGACTCTTGGTCGGCGTTGCGAACTTCGTTCTCATCTGGAAAAGCGATAGTATATCAGAGTATTTGGACAGATGGCATTGGGTCATTCCGATGCAGCTAGGGGTTGGACTATTGACTGACTTGGTGATAACGTTAACGCTGGTTATATATCTCAAAAGACAAGATAAAACGATCAATCAGAGGTAGGTCTACTTATCCTTCTCAAAGGAACTGCAAATTGGGATACTGATTGATTATATCAGAACAATGAGGATCGTGGAAACACTTATTTGGTGGTCGATAGGTAAAGAGTCACTTGGATTCTATTTCTTTGAGGATCAACCTTATTGAATTTTGCAGAATCTGGATGCGCAACAGTGTATGTATAGTGCAGCCCTCCTTGCCTTCTCCAGATTCGTTATGCTTACTCCTTCGTAGAATCTTGGGTGTTGCTTCATTGCTCACGGTGAGAATAGTGCTACGTTGATCGGGATTCCCGGCTAATTTTACATCTGGTTTAGATTATATATCTTCCTAATACCTGTATGTGCCTCTTCCGTATCCTACTCACTTCTAAACGTTTTGAAAGATGTCTGGATATGTTTATTGCTCATAATAACCCGAGGTCAGTCACTAACACCTCTTCGATTCACTGACATTCATCATACGCCGCTGTACAGCATATTCTAACGTCCTTCTCGCCTCATTAAACGGTCGAGCAAGGCTGAGAACAATCAAAAGAGGCAGCGTCATTTTAAGCACGGATCCCCAATTCCCAACCGAGGGTCAAGGGGATATCTACTTGATGTCTCGGAGCAAGGGTTCTGTGTCGGTATAGGTCTGAGTGGATTGATTTCTTGGTGGGCACCTTGCTTTGTATTCTTACTTCATTTTGATAGGGAAATGGAAACAGACATCGGGTGGACATTGTAATTATACTTATATTATGACTGGAGACAATCCGGTTATTTGGACTCAGCCCATTTTTCGGCCAATTGTTGTATAAAATAGATGTGTAGTACGGACTCGTTGGGTTCTCAATTTATTCGTTCGTCCTGGACATATAAGAAGCCGTATTGCAAACGTCTAGGCGCGCCGCGCGCGTCCAGTATAACTTAGTTTGACTTTCTTCGGGAGTGAGCTCCACTGAAGTTCATAAATATCTTCGAACTTGACCGGGACTGAAGTGTATTGAGTTCACATCATTTTATGCCTGAGTTGCGTGCGATGATGCTGAATGACATTGAATGTACAGACATTGCATTATATCGACAGGATGATGGAAATCCGAAAAGTAGAGTTGTGGAGCTGACGGGTATGACTCGGGGACTTGGATCAAGCTCCGAGGAGGGACCGTTCAATTGCGAAGAAGTAAAAAGAGCAAGTCGAGCTCGAGGCTTGAAGCGGCCCTGCTTGCCCGCGGCAAAGTCAAGTGACCTTGTTTCAAACCACGACGAAACTCCGAGAGTGTATGTCCCAGTCTTCTTGGTGAAGGTATGTACTAGGGATGTTCTGCCTTCTTATCGTGGATGCTAATTGTTAGAAATTCCTGTCTTTCTTGGCTCGAATCACCAATTTCATGGCCGCACTCAGTTTCGTGTGGTGGCTTTTCTCGAGTGAATGAGAGCCCCTCGAGTTGTACTCGGACACGAACCTCTCTCTATCCAGTGCGATTTGAAAGCATGACGCTTTATACACCGTCTGAGCATCCCTCGCTCCAGCGACCTGTGTCCGAGGGAAGGGGGTAGGGACATTGTGCGATGGAGGCTGGCGTCGTTGATTGTGCCCCGAGAGGAATATACAGAGTTTCTGGACGATATAATGTGTAATGGACGAGGCTTTGGGAAGATCAATGATTTACCTGGATTGCTGTGAATTGGATAGAAGGCTTCAGGAGACGAAAGTCTTCAACAAGTGCGTTGTTACCCGACCTTTCCTTTTCCCTCATTCATTGAACTGCCAGCCTCTATCTCGGCCTATTCCTTTCCGACCATCTGCTACATGTTCAGGGTGATGAAGTTTCGTCGAGACAAGAGTTCAGTACCACCTCGTCATCGTTTAAGGCATGCTCCTACTGGGTCTCCGGCATGCATGGGTCAACCATGTCAGCCTAATCTCCCCTAATCTCCCCACATGTATCCAACAACTTGATTGAATAGACAGGGCTTTTATTCTCTAATCATCGTAGCTATTCTCCCTGTATTTTTCGATCAATCATGGCTTGAGTATGAATTGTTTGGGAAGTGTGTCATTATTCTGTGTTTCCTATCGCTCATTTGTTTGTGCTTCCTTTACGTCGTTCGCTATAGCCTTGTTGACCTCGCTTCGTGCGTCATACTCTCCATGGTCAACTCCTCTCTCGTCGTAAACAATCCGGAATGCCTATTGTTTACTTCCACGCTACCCAACTTCCAACCGGTTTCTACAACCCGTCTTATGCTCCAGAAGTCCAAAGCAATCAATTGTCCAGTCGTTCCTCTACAACTAGCGAGCGGAAGAAGGTTCAAAAAATGCTGACGCAACCGGGTGTCCTGCTAGGCCTCGAAAAACGTTGGTACTCTGCCTTTGACCTAGATATTTTACGGTTAACTCGGACGGAAATGTAGGGGTTTGACGTGAGAGACCAGGAAGTTTTCTGGCGCGCGCGATATGAACTTGTTTCTCAACCCGCAACGTGAAGGAGGCGGTGAATGATGAAACGATTCCTGCTTTTGTTGTGTTTTGAGAAGTGCCAGCTACATGCGTCTTATATCACCTCATAGGGGTCAGGGAGGTGCGGGATATGTAGAGACTGAAGTTGTGGGCGAACTTGGGGTTTGTGGATGGGCGCTTCCTCGTCGCAGTCTTGAGGAAATTGGATAATTCAGGCAAAAGGAGGCTGAATGGCTGGTGAGGACAAAGGAACAGTAATGCGACGAGTTTTTCAGTCTTAGATTCGCTAATTTGGTGGAGTAATAAAGGACTGGTAAGCTCTATTTTTCCGTGTACTTGCCTGGTTCTAAATATACCGGTAGATTGAGCAACAATCAAATTGAAATTGTCTAGTATGATGGTCGTCGTGATTTCCGCTCCGACATTTTGCCTTGAGACTACAGCCGACATTAGTCCAGGAGGATATAAAGATGCGCGGCTGCTTTTAGATGCTACCCCTACTCCATGTTCGCGCGAAACCTGTTACTGTCTGCTCTCAGTGTTAGCTGCAGACTATTATCGACGAGAGCTGATTCTGTGGTATATGATGGCAGGGTGCCGTTGTCATACAACAGTGCTGATATAGATGCGTCTACCGGACCATTTTTGACGTCAGTTGATCATATCGTTTCTCACCCGCCATTAGTTGACATTATCTATTTATACTCCTCCTCCCGCAGTGTTGTAAAAGGAAGTGAAACCGCCTCTCATGTAAGCGTTACTCCTTTCCTGGAGACAAGTGCTCATCGATAACAGTACTCTGAAGTCGGCAATACTACCCCACCAACACCATTATGGTCCTCAGTAGTGGAAGAGCAAGCCATTTCCATTACAATCGACGCGACCTCTATCTTTGTCCCTGGTGGCAGTACTCCTCAAAATGGTTTCCGCAGAACCGAATTTATCGCTCAGAACACATCGCTTGGCTCTCTGAATGCGGTTACAGAGGTCGGAGTGACCAAGTTCCACTTTTCAGTCAGGGAGAATCCGGACCTGCCTTTGAATCTGACCCATGAATACCAAATCGTGTTCATTGAACCAACGGACGGTACACACGTGTTTGAACTGCAATTAGGTGTGTACACCTTGAGGAGCGGGTGAATATTACGCATAGCTGACAGCTCGCTCTTTCTTTCTCCTGTCGATCTACAGGCTCGCCGTTCACTAACCCCACTGGAACCCTTCCTGACCCCGATGCTTCATCTTTCAAGGTCCGCGATCATGCCCTCAACATTCTCTTCAGCACTCCGTTCACCTCCGACACTTGGCATAACTTTGCTGTACAAGTCGATTGGAATCAGTTAACGCTTCAAGTCTTCTATTCGACAGACGGAGATGAACTGCAGGCCGTGACAGAGGTCGTTCCCAACTCGTCAGCTGCGCAGGGCTCTGCTGGGCAAGGGGAGTTCCATATTGGTGTGCTCAAGGTATTTTGCTATATGATCGACTTTGAGCGCTTCCTGACAACAACATTACTGCGATAGCTTCCGCTGGTAAACCCCACAGATAGCGCTACAGACCAGAACGATGTTGTTCATTTTGGGATACAGGAAGATACCACAGAGGGGCTGCTGTATTCCGGAGTTTTTGTTGAAGCTGTCTCTTCTTAAATCGATAGAGAAGTATGACCAAATTATTCAATGAAGTTGTAAAGCAATATCCCTATAAGCTCATTAGACCAACATGCAACAACATTTTGATCTGCTGTACCTCACTGTCTGCTAAAAGTATCCAAGAAGAAATTCTTTTGTTTGACTTTTCGACTCGTAGAGTTGTCAATCTTGTTGTTGTATTTGCACCATGGTTGTATTCCACGATCGCAACTGATCATTATTCCCTCTGAAAAGACACAAACAGCAATGGTAACGAATGTTTACTTAAAGCTGAGACTTCTACTTGACTCATCCATGCGTACGATTCGTGTGGTATTGCATCGGTGAGTACTCTTGCAAAGCTCTAGGTTGCTGAACTGAAATCTAAAGACTATAGTTGTAATTGGCATGATGTCTTGGTATGTCTTCCAGAGTCTTTGATTACAGACATTCATGAAGAAATCACAGGAAATTTATTCAAACAGATGCAGCAGGTCTATTTTCCATCTGTTTCGTACCAGAATACGAGTATGCATCTATGAACTCATCTGAGCTCAATGACTCTACCAGCTCGATTATAAAGTAGGCCAAGACTTAGCCGACGGTGGCATTGTTTCTGATCACAGTATAGACTTCACACTTCGAGCGATAACTTACACCTGGCAATGTTCATGGGAATAATTGTCTGGTGTCTCGTACTCACGATTCTCGGTGTCGTCGGCAAAGAGAAATGTCTTCAGAAGATTTTCGATGCAGTATGCGACAGTATAAAAAGAAAATTCACCTTTCGGCAAGATCAATATCCTAGCTTCGACCCCGAAGACATAGCGCCATATACGATTGAAAAGCCAATATCGGCGACCATTCCAACTTTGGGATCGAAGCAACGGAGTCAGCATTCTCCTCCGGAAATTTCGCCAGCAGAGCTTGAGGATCTCTCGCTCAGTCCGTACTCTCCAGTGCAGTCTAATCAATCAGCCGACATTTCTCTCATTGAACCTGCCCACATCTCAGCACGTCCTAACATTGTAGAAATTAGAAGGCAATCGAACCTGTTGATTGTCCGACATAAAGATAGTAAAGAGGGCTTGAGCCCTGTCTCGAAATCAACAGGCGAGGAGGTTATTTTGGTTGATGATCCACCGGAATATCTACCGAGCTCGGCAGCTTTCTCTTGTTGAATAGTCGCTTCAAATTCTGTATTTAGTCTTGGTTTCCATGAACATTCTAGTCTACTGGTTTTAGTATCGCTAGGAGAGGTTACTGGTCTGCGCCGGTAAGGCTCCAGGACCTTGTCAAGAAATCTGTATCCATCTAATTTGTTAAGATTCCTTCTTTCTGTGACTCACTGAACTCGCGCTTATGTGCATAAACGCTCATTTTAATTTCTGAGTGGACGCCCATGACTCAGCTCGTTCGATCCATATAAAATGATGCATTCCAGCTGTAACTGTTGTGCTCGAAGAAGCCACGTTAGAAATGCGCAGCCTGTAGGACGTGCGTTTGCAACATGTTTCAAAGCGTTCGGAAAATGAGCATACTAAGCCTCGCAAAACGCGAACTACACCAGTGTCTTATTAATGGCGAGCTTCCTCGTTCTGGCCCTCTTTATAGAATATAAAGGTCTAGGGATTATTTGCCAGTATACTTACCGCCCCAGAAGATTATTTTTATGTCCCAAAAAGGTAAAATTCTCCAGAGAAAGTCATCAGTTGCGGGATTCATATTTTTGTTAGAATTGTTATCTGTTGGAACATCTCAGAATTTGGCGCCACATGGAAAATTCATGAGCCCAAACGCCCCAAGTCTGTCTTCGTGTAGCTACACTTTGGCCGAAGGTATTTCTCTCTCCATCTCTTAATTTTCTTCCCTAGTAGTAACGCCACTTAAGGTGGTAATCTGGGACCAACTCCGAGGCCACAAATGGCCGCTTCAGCACCTAGTTCAGCTGGGAGTTCTACTCAACCAGCAGGTCATTTCAGGCTTGATTGTATGTGATTCTTCGCTATCACATATTTTTCTTTAATTTCGTGGCCCGGGTAGATCAACTACCACCACTTGTAAATTCTCTGCAGAAGAATTGGATCACGTCTTTGAATGCTGGTCGCACATTGGTGAATAAGCACTTTTATCTCCTCTAATAGACATATTACTTACATTAAATGGACATGTTGTAAACATGCGTTCTACCTTGACAGTCTGCTATTCTTCTCATCAAGTCAATACTACTTCTCATTCTTTTCAAGAGTTTTTCCGTTCCTGTAAGTCTTATCCAGAATTCCAAAGCCGACAAGGCATTACCACTTAAACTGTTAATGATCACCACGTTCCACCAGTCAAAACCTGTATTCACTGCGCTTTTAGCATTCAATTACGGTGCGATTGTACTCCACTTTAGCACCGCCGTTACTACCTTTATTCTCATTGACCGTATCGGAGAACTCAATCTATACGCATCGCGATACAGCATGGTTGAACAGGGTTATATTGTAGCTGACACAACAACTATTCTCCGTCGATTTGGGCTCAGCTCCTCTTGGAAATGGATTGTGTGGCATTGTATGGGCGTCTTTAACTCTATAAGCAAGCGTTAATAATTCTCTTCGCCGTTATCATTACAGGGCTCTTATCTTTAGGCGCTGGCATTCTGTGCTCATGCGCAGTGATCGTTCTTTACGTGTGGATATATGAAGGGGTTTTCCTTCAAGTCTTTGTTACGTCTCTTATTGGATGCATTATCCTTTCCCTATCGGCAATTTATTTATTTTCACTTTGCCTGCGTTGATTTCATGACGCTATTTCTTTCTTGTACGAACATCAAACTATTTACATATTATTGCGGATTATTCACTTTCTATAGTCATTCTCTACTATAGAAAAAAACTCTGATATTTGACATTGTCAAGCTAGTCCAGATACTCTAGTTCAAGATCTGCCAAAGCCAAATCTGCTTTTGACGGCTTTCACTATTGGAGTGTACCACTGCAACTCTGTTAGTAACTATTAGCTGAGAAATTGAAACACCTACTCTGTTCTTAACCTTGGCAGCTTCGACAGGTGGGGAAGGTAATACAGGTGGATCAGTGGAATTACTCGGAGCTTGTATCTCAATTCTTTGAGATTCTTCTTCAGTTACGATCTGGAGTGTTATGCGTTTGAGAAAAACTCAGTTTTGGATGGGATTTTAGACTCACAAGAGTGGGTTGAGGCATTTTCATCTCAACAACGGAGTCAGTTGGACCTTGTCCCATTTCTGTGTTAAAACTAGATGGACTCGAGGAAGCAGACCTTCGTAAATTAGTACCTATTGCGTCGAGTCTCCTGATAAACTGAGCACTCACAAACGAGCATTATGATTGTATCCTTTCGCCGAAGACGGTTGATCAACGGTGTTATTGCTAACCTGGAGCGATGGAATGTCGCTCTTTTGCAGAACATCGAGCTCTTCAGATCGAGGATGGTCTGCTGCTTCTGTGAAACATATAGTATCCGGAGATGCTAAGGACTTTCAGTTTTCATCCAATGAATATATGTTTAGGACTCACGCATGTTTAAAACTTTGGTTATGCTCTGAGTCGGGATCGGGGAACTCAACAATTGTTGATGACATAGATTCTGCCTTTCGAGATCTGTCGATGGAAAGTGTGATGAGAGAACAATTTATAAGCTGGGTGGCAAATTACAAACCTGGAATTACCAGCGGTGATGATGGTGCTATAGAAATTTGGGCCGAAACGGATCCGGTGTTAAGGGAAACACAGAAATTTTCTGTTTATAGAATTTGTTAAAAATTATCCAATTAAATTAATATAAGGTACTCAACGCGCTACGCAGGGTGCCCCCGTATCGAACTCTCGTGCACAATGTGTATTTTTTGCATCGGAGTCTGAGATCAATGATGGCCCGGAAGTTGGAGATGGTATGGGAGTTGGAGATGGTATGGGAGTTGGAGATGGTATGGGAGTTGGAGATGGTATGGGAGTTGGAGATGGTATGGGAGTTGGAGATGGTATGGGAGTTGGAGATGGTATGGGAGTTGGAGATGGTATAGGTGTTGGAGATGGCATGGGAGTTGGAGATGGCATGGGATTTGGAGATGGCATAGGGATCGACTCGGAATGAGCCGAATGATTGTTATAAGGAGCTACAGAATTCGAAAGAAGTTAATTTTTCATGAATTGAGTACTATTGGGCACGCAGACAAAATCTGTGCTTACAAGGACCCATTTCACGGCTACTTTGGCTCGGGCTAAAACTGGGTGTAAGAAGTATAATCGTATAAGGACAAGTAACACACATGGATGGGATTGGGAATTGTAGCTTGAGTCTGATATCAAAACTCGATTGCTCTGTTCGATGCCCTTTCCGGTGTGTGTATTCGCAGGCTTTTTGAAATTCCTCCCTTAAAAGCCCAACATTCGTACTAGCAGAAATTAAAGAATGCAATGTAATTAATCTTCCGTCCAATTCTGTGTAACACAAAGTGGTCATCAGTATGGGCTCCAGACGTTTCACGTGGGCCTCTACCTTTCAAAACATAGTTATCTGAATTGGATTTCCAGATATTAGCAAAAATTCTGGGTTTCTCAAAATCACATTCCAGTCTAGTGTAGTTATTGCCATGTTGGAGGGCCCAAATATCCATTGTTGTCTTGCGGTCCGTCCCCAAACTATTTCCGAGGGTTTTGAAAGTGTCCGTTAGCTCGAGGGGTTGAATATGATCCTTTCTCATATCCCATTGCCCGTAAAAATGATAAACCGGCAGTGTAAGAAGCGAATTCCGATCGGCGAATAGTAATTGGTCCCAATGGAACCACATTAATGTCTGTATGCTGTCCGTAACATAAAAGCTCTCTGCAGAACACTAATGATGGTTTGAAATCAATAAGAACAAAATATTAGACCTACTATAGTACAAGAGAGTCTCCTTTTTTCTTCTGTTGAAAGGGTCGAAACGACATTCTGAGTTTGGGAGCGCCCTCAGGTTCACTGTTACTTGGTTGTGCGGTTTCACCATTTGGGACATTTTTTCTATTATCTTCTCACTCTAGAAACTGTCAACATATCGGATAAATGGATTTTCGATGTAGGAACATACTTTCTCTTTGTATTTTTCTATATCTATCGACCTCGCATGATCTCGCTTCTCTGCTTCATCAAATTGGGCTCGGTTGAAGGGTTCTATCTGAGATTCCAAGAATGAGCCATCAAATGAAGAGGTGGCGCTTAGGACGTTACCTTTAGAAGATTGAAATTTGAACTCTTCTCCAATTGTTCGATGAGCTCGAACGTTTTCATGATGCCGTCGCTAGTTTCCTGTTTCTTTTTATTTACGATAGACACTATGACTTCTTTTACAGATGCCAATATACTGTGTTAATAAGTCAGATTTGACTCGAAATCGAACCAGAAAACTTCACAAAACCCACGTAGCGACCTGTTTTGTGGTTTCGTCGGAGTCTGTAACCAGCTCAGCTAAATGCCGATAGTATATTATCAGTATCTTTGATTTGCCAAATTGATTCCGTGGTATTTTAGCAATAGACTCGCGCAGAAAGAGTTGCAAGACCATCCACACCAACGAGAGGATTGAGGCTAGCTTGAACTAAGTACTAGAAGACAGACGATAGAGTCACTGCCATGCTCCTACTCATCGATACTCGTCGAAGATGTTGACGGAAGTCGTGCGTCGCCTGGTTAGCTGTTAACCGGCATGGATAGGTGAGATCTGGTAAGTTGAAATGAGACACGCCACAAGCATGTGTACTTACCTCCGGCGACGGCTATAGAACGGTCCTTTCTCTTTTCGATGGTATCCTAGGCGCTCCTCAAACATGCAGTAGTCGTGCACCATGCATCGTGTCTACAAGATATTTAAACGCCCATTCTCACGGCAGTGGTGAACAGGCGCCCCGATTGAATATTGAATGTCATTTTGACCTTTCACTACGGTCACACTGAATATATAAGGCATTGTACTAAGTCCCATTTTCCCCTCATCCAGAAATGACGTCCGAGCCTCCATCCCAAAACTTTTCTCTGTACACAAGTCTTACTTCTTCTCGTACTCCCACCGTACCGGAGTACCCTGTGGCCGAGCTCATCAAGCACCTGATAATCGCCGGCGGATATGAAGTCTGCTCTCCAGCTTATCAACGGTTTACTCTTTCTTCCTACTACTTTTTATCTCTCTCTCGGGATCTTCGAGATACCATCAACGGGCTTGTCCACAAAGTTGACACATCTTCTGACGAAGATGCATGGATTAGTTTTGAAGAGTATACCGACCTTGTCGACCCAACGGAAGAGTAAGTGTATATATTCTCTTGACTCAATGCTTTTTTAACCAGTTTCTTATGACAGTGCCTTGCTCGACTTCCTCTCCGTCATAGAGAGAGAACTAAAATGGCTTGGGGACGAGACCGAAGGAGCATTCGAGAGCATGGAAGACTATTCAACTTGGATTGATCAATGGGCAAAGAACAGAACAGAACTTCGTGAAGCGCTACGTGTTGTTACGAAACACTCTAAATCCGAGGCAAGTCGCCAATGCACATTCATCGAGTTATAGTAAATTGAAATTTCTCCTACTCACAAAGCCTCAGTCTCCAGAGACCTACCTGGACTCCCTTATGAGACAGGATACCAATGCTTTCATGCAGTACCTTTATAGAAGGACAGAGCTTGCAGTCAACGATCTGAAGAAGAAAAAACTTCTGTCACCCGATGCAGCATCGGGAATACTTGAAGGTTTGAAGGATATTCGTAATGACATGGAAAAGACGTCGTTTGATGGCTTGACGGCGGATGTAAGCCTCAATTTACCATCAAGCTCAAGAATAGATCTGATGTACCTGGTTTCTAGCGTAGTGCAGGGACGGGATTAATGGTCGCTCGAGGAATGGAAGTGGCCAACGAGAAGGGATACCCACCCTCCGAAACATTTTTGGAAGCTCTCAAAAAGTGAGGCATTTCTTTGTGTCATTCGTCTTGAGCATTCAAATGTATCATTTTCCAGGGTCATAGAGCTGCTGGGACAACTGATACGCAAAGAGATAGGTCCTGCGACATTCGATGAATCACTTACACAATTCCGAAACACTGCCAAAGAGAAAGGCAAGCCTGTGACATACAGATACATCGAGCTCGTACGTCTGGTCCGCGACATTCGTAGACCTTACTATGGTCGGGCGAGTGTTCTTGTCAAGCTTTTCCGAGCGGCTACAGAGAGGCTAAATGGAAACGGTAGTACGGATCTCGAGTCTGAGTAAGTTTGAATTTGTCACCGAAGCATCAGCAAGCTGAATGAAGTAAAAGATACAACCATGTTTTAGAGCTCTCTAAAACAGCTATGACTAGCAGTATTGAATCCATGAAGCGCATCGTCTTGGCCACAGATCAACTTCCAGACGCAGACAAAACTGCACTAGAACTTAAGTTTAATGTCGCCGAAACGAAACTCAAAAATAAGGCATGCTACCCTCGACAGCCCCTCATTCAACTAGTGCTAAATTAGTTTTTTTTCTTCTAGTTGACGCCAGAAGAGATTCAATCATGGGAAAGTAAATTCACCGCGGCTCAAAGGACCGACATCAATCATATGGAGAGATTCAGGAAAGCACTCAGAGCCGATAGAGTGAGTCCAATTCTTTTGCACACGACAAATAATCGTACTTATTCCCATCGATATAAAGACACCCCCTACCCAGCATTCACAGGAAACAATGGGAATAAAAGTCTCCGTAGTGAAAAACGGCAAGAAGTTGCCTTCCTTTACTTGTGCGTTGACTGCTAGATGTCAAAACGTCATGACCCTCACGTTTGTCTATAGGTACTATCAACAAGGATATGCGAATGACTACTTTCCTTTGGCATATTGCTACAAACTGTGACCAAGACCGCGAGCAGGTCATGAGAAACCCGGTCTTCAAGAACTCGAAGAACGCGATTATCGACATGGACCTTGAAGTAAAACATCCGAGCGTCGGAACAGAGGTGACGCTGGAGATTTGATTCTACATCGTCTTACTCTCTTTTGCAGTATTTTTGACTTGTATACGTAGTTAGGATTCGACCCATTCCCGTCTTTTTATCATATCTGTAATGTACACGGCCAATTACAATATAGACACTAGTCCAACCATCGATACTGCCGTTTGTTTTGCGAAAACCTCACTGCATAGCTCAACGGCAAACACGGTCCGAGTATTAAGTAGCATAAGCCAAATATGGACAAATAAGATTTTCTCAAACTTCCGCTGTTCATCCAGGGTGCTGTCGTTTTAGTTCTCTGAGGAGCGGCGTATGCAACCCCCAACTAAGCATCTCCCGATGCGCTCCTTGCGGCTGTGTTCCTGCGTCCCCGAATGAGTATCTAGACTTGGATACTGTCTCTGAACGCTAGCATCGCTGTCAAAGCCTCGTTTTTTGTTCGTCCAAGATGAAGCCTGTCGAAGTTCTTCGATGTATTACTGCCTACCATTTGACGCCCTTGTGCGTTCTCTTATTTATACTTTCTACCAGATTCTAACATTACCTTTCTTCATTCATCACGTCTACCTACTCAACTGGAAAGGTTGCTATTGGGGCGTTTTGGCTGCGCTAAGGGCGAAGATTTCACCTTTATGATGATGGATAGGTATGTCTCCACGATCTTTTCCAATGAAACCCCTTCTAAATTTCTTTCGTCCTCTGGAATCCTTGTTGATAAAACCACGCCAAATGTTGATTCCAGACTAAGGAGTACGTTACAGCATACTCGGTACGATATTTTGTCCAATGGCAATCGACCTTGCCCCTTTCTCTTTGTGTAAGTGGGAACAATCATACACCGGAGCCTAGAAAGGCGGAGGCTCTATTTCGCCCTTGCCAATACTCAAGGATGTTGCAAACGCGAGTGGCTTGAAGCTTACGTCCTTGGCTTCAGGATGCAGAGCATCGGGGAAGGTTTGGGTCAGGAAAGACCCGTAATACTCGTCAGTGCGCGTGTCTATATCCTTTGACAGCTCAAGCCCTAACATGGAAGTCCCGTTGACGTCCAAATTTGTCGCCCCTGTTCTCGTATTTGACTGAGAACCCGAATGTTGAACAGGCTAATTCTGTGTCGAGTTATCCAAATTACTACCAAAGTGCTATTGGGGTACGTGGTCGAACGTTTGGTTATATACCCCTACAAATACTACATACTGTTAATGTACATATTTCCTTCTTTAGTCGCAAGTGTAATTCATAAGAGCTAGATCCTCCTTTCTATAAACCAAATCTTTCGGCGCCCGACTTCTAGGAACCTTACAATCAATTCAGACCTAGGTGAGTATGTGTCAGTTGGGACCCCGATCGTGGCGTAATCAAGACGAACCTTCACATTCAAAATCTCGTCTATCCAATGACCTTCCGCTCAAAATCTTCCCGATATGTGTAAATGAATATCCGTTCCCCTTCCGACGCAAACCAAACAACTCTCTCAGCTTGGGAAGTGGACTCTTTGCGAATGGACACAATATCTTCATATCCCCTTTGCGATCCCCAGGTTTGACAAACCCATCACTTTGGTAGCGCACAGATACTGAGCTTTCGTCTCCCGGTATATACAGCCCCAAGTAATTGCAGAGTTGTCTATATGCCTCCCAATCTCGAAGATAGAGCTGGCCTGAAAACAGGTTGAGTTGAGTTATCATAAGAGGCTCCGGAGGCGTCCAAGCCAACGGTAGAGGTGGGATGGTAGCAAACTGCAAATTCTCAAAGGAGCCCTGATTCTGAGTGACTTTCGGAGCATAAATGTGGAGATGTAACCCTACTTGGTTCTTAACGATATCAGCCCGAAGCTGATCAGCTTCAAAGGGACTGATGACGACGAGTGCAGGGGTATAGTCCTCTAAGAAGCCACCGGAAATGATCCACGTTACAGGACGCATGTACTCGTTGAGCCCGGAATCGGAGCCTTTGATTGTCAAGGCAAAGTCGAGCGTAGAGAGAAGGCCTCGCTTCGTGGCATTTGGAGGCAATTCCAAAGCACTGAAGAGAGGAATGAAAGCGTTTCGATCCCAGATAACGCCAGTCGCAATGAATTCTCGAACTGAAGTTCGTAGAGAGTGGACTGCTGGGTCTCTCCTTGGTGGACGCTGAACTTGTCGCTCTTTCTCGACTTCATGGCTCACTTCCCGTTCCTGTTCTTCATCTATTGTATCCTCTAGCAAATGCTGGGAGATCTGGCATCCTAAAACTCGGCGACGATCTCGGAATCGGTCGTTATCGTGAGCTAGTTCCAGATGCTGATTTTCGTTCCCTTCCTTAATACCATACATCTCTTCTAATGTTCGAGCATCCGGCTGACGCCAAAATCCCAAGTCTGAAATCCTTTCAGACCGGTTAAATGCATCCCATGCTCGCCTTCTCGCTAAGTAATCTGTACCCTGTTTCAACCAATGCGGGATGTGATGTTCAATATCAGAGACAGTTTCCGAGTACGCCCATCTCAGTACATGTGAGGATGTGATTTGATCATCTACCCCCAGCTCGCAGATTTGACGGATTCTTTGATCGACTTTGAATGGGGCAAAGAACATGACGGATTGACCTTGTCCAAGTTTCCTCAGACGCATACAGCCTACGCAATTTCAGTGTCAGATCTTTGTTATCATCAATTTCAATTTCTGGTTCCTACCTTGTGTTAAACGATCTTTGGTCACCTTGGGACCCAATGTAACAGCTGCTCGATAAGTTAGAGGAAGTTTGAGGTCGGTTCCTCGTGTATGAGCATCATCAAGGTAGACAACGCATCTATCCAGCTGATTCCGATATTGGGATGATATGAACCGCTCGTACCGTCCACGCCGATCAACTACCATCATTTGATCCCGAGAATTAAAGTAAACAGCAGCCTGTACGTCTTTCTTCAACTCCAACCAGTATCTGGCTACGGCCTCGTTGCTCATGTCCAAGATCTGCGCCCCGACATCAAGCAGTACCCTGATCTCCGGCGATTCTTTGACGACAAGCTGAACAAATTCCGATGCCTTTAGAGGTTCGTTGTTCAATCCTTTAGTACACTGGTAATGGTTGTTCTCCGGTTGCAACAAGTATTCGATAACTTGTGCATTCGTGCTTTCCTGACCGAGTAAATCTTCATTGACCTGTGATATGGTAGCCGGTAGAAGATATTGGCTGTCCTTTGTCCCGCTGAAACCCGTTGTGACGTTTGTCTTCTCCTCTGCGAGATCCCATCCGCAGGTTGCCAGCTTGTTGGGGAACCTCTTTGCGTATTTGGGGAAAACAACCTCCGACAGATAGAAATTGACAACGGCTTGATTGTGTGAAAAATAAGGAATGAGGACTTTTTGTCGTTGGGATGAGTCTCTAAGGTTGATGCCATTGACGGTACGCGGCACCTGAGGCACGTCTCGAGCCCATCGCTCGTATTCCAATGCTGGATTATCAGATTTCAGGAGTAGCTCGAAACAGATGTCAAGTTGTGCTTCGGTCAAGCCTCTGTAATAGTACGAGAGACAAGTAAGACAGATAGCAACATCGGGATGTCCAAACTCTGCTCTCAGTGATGGGACATCCTTAGCCCGGTAGGGAACAGCCAAAAAAGTTCGTCGTTCATCCAAACCATAGTCAACTCTCCAACGGCGTTCGTTGAGTGCATAAGCGAGAACGCCATATGCTATCAAACCTCGAAGCAACAGCAGCCCTTTCCAACTAGTTGTATCTTTGCAGTGTTGCGATAGCAGCTTTACCTGGGATATTGGGACATTCTTTTGACTGATGAATGTGTTAGCTGCCGCCTTGAGATTCGACGATAGTCGTTCAAATGGATAATTAGTCAACCGTCCCCCAATAATGTCCGAGACCACCAGATTGAACAGAAGATTTCGTGCATCCACAGAAAGAATCGATATTGCAGGGAAATCTCCCTTATGAATCTGCTCGTCTTGGATGTATATCCCGAATGGAAACTTATTCCTGACAGTAGGTGCATGCTGAAGAATCAAGGAGAAAACTTCTTGGATTGTAGTCCACCTGTTAGGATGATCTTCTAACAGTTCTTGTCGCCCCAACGTATAAATGAGTTGGTATCGAACATGCAGGATTTCATCGCATTCATCAAGGATATCCCTTGAATGCTCATTCAACCAACGTTGAGAGCTCACGAGCTGTTGATGCAACATGTCGTCGGTTTCTGCAGACAACTCGGCAAGCCCAGATCCCACCAAACGATCTAAGCCCATGAGGCGGAAGGAGAGGATATGCTCCGGTTGTACAACGAGAATACCACCTTGCCGCATACATTCCTCATAGAGAGCTTGTATTGTTTCGATCATCTCCCTATCAACCTTCCGATGACGAGCAAATGGCATGTAAAACACTCGACGGTTTGCGAGCCCGGATACTCGGTCCACCAATAACTGGAACATCTGAGTGCAGAGGGCCTTGAGAACAACCACTCGAACCAACTTTTGACCGTCTGCCAGGGAAGACGCGATCATTGGGACGATGACAGATGATTTTCCTTCTCCCATGTTCAGCTGTAACACCGAATTAGCCGAATTGGAAGGGTGCATCATTTCCCGTGCAACGTCCACCTGGATATCTCTTGCTAGAAAGCCGTTCGTAATCTAAGCAAGTATCACGATCCAATTTCAGTCTTTGAACTCTTCAGAAATTGTTACCATACCTGAATCAACAGCCAATCATCGTCTTCCAACCCTTTTGGGCGGGAGTTTTCCATTTCTCTCAAAAGCGCATCATCGTCTTGATTTGAAATATGGTACAAAAGTCGCTGTGATCGTTGGTATTCTGCGAAAACCCGCGCATACAATCGTAGTGCTTTCATCCACGCAGTAGACACGATCCGACGCTGATCAAATGACAACAACCGCAAAATGGCATGGGGTGTAACCCGAGGCCAAAGCCCGGATAACCTAGAAAGTCTTTCATTATCAGACTTGGGTGATAGCGCGCGCTGGACATGTCGATAGGCTTCATTCAAATTGTTTTCGCAGAGCTTCGCGTTTGTGACGAGGAAGCGACGAATTTCATCAAAGTTATGTAGGCTGCGCCCTGTGTACGATGAATGGAGATGTGATAATGCCGTGGTACTCTTGTCTAAATCCTTCCCAAGCAATTGCTGAACAGAGTGCGAGTCGCTAGTTAACTGTTGTACAAGTACCCGAAGATTGCCGGATTTGTCGGTTTCGGGCAAAGGATTTGCACGAAGATAGTTGCCGAAATCTACAACCGTTGCACGATCTACAAGAATAGATGGAGCTGGTCTATGGAGAAGTACATCTGTGCCAGTTCGAATAACCTCGCAGGAAGCTGAGGGCCTATTATTGGGAGCAACGCGAATTTTTGATGATGGTACAGCTGCACACAAGAGTACATTTCGCAACGAATTTTGAACTTGTTGGACATGCACCATCAGTTCATTATTCCAAAAGCAGCTGCTGAAAAGCCTCTCAACGTCTGACATAAATCTCTTGTCAAACAACTTTGTACGTTCAACGTCATCAGGGCACGAAGGATCCGTAGTCGGCCACTGAGATAATAATGCGTCTGCAATCTGTAAAACACCGAGTTGACATTCTTCCTGGTGATGCGATTCTAACCGGTCTTCGTAGTCTGAGTCGGTCTCATCATCGATGCGGTATACGGCAATAAGATCTTCGCAGTCATCTGCCGGTAGGGTGGCTTCCGAGAGAAGTTCAGTAAGCTGTGTCTCCGTAGGCTTTATTCCGAGGGACAGGTTATAATTAGGCCAGTCAGGAGCAGGAAGAGCGGCAAAGTCGGGGTTGGTAGTGAATTGAATTAGGAGCGGGAGGAGGTCATGGCATCCTTTATCACCAACGTATGCCAGTGATGGCAGACTGAAGAGAATTTGATACATTTTTTGCTCCTCGGGAACCGAGGGCTCTCGGCACAAGTCATATAATGTCAACCAGTGATTTGACAGGGTTTTGCTATCAAGCCAGTCCTTGCTATAAGAAAGCGAAATTTCGCTGCTATCGGATCTGTTAACGATTTTCCACCGTTTCAATGTATCAGCAATCGAGCAGAAAGGGGATGACGGGGGTTTGAAAATCGACGACGCAACATTACAAGGTGTAAGTTCATCGTCTAAAGCAAGATCACGAGAGATATACTGCGTATCCGTCGTATGGTCACCCTTGGTCGACTCTATATCAATAGACGCATAAAGCTTGAAATTCCGGTGATAATCTCGAAGCCATAGCTCTTTCCTTGTTTTTGCATGCGAATGAGAACCCCCGATGGTAACGTAAGTGTCGACTCGAAGCTTCTGCAAACTTTTGCAATATTCCAATATAGCAGTGGATTCAGGCAAGAAAGACGGATGCTGAGATAAGAAAGGCAAGTTGGACCAGCGGACAGTCTGCATTTGTTGCAGATGCTCAGGATAGAAGCACCGGGACGGCGTAAGAGCAGCAATGTGGTATAGAAGTGTCAAGAAACGGTCATCTCTCAAATTTTGAAAAGAGAAAGAGCGGGCAGATGTCAAGATTGACAATGACTCTTCAGTACCAGTTCTTCCCAAGAGAGGATCCGGAAGACAAAACGACGTCAGAGCATGGAGATATCCACGGTAGAAATGACTTGTTAAACTACCGTCTCCTTCCAGGTAACCAAGATCCTTTCGAATTGTATATTCAAAGAAAGTCACGTTCCGCCAATTGTCAATGTGTATTGTATCCACAGAGACGTCGACGTGGTGACCATCCATTCTGTGACGAATTTTTCCCTCGGGAATGAGGACTTTGCGAGGATGAGTGGGCGACGAAGGCCTCAGAACGAGAATACTTTTCAGCCCGTATAGAGTCCCAATGGGCTCCATGTCGTCGACACACATACCAGGAAAGGTCACACTCTCTACGTTACCATCAGAGTTGACCTTGAACGAAAGTCGAAACCTGGGCAAGTCAATTTCAATGCCAGATTCTGTCGAATAGGTCACAGTAAGGAAGCGTCCACGTTCTAATCGGTTGAGATAACGAGAGATCATCTCAAATGACCGACTCTGGGTGTTGACCAATTTCTTGCCGTCTAACAATAGAAACATGTCTTGACCTTGCACGTTCAGACGCCAATTGGCGGAAGATGAATCCCAGCATGAATTGAGTGGTCTGAACTCAATCTCCCTCTTGTCAAGATCAACCCAGTGAAAGTATTCGTTGGCCATGAGCTCCGGAATGTCACCCAAGAAAAGCGTATGCGGTATTAGCTCCAAGCGTAAAGATTTCTTCAAATCTCTGGCCTGAATGACCAATTCGTCACCCCGCATGTCAAAATGCACCTTGTGTGGAGTTATGAATAAGTGCAAGAACTGTAACTGAACAGGCTACCTACCTGATAACCGGCTATTTCGCCGCGACTTGCAAATTCAAAACCAGGAATGTCGGACGGAATGATTTCAAGAAGACGCTATTTGAAATATTCAGATGAGTTCCAAAGGAACATCAACAAGGTCACTTACAGAACCAAATATTCTCTTGAACGTCGCATGTTGAGTCATTTTCAATGGCAACCTTGTCAAAGGCTTGCCATCAACGAGCAATCGTCCCTCTAGAATGTTTAGATGTACGGACTGCTCTCTTGAGCTGACGCCCGACATGGTACAAGAAGATATCCAGCGCTCGTTTGGTCCGTCAAGACATTTCCATAAGGTGCCTTGCTTGCGTCGGTATGTAGACCAGATTGCCGTAATCGCATCATCGGCACCCTGTGGAGCTTGGGAAATGAGCTGCGTCAACACAGGCTCAACGAAATGCGCAAGTCGTCGGTCTCGGTGCATTAGCCTTTTGATGAGCTCTGGAAGGGTGTCATAGGCAAGTGTGTTATCATATATGAGGACGGAGCACTCCAGAAAAACTGAAACATCCTCCGAGGTCGACAGCAGCTTCTTTAGATGCCGTTTGTCTACATCGTAGGTGCTATGACAAGTTAGGGCCATCTCGGATATGGCTTTTTGCTTTTCAGCGAGTAGTTTCTCGTCAGTAGCATCCACGGGATCCTTTGAGAGAGACCTCATCCATCCATGTGTCACTCGCCTCGCGAACTGCATGAGATTGTATGCCTTTTCCTGCACGTCATTGATCTTTGTCGCTGCAAGGACACGACCACAAAGAATGATGATGGAGCGTACAGTCGTTACTTCCATCCAATTAGACTGTACATCTCCAAGAAGCACGCTCAATTCGTTCAGAAGAACCTCACAAAACGCAGCATTTTTTAGATCTCGATGCCGCTCTACTTCTCCACCACGTGAGACAGTTCCTACCTGCCAAGCGGCCTGAGTCAACAACAAATGAACCTCCTCCTTGTGAAAAGTAAGCACACGACTCCGAATTTCTTTCGCAATATTGAGCCATTGGATACTCTGTCCGCTCCGCAGGGTGCCGAATGAAATGAATTCGTGAAGATTGAGCTCGTCACGGCAATTATGTTGGTGTGCAATAGCCGTATTAGAAGTATAGTCGGTTGATACAACAGCTGCTTGCAGCGAATCGTAAACGGAAGGAGAAGGAAGGTTGATGGTGCATAGATGAGCAACAGAGAGCTTCCACTGAGAAAATGGATTCTTAGCTGGCCAACGATTATTACCTTCATCGTACAAGCTGTAAGCTAATCCATTATCCACAATAACATCCTTCTCGGTGCGAGCCTTGGCAATCTTCTTGGATTTGTAATGAGCTTGGAGGAAAGACTTGGGCACCGAGGCAAGCGAAATACGTCCAGTTTGTTCCAACCACGGTTTCAAGTCTTGGTATTTACCAAGTGTAATGGATGGTGATGGATTATTAGCGGGAGCACCGGTCCCGCTGGGAGCTTTACAAAGCTCTGTCAAGAGAGTGTAGGTTGCGTCTCTCCAAATACGGAATGGCCCTGGACACTTCAATTCAAAGATTGTAGTCTTCGCCGTGACTGGATCCCGAGGCAAAGGCCATTCGTGAACCGAAATTTCCAACCTCCCAGCTTGCGCAAACAACCTGCATCTCTCGCACTTGCGAGAATGCTGGTACCCTTGCCTTCCTGTATCAACGTATGTACAGGATAATAGACGAGCACGATCCGTCTTCTCCTTGTGCTCTTGGCGTTTCTCCAAATACTCCTGTCGCTTTTTTTCCCTCTTTAACTCGGCTGACGTTTCTATCTTCTGTTTGATCTGCTGGAGATCTGGGGACTGATCAAAAAATCTGACTGCAAAACTTCCGCCTCTATCAGGTTCGGCGAAGACACTGCCAAACTTGGCCTTTGAGTGACGGTCATCCAAGTAGCAGCGGATATAGATAAGACGGTTAATCGATGACGTCTTTCGCAGCAATAGAGAATCGAAGAGACTGGTGGGTACCTCCGGCGAAAACTCAGCCAATAAAGGAATCTCCTTGACAACTGCCTTGTCCAAGGCAGTCCAAAGCTCGAAAAGTGTGAGTACCATGATAGACTTGTCCTCAGGGAAGACGTAGTTACTGTTTGCCGTCGAAAGGTAGGTACGGATAATGTCAAAGAGCGCCTGAGGTAAACCAGGCTCCGAGATGTGTTCAGAAAGCCAGCTGTTGATATTGCTCTGAATGGACAGCTCGAGATCTGCTAGAGCGATGAAGGGTTCAGAAGCAAACACCTTAAGCATAGCTTTGGTGGTACACGTTTCGAACTGCTTTAGAGCGCGAAAAGGACGCAATGAACAGCTAGGTTCAAACTTTGTCGGGACAAAAGAATGACCAGTCTGCTGAAACACGTTGAGTATGTACTGACGAGAGTTGGGCAAAGTTAGACGTGTGTCACTGTCCACCCATTCTTGGATAGATTTCGCATCCCATGGTGGATATTGGGTCTGAGCTTTCTGGACGCGGTCCCAACGAGTCTGAAGAATACTCTCCACTCTCTCAGCCACTTCTGTAGCCCGGCTGAGGAGAAAGTCGGGTACCGAAGCACCCAACTTGGCCACGCGAATGGCAATTTTGGCACGCATACAGAACAACAAATCGTTGCTCATGTCCATTTTTGACGCGTGCTCGAGTATGTCACACATCAAAAAGATCATGAAGGTTTTATACTCGAGGTTATCCTCTCTACGAGCAAAATGTGTTTGAATAGCGACACGGATGACAAGCCAGATCATGGAACGCCTCCAGGGTGTCTTGGCATCGTCCCAAAGCACTTCATCGGCGATGCGTTTGCGAATGCGAGGTACGTCTGCTGTTCTACCGATTCCACGCAAAATGCCAGTGAGAAGAGAGGTGATGTAACGAGGATGAGCCGAGTCCCGTTCCTCGACTACATCAGACCCAGCTTTGTTGGTAGTAGCTGCCGAGTCAAGGGTGTCCGAGTCCATTTGAACGAGGAACAAGGATAATTCACGAAGAAAGTATGGATTGTCGAAACGATCTAGAGGAATAGATACGGCTGGGCCCGGATATGAACAAGAGAGTTTGCCATTCGTAGCCATGACGTCTTTGTTGGATGGTCGGACCTCAAACGCCTCGAATAGAACTTCGTTTGGAAGCCTTCGAAAGATAACACCCGCATTCTGTTCACGGATGAGATAGGATAAGACCGCTGGAAGAACAGGCTTAATATCACACAAATTTAAAATGGAGAATATAGAGAAAACTAACATCCTTCCTTCATATCTGCAAAGGCATACTCCATTACTTCTGCCACAAGTCCTTCCGGTGCATGACAGTGAACAAGATTGTCCAACATTTCGACAAGACTTGTCCAACTGGCCACGTTTTCTTGAGCAACGTGTCCAGATCGCAAATACTTCAAGGCAGACTGATACACGTTTTGACACAGAGCCGCTTCGTTTGGTATGGTGTAGTCGTCCTTTGGCGGTAATTTCGGTGGAAAGAAAACATGGTTAACAACATAGTCAAGAGTCGACATCGTGGTGTTGTAGAAAGTGACGAAGGAAAGGAAACACGTTGTGTACCCTTTATAGGACCAACAATGCCCCACTATTCTTATCCCTTTTTCAGAAAAGCGGCGTTTATTAGCTCTACACGAGGCAAGAGTCTATTCATCGATTGACGCACAAGTAACGGGGACTCCTGAACTGGAAATGATCAGAAATTCGGCTTCATACTAAAGCATGGGCGAGCATACAAGGTTTGATCTATTGATGGACGAGTCAGTAAACTCGTTTTGCGGTTCATAGGTCCGATAGATAAGAGTCACTCGAGTACTTCCATCATAGCCTTCTGCGTGGTAGAGCTTTTAGGCGATGCATGACAGTGTCGCTAGGCGCAGGCAGTTGAGCGCTGAGCTGTCGAGCATACGTCTACTCTAGCATTTGGTAGCCTATACAGAGGTTTCTGTATGGCTTAAGAACAATTATTTCGAAGGAGCGGCTCAAAAACTAAGCGCTGAGTAGCTACCAAGAATTGGGATGGGTGTGGTCACTGGTATCGCAAATTCAAAAACAACAACAAACAAATATGCTGCGGACTTTGTTGTACTTATTTATAATTAGGAAGATCTGACGTGACTTCCACGATTTTAAATCAAATCTCAGGACACAAGTATGTCGGTATTGTTTGTGGTTTTCTGAGTATATTCAACGCTCGTCATAACAATACACCTCGAATTCTTGTAGCTTCAATGATTCTGTGTCCTTGTTCTTTCCTTCCCCGATCGCACGCGTTTACAAAGGCACAATCCCAATAAGAATTTGATATCATCCGAGTCTGTTCTTGTCTTTTCTGTGCGGATACTCCAATGTTGAGGGCACCCGGCTTTTAGCGCTCTTTCCTGCCCATGTCTTCTTCCCAAATTTCTGAAGATTCGAGTGCATACGCGTCCCAGCTCCTTGACTTGAACAAAGCTAAATAACTTGTCGAGGTCTCTGAGATCATATTCATATCCTTGTTCCCATATAAATACATAGGCATGGGATGAGAATGCTCCGACTGAAATGAGCTGAGGTAGAGCTAGTGACTCGAACACGGGACAAAGAACTGGACGTTCATGGAACGTGAATGAGAGAAGAGGGCTTCAGGAAGTTATTTCGGAAGGGTTGGAAAACTGCCCTCTGAAAATTTAGCGCTCCCTACCAAGGGGGTGGCGGAATGGATATCCGGTACATCACCTAGGGGGGGAGGGGGGGGAGGGGGTCTGACTAAATTTTTTTTTGACCACCCTCAGATTGGTGTCTGACAAGCACTTCTAGAGTTTGTATCTAAGCTGCCAAGCAGCCTTTTCAAAGGTTCTAGTACAGTTTTGCAGCTACATTGTGTATATTTGATGTGCATACTGTAGTTTTCACCTTTTCCACTCCTCTATCCCACAGTGATGGGTAGTAAGAAGAAAGATTTACATTTCACAAGTTAAAGTACCCTAGAGTGTGCCAAGTGCAAGACAGAGGTACTAGTAGCAGAGGAGGTGAAGAAACCACAAGGTACATATGGGGAGTAAAAAATGCTGGCCACTACAACTCAAAGCCCAGGAATCCACTGTGAAACCAAATGTAGACTCTATGATCAGGCTCTCTGATGGTTTGCACTGAGGTCAGAACTGAACCACACAGTAGTGCCAACTTCACACCTGATCATTCCTACAACAGTTTTTGGTATCTCCAGTGGCTGCAGCTTGTATAGTACCTACAATGAATTGAAAGCGACGTAAGTATAGTTAAGATTTTGGTAGCATATCTTATTGCATAATCATATCTTGTCATGTTATCTTATCAAATAGATTAACCCGATTAGGAAGGAGAGGGGGGGGAGGGTCTCACTGCCAGGGCTTAAATTTTTTTTCGAGGTGATGTATAGAAATTCCAATCCGCCACCCCCTTGCTCCCTACATGTATATAAAACTAGATTGAATTCCTCAGGTGACGTTGCATTAAACAATCCTAGTCACTATTACTGGGCCACTCCATGCCGCTGCAACGACAGTTTTTATCTTTCGACTTTCTGTACTTGAATCATGAAATGAATTGAAATCAAAAGGGCCACACAAGATCCGAAGATTGAGAATATCAGAATTGATGACTTGGAAGAAGGTAGTACATTCAATCTTTCTGTACGTGGACTGTAACACTCTTCATAACTCCCCCATGGTGGGTCGTTGAGTTATTAGAATTTTCAGGTCCAAATTCCCTCCCTTCTTCCAGACTCTTTTCTGGCTGCAAGTGGCTTCCTCCTGCATCGGTTCTGGCTCGCCCCACTGAGTCCCATTTTGTGCCAACGTCAAGACTTGAATGTGACGCTGGTGATACTGGTTTGGGCCGTGAGATATCAAGCATATCAGATGCAGGCTCTGCATCTAGGGGAGAGTTTTGGTCTTCACTCCCAAACTTACTTTGATTATTAGGACTACCCCCGGTCAACCCTGGAGAATGGGGTAGAATAATCAGCTCTACAACACCGTTTTGGCCATACCCATGACTACTTGATCCGTGTTTGGCTTGAGAATCATGGGCCAGGTGCAGGCGTGCACGGCGGTTGAATCTGTATTGGGAGAGGGCACGTCCAGTGATCGCCGCGAGCTCAATTTAAGAACTTACATGGCTAGCACAGAATTGGCATAAACTATTAATTGACGAACACGATAATAGGAACGTTTGATCGTTTGAGCAAAACCTGTTTAACTCAAGTACACAAGAGTTACTTACATTTTGCGACAACAAAGTAAAGGCCTAGAAAAACGAAGTTGTCCATTGCTAGCCACTGCCATAATTAAAGTAAATAAATAGAAACCCAGCCAGAGATAAATATGAGAAGTTAACATACACAAATCAACGAAGCAACGGTAGCAATCCTGATATAGCATAAATCTAGTCAGTTTCGTGTCCATAGAAATGTTAAATGCATCTTACGAAGTCATGAATCCATTCTCGAAAGTATAAATTATCAGTGAATCCAATATGGTGTTTAATCTGTAAAATATTTAAGTCAAATGGAGAGAATTCATAATTAGATAAGTTATCGTACGTCAAAGACGATTCCCTTCTTTTTTGTAAAGTGACGATCATGGCTGCAGTTATGAGAACGTCGACAAAGGAAGATAAAGTAAGTCCGAGGGAGAATAACCACTACAAGAAAAAAAGAAGCCGATACAAGAACATGTCAGTAAGATTCAGGGTTTTTATTCCCGTGTAGTGTTGTGTGATTTGACCTTGAATTGGAGTTTGAATAGCATAAAACTGCCGATACGTATCCTATAAACAAGGTAAATGCTTTGAGATCTTGAAGGAATGATAGAGCTCACATCTCTCCACTACAGGCTGAAAGTTACGCAACATATTCATATTGAGAATTCGTTAAGAAGGGCAAAATGACTTACCTGCGGCAGATACTAAGTATATAACAAATAATTCAATATCGTCTTCCAAGCAATCCAACTCAACAGAGGCTTACCAACCCTCAAAACGGCAGTCAAAAACTTGTTTAGAGAATAATTAGTAAGAACCCTAATCAAGGCATAAAAATAAAGATTTTACTATTGGCCCACAGATCCACCAGTTCCTCTTACTGACTGTGATTTGCCTGTTAGAATCGACAATAACATAGGCTAATGATCGATTCAATACTCACGCTGCAGAATTCTCCAACCAAAGACACTTCTAAAGTATTGACTTCCAGAATATGATATAAATTGGCATTCTTACCAATGAGCCACAAGTGTCGTTATAGCCTGCAAAGTACATGCACTTAGCCAACTAGGTGTTACACTGAATACTGAAATGACTGACTGTAAACAAGATAGAGACCTTTTTTCACCACCGATCTATTTTAGAGAATGTATATGTTAAATGCAGAATTGGACCCACGGGCAAAGCTCTGTCAAACTGTTTTCAGCCTGAAACAATAGGATTCTTGTTGTTAAGTACCTCGGAATATGATCAAGTTGTGTGTTCTTGCCAAACCCCGAAACAAACCAGTGCCACAGAGCAGTCCATATCAATCCCGAGTGAATGACATCCAGACACCTGTAATAGATCATGTTATTTAAAAAAAAACGGTGAGTTTTAGAGATATGCTTTACCAAACTGTTGTAACCTTCCATGAACCATGTCAACAACACTTGATACATTTGAAACATTACAAACAAGGCAGAAACCGTACTTACTATAGCTTTGATGTAAGCTGGGTCACTGACAAACGTCTTTGAATACAGAATGCACTGGATGGCGAGCATCCCAGAGAAACTACAAGAAGTTTTGATTTAAGGATATCACGCTTGTATTTAAAAAGCATCACGTACATCGCAGAAGCCAATCCACCGATGAGTAGTGGACCGTAATTAGAAGAGAAATCAACTGCAGACATCGCCTAGTTTTATTGGTGTCAAATTTTGAATCTGAATAGCCAGTTACCTACCTAAAGAATGTCCCAGTGTGTACCGTTAAAGTGATTGTGGTTGAAGTATGAAGGGGTCGAAGCATTTCAGGATGGTCACAATGCTTATAAGGACGGAATGAAGAGCCGCATGAATGTTTCACCTATACATGTGAGGCTGCGTATCCAGTTAATTGTCAGAAAGCTGCTAGACACCAAGCTAAATGTTCGGCTACTTTGTATTCACCTTGAAAGTCTGTTTGCACTAGGAAATGATGAATGTTTTGATATCTGTTAATAGGAGCAAGCGAATAGGGATGTGTGGGAAGAAATTTCCGTCGAAGCTGGAAATTCAGCAAATCCGATCTTGGCGTAAGGCTCCATCTCGGAAGGAGGACTCTATTTTTCATGATGAGGTTACGGCTCGGCTCCATTGTGGAGCCCGTATAGAATAATCAACCTAACATATCACCGTCAGTCAATTCTAGGTTGATTTTTGGTCAACTTGAAGTGCTTATGCCTAAACATTCTAAATACCAACGAACTTCATTCCTTAGTGCGCCATTCAATATCTGCAACATTCTCAATACTTATACATCAAATTTACCTTCAACTACTCTCAGTTCTTGGCTTCACAAATCTTCCTTTAAGATGTTCTTCTACTTTAGGCCTTAAATGTGTACTGCCTCTCTTTATTCCTCATACATATATATCATCTATATTATCTCAAGTCTAATTGCATTTGTTAGAACCCGAGTTTTATGACTGCTGATGTAGTTGAGTGTTAATGTCTCTATGTGTATATTACTACCTTTCAATACTTAAAGCTATAGTCATACATTATTTGACGTATGAATTGTAGTTGATCGACCCATTGCCGGTCGATCAGTTTCAGAGGGAGGGTATCCTGGATATGTTGAGTGTCAACTATCATTTGGATGAAAAGCAGTTCAAGGTCATGTTGGTTAAGTCAATGATAACAACCAACAGTTGCAACAGAAGCTCAGTCCTAACAAGGAATTTGGTACTTTGTAGGCCACTCAAGGCACTTTGGACATCCAAATACAGACCTGGCTGAAAGTTGATATAGCATTTGATTACCTGGAAGTTCTTATGAGCCTTGTATCCTTGTTTACTAGGTGCTCAGCGCAGCTCAAACTTTTGATAACACTGTAGACCCCAACACAAATCATAGCAAAATCTGGCTGCTACTAAACTACTTAATGAACACCTTGGAAAGGGGTTGTTTTTTCACATGGCAAGACACGTTGCCCTTATAATTTTGTCATACTTTGCTGGAATAAATAATGATGAGAAAATTTCGATTTTCGACAGTATGGCTAGGTGATAATACGGCCCGGGATTTTCCCAAAGGCGTTCGCCGACCTGTGCTACTCTTATCGGTCCACCAACACCTAATTTGTAAATGTCAACACGATAATGACATGACATGGCAGAGTGAGAGAAACAACCCATTCAAAGGCAAGAACTCTGGGCAAACAGAGGGCGACCTTAATGAATCCAGGGTCTAATTCAACGCTGATAACCTGTCACCCTGCCTCGTGCCTTGTATAAGTATCTTCGTTTTGCTGTCTCGAACAACTGTGTTTTGGCAATGGACTTTTCTCAGGTCTCCTTACCCTCCAGCACCTTTGTCAAAGCCCTGGTATTTAGTGCAATCTGCGGGATCCTCTCCTATGTTAGGCGGTCAACACAGCCCCCGTACCCCCCTGGCCCCAAAGGGTATTGGCTTTTAGGCCTAGTTAATATTCCCTTGATCAAGCCATGGCTTACCTACGAGAAATGGGGAAAGCAATACGGTAGGGAATTTGTATTTGCACAGATCACTTGTCTCCATCATTTTCATAGGGGAGCTCATACACTTTACCCGTTTCGGAAAGCATTATCTTGTCATCAATTCTCTTGAAGCAGCGAACGAAATCTTGGAGAGTCAAGCTCGGCTCACTTCTGACAGGCCTGCTCGTTCTAAGCTGGACCAAATGTAGACCAGACGTTATTTGATTCGAAGTGATACTAATCGAAGTTTCTTAGCGCTGGATGGGACCGAACTTTGGGTGCGGGCTTCTTCTTTAAGCTGATTTGTCTCTAAAAACTTGCTTTCTAGTGATGTCTCCATATGACGATAAGTGGAGAAAATACAGAAAACTATTTCACCAGAACTTCCGGGCCGACGTATCAACGGAATATCAACCGATCGAGATAAAACAGGTTCAGAAATTTTTGGAAGCAATTAACTCTTCGGACATGTCACTAAGAGATCAGATATCAACGTAAGTATAATAATAATTTGCTAGGTGCAGTCTTACACTTTTATCCGGTATATTTAGTCTCTCACAAATTGTGATGTTCAACGCAATTTATGGTCTGGATATCGCCACGAATAAGGAAGACATGTCTCAGCATGCCAGAGACATTATAGATCTGAATGATTTTCTATTTCTTCCGGGATGGGATGCATTCAAATACATTCCATTTATCCATCTGTTACCTTCGTGGCTCCCAGGAGGCCAATACAGGGTAGCTCATGAGAAAATCGACGAAACACTTGGGGCGACCATAGAGGGACCGTGGCTACAAACCTTAAGTGCTATGGTAAGCTCGTTGAATGCAAGAATGCCCTATTTTTTTAACTTCTAGTAACTGCTGAACCATGTAGAAATCGGACAAAGATCATTCATCCTTAGTTGCAAAGCTTATTACAGAAAAGCCAGAGGGCGAATATTCAGCAGAGGACATGGATAGAATCAAGAATATGGGCATGCAAGCTGTTGCGGCCGCCGCAGATACAGTACGTTCAAATGATTGACGTCGATACAAATTCATTTTCAAATCTAACCTGTCTTTGCTTTCAGACAATGTCAGCGATTTGTACATTCTTCCTTGCTATGGGCCTTTATCCAGAAGTGCAGCTCAAGGCACAGCAAGAACTTGATTGTATCCTTGGGCCCGGAAAGCTGCCAAAGTTCAGTGATCGTTCTTCGTTACCGTACGTCGAGGCTGTGTATCGGGAAGTCATGCGTTGGCATCCTGCCCTTCCTGTAGGTACGGAAAATAATCGATGTCATATTTCCCGCTATGAAAACTTTTTATAGGTGTGCCCCATGCATCCATTGCAGATGTTTACTATAAGGGGTACTACATACCTCAAGGTTTGTATTTCGTCCATCGCTTGTTCAATCATGGTCCATATGGTACATTACAGGAACAATAATTTCTGCTAACATTTGGTAAAAAGAGTCATTCTGACAGCATATTGGTGTACTGAGTCTTATAAACTCCATCAGGGCAATGACGCATGATGAATCAACTTTTGAGAGCCCCGGCCATGATTTTATCCCCGAGAGGCACTTGGGCAAAAATGAAAATATAAACTCGATCCTGGCGTATGGATTTGGAAGACGGTGTGTCTCGGTTTTTGTATCAGGGAATTCCTGCGCAAACCATTCGCTTTATAGAGTTTGTAGTGGAAGATACATGGCACACGACACGACTTGGATCACAATTGCGTCTGTTCTGGTGGCAATGGAGATAACTATAGACACTTTACCACATGAGACACTCGAAGACTACTTCTCTGATGGGAGCTTTTGGTGAGCCGCAATTCTAGTGGTAAAGTCAAGGCTAACGTTCTACAAGTTCAACCAAATCTCTGGACTATTGCAAGGTCAAACCACGGTTCCCATGAAGTCAAAGCATTGTCTATGTGCAATTTGATTAACTTCCATACGTCTTTTTCGAACCTCAAGAGTCAAAATGTCCTTCATTTTCAAGAAAACATATTTTGTCACCCAATCACAAAGGCATTCCTCATATTCTAGGCGGAATAAACAGTACTAGTACACGTATACGAGAATGTGCTAAATATACATGTGCAGATGTAATGTGTTCGAGTCCATATTCAATCAAATCCAGAAAACAATGATAACTCTCAACATACTCCATCTCGTCTGGATGCCATCGGAGTTAATTAAAAGAGTGGGATTTAAGCCCAGATCCAGTCAATGAGTGCTCGCTTCTCAATGCCAGCGATCTCGACGTCAAGTTCGTTGTCGTCGCGAGCCATGAGCTCAGCAAGGAGAGCGCGAGCAGCGCGGGTACCCTGAAAGGCATCATTTTTAGAATAAGAGCGTACTAGGGTCAGATAGAAATCAACTTACAGCCTGAGCAGGTTGGAGAGCGGAGCCAGCAGCAGCAGTACCTGCGGTAGAACCAACAGCGGTTCCAGCTGCAGAGCCTGTCGAGGCACCAGTTGCAGTGTTCCCGGCTGCACCAACACCAGTCGAAGCACCAGTTGCGCCAACGCCGGTACCGGCTGAAGCACCAGTCGCATCAACACCAGTACCAGTCGACGCACCAGTCGTGTCGACGCCGGTACCGGCTGAAGCACCAGTCGCGTCAACACCAGTACCAGTCGACGCACCAGTCGTGTCAACACCAGTACCAGTTGCAGCAGTACCTGCAGCCGCACCCGTTGCAGCGGTTCCAGCGGCGCCAGTCGTGTCAACACCAGTACCAGTCGAAGCAGCTCCAGTTCCTGCAGCCGCACCGGTTGCAGTGTTTCCTGCCGCAGCAGCTCCTGCAGCTCCAGATTGCTGAACTACGACACAGTTTCCGAATCCGGAAGCGGATCTGAAAGACTGGAAATTATTCGTTTGTCAGTTTTTCCGTGAAAGAGACAAAGCTAGGAGTGTACATACGACAAGACACATGTTTCCGGAAGCACCACCGGTACATTGCATTCCTGCGGGCAACTGAGCGGTGATTTGTTCTGAGCCGAGTTCTTTGGGAGCCTTTACGAGGAGGTGATTAAAACACTGTAAATAAAAAGGGTGAAATTCAATGTCACTCACCTTTTCACCGTTCTGAGTAACGGTAGCCTTGGCGTTGAAGTTGTTACCCGTACCCGTAGGGTCAACATCAGCAGTTACTTGACGCGAACCATCAAGACGACTATGATAACATATAAGATTGAGATGGTAAAGAACGATAAGAATCCATATCCATACCGGTTAAAGTTGGTAGCAGTGACGGTGAAACTTCCATCAGGTCCGGCAACAGCAGGGGTTGAAGTATCAATGTTGGATGCAACATCCATCCTTCCACAAGAAGGACCAGTTACGGGAGCTAGCTGGAGAAGCTGCACGTCGCTTCGGGCACCCTGGCCGGATACGCCCAAAGCAGGGGTCATCAAGGCGTGTCCGTTAACATGGCCAGAGAGGGCCAAAGCGAGAGAGACGGTGGCGAGAATTTTGCTGAACATGGCGGACTGGACTGGCTTGCAGTTGAGAGTATGAATGGAAAGAAGAGTTGAAAGATAGTAATTGCAAAGAGGAAAGGATCCGGTCCTGAATGAACTGAGTTGAATAGAAGAAGGCGAGGTGAAAACCTGGTGAGGGTGATGGAGAAAGTCTAGCCTTTCCAACCTTTTATACCCAATTTCCGACTCAGAGCAATGCCAAGTCTGTGTCTGTGTCCATAACTGAGCTCCTATCACCTCGAAACCATGGTACCAAAAGAAGTGATAGTATCCGTTAATCTTTGACAGACTGCACTAACAATATTGTTGAATGCAACAGGAGGTAGCACGACTTCTTGCAGGGTATTGTCAGAAAACGGCAAGTAGCAACCGTAAATAATTTGCCGTACGGAGATAAGTAAAGAATCTGCGACGGGATTGGTGGCAACGGGATATCAAAAACCTCGGGCCAGGACAATACCAGCATCAAACAATCCATTAGATCGTCGTCGCATTGGGGTATGCATGTCCGGGTGCAATGAGGCATATCATTATTTGAGGATCACAAGGCTCCGACGGAGCTAGCAAAGCATCGTGTCTTGCATGACAGAAGACCAACGAGCAACCAACAAGAATGATGGGTAGTTGGGAAGAGTATTAGGGTGCTAAGACGTTGGTGACCAACAGCTTTCGGCTCAGTTTGGAGTAAGCATGTGAGACGAGCACCATAGTTGCCGGAACTGCAATTTAGACAACCTACCTACTAGCTATCAATCTATCAGTGAACGGGTACAACAGAAAGCAGAAAAGCCTCATTCTCTGTGACGGTCGAGGGAAAAGAAGTGTCGGAGTTTGAATTCAGTCGTCACGGAAAGCTCATCCATTCAATATACAGCCTACTTCGACGGTTTCCTAATCCCTTGCAACCGGTAGATCGTTGGCGACGTTGAGCTGAACTGAATAAACACTATGACCATGCGTTAGGTCTCACTAGGTAGGTACAATATAGTACTAGCACAACATTAATAATTTACTTGTGGTCCCCTTCTCCGTATTATTGCATAGTATACAAAGGTTACCAGGTATTACGAGCCTGAACAGCATATTAGTATATCAACCACAGTGAAACAGCCTTCAGTACAATCATACCTTGTGAGAAGGTTATAACCGGGTACAAAAGACTTGAGGCAAGGCAATAACGTTGACCACAACAGAAAGATAGGAGTGAGACAGAAAAAGAACGTTGGGTATAGACTGAACAAAACGAGTGGGTGAATATAGCGAGTCGTGTCGTTTGACGGGAGCGCGTAGCGTTGATGAGACTAAAAGGGTGGCACCTGGTTCTCCTTCATATTCTTGATTCGCAGAGATGGTCGCGTAGCGCGCGGAAGCCCACGTCCTCTACCCTGTTTTTCCTTCACAGGCTGATCCGAATCCTTCTTGTATCCAACAACACCATTCCAAGGAGCACGCTGTCCGCGTTCTGCAAAAGGTTGACGTTTGCTTCGTTCTGTGGGACGCGGAGATAACGGGAGATGGTCGACTTGACGAGATAACAAAACTCGAGGAACGTCGCCGACATTGTCAGGAAGGACTGCGTAGCGGTTACGTTTGGTTGCAGTGGGCGATAGGATTTGAGGAAGGACAATGGATTCCAATAAAACGCTGCCTATAGCATCCATAGCATCCATTTCGTGGACTTTGAAGCGGTTCTTGCGCAATTCCGAGTTGACGTAATCGTATGGATTATGCCCGCAAAGCGTCTTGTCCGAATCCATCCAGGAATAAAAATCGCGATTGTTGAGCACGGAGGGAGGGCAGTGGGCCACAGGAGGTGGAACAACAATTTGAGGGAAGGAGTCAGTCGTGGTTCGACGCAACGGTGAAGGACCTGCACGAGCGCGTGTTCGTCGGTGAGTGCGGCAAGGGGCACGTAAATGGCGATTGAGCAGAATCTTGCCAAGAGAAGGGGTGTTGGAAGAGGGAAGCGGCGATTGTCTTGAGTAGTTCGGCGAATGAGAGAAAGACTTGGTGTCGCTAGCCTTCTCTAAAAAAGATGCAACGGCCTATGCATAAAGTCGGTATGTTCCCGTAGACGACGAACAGCAAGAGCGCACCTCAACATCAGGACGAGCTTTGGACAAAAGCGTAGCCTTGGCGATACCTCTATACACAAAATAACCAAAAGCGAACATTCCCAGAGTACATCCAACGACTCCAACAGAATAGATCAAAGGGCGATAGTCTGCATTTGAAGGCGAAGAAGGAAGCACGTCTGAATTATTAGTTGAAGAAGTATTCATAGCTTTAAAAGAGTGTAGGGTAGAGTGTAGAGTTGAAGATGCACTGGACTTGGTCGTGGTACCGTGTAGAACCAAGAGCGCTCGCGAGACGGAATATCACATGACACTTTAGGGCCGGTCGTCAAGTCTGCGGCAGAGTTAGTCTAGAAGAATGTCCAGTAGATGACTCCGACCAATTCCACCATCAACAACGATATCTCAATCACTCATGTGCTCAAGCGCCACAATCGCAAGGTACTTCCAGGATAGTCTTCGGGCCAGAAAACGGTATAGAATGAATAAGTAGGCTTTAAATCGTCTCTGCTACTTTAATACACTTCATACTATCTATCCTGCCGCTTTTATATCCAGATTTTTTTAGATCTCAAAAAGCTCCGTAAGCTGCAAGATGCGACGTATAAAACCTTGTCGGAAAAAGTAAAAACCCATCATAAGCCGGCCGTAAGCACTTATAATGGCCATAAGAAATCCGGCCATTATGCCGGCTTATAGAAAACACTGAATTCATTATAAGAAATTTTACGGAACCAATTATAAGCGATTATAATGGCCGGGGTCATTATAATAATGTGTCATCCATAAGCGGTTCAAAAACAATGACACCATTCTTAATTTCTATACTGTTGTCACCTAGGATTGAACCCTCGCTCTCTGAGATATGAATACTAGTAAGCTGAGTATCACGCCTGCGCGATATAACAACTATGCTACTGGGACTTATTTATTATAGAACCCCAACTTTATAAGACACGTTACAAAGCTTACTTAAAGCTAATACTATACTGTAGCGTCGTTCGTAACGCCTCCTATACATCCTCCTATACTTTAAATCCTCCTATAGTATAAGCAAGGACTTTGTTTGCCGTTCCCATCCAGTTACATTTCAAACTCCGAAACTTTATTGAAGCATTTCTCTGTCGAATGAACCTTATCATTCAGCGTGTATAGAGCATGAGTACGCATGATTAGCACATGGTTTCCTCAAGTTTTTAGCAGTTCTAACATCAATGCTTTATGAAACTTGAGAGTGGTGCATTTCTAAATCCCAGATACAGACCACCTTCCAGACTGGTTGCTCATGACCTGATCACCCAAAGAAAATCATCACGAGCAAGCTTAACCACCAACTACCTGCATGTTTCTTGCTCTATGCCCTCTATATCCTATTTTGTAGCTATAATTATAACATATCCATTTGTGCTGAGCTTTTTCCTGCTTTTTGTACAGCAAGTTGTTGCAAAGTTGACTGTTGTTAGTAAATCCTCTAATCCTCTGATTTTGACAATGGCTGCAACAGGTTTCTAAATATATATGGTGCAAATGTACCTACATAATCATACTTCAAGACAAGGAAATCCTCAAAAATGACTAATATGCGGTGTAAAAGGTCAATAAAGAGAAAAAAAGCTGACTGGCATGAGACTAGTATGCTTGATTGATCACTGATCACCACCCCTCCCTGGGATCTGAAAATTTTTTGGTCTGTGTCAGGATTTTTTCCACACTACTGTTGATGACACTGCAGCATCCTCAATCCCATCAACATGTCAGTTCAAATAGAATTATTGGCTGTGAAAGAGAAAGGGAGTCACAGTTCATGGATAGTCCTGAAACAACTCAGATTTCCCAGCCTGCTGCACATCCAGCCCCTTTTTCAATTTACCAGGCATGAATCAACCTCCTTTTCAAGCTCAGATTCATCAAAATGAAATTGATGAACCTTTTTTGGGCACAATTCAACAGGGTAATCAGTACAGATTAACACAAGGAATTGCAGGGCAATTAGCTTGAATCCCACCAGGCCTATAAGGGGGAGACCAAGGCCCAGGTAAGTTTCTGTAACTTCTACAATACATCTTTACTCACACATTTCTTTTTCAATTTTGTATGTGAAGAACAATGCTATTGCAGACATTTACCTTCAGCTCTCCAAACTCAGTTAACCTCATTTCAAATAGAGGTAGAAGCAGAGGTAGGGGTTATAATTGTACATCTGCTCAGAAAATAAAAATTTTGTTTCTTGAAGGTAAGAGTTATTAAATTGAGAAAATATATAAACTAATTTTAGTTTATTTCCACGAGACATTAAGAACTGTGAAACTACCAATATAGTATCTCTTGAGTTTTGAGGACTATATATAGAACTATTCCTTTGTAGTAATTTTATTATTCTACCCTCTCCTACTAATCTATCTGTGTTTAATGTTGGCCAGAAAGGAGGTGTGCAGTGCCAACATGGCAGTGTAGTCCCCATCAAGCTGTGGATTGTGATGAGCAAAGCAAATCACCTGTGCCCATGGCATACTTTCCACAGCTTGTATCATTTAAATTACACACACCCTGACAGACATTACTGTGGTTTTGCAGCATACAGAGTGCTCATAAATGACCAAACAGCGAGAAGTTTTTCTCATCCCTTCAGAGTTCCACATCTGGACACTAAAAATGTCACAGCAAGCATCTAGTAGATGCTTGCTATATACTCATATGAAATGGTATCATTCTGTGTAAGAATTGCATTTTGTCTTGTCCAATTAAATATACATACCTAGTAGTAGTATTTCTTGGTTAGTTCAGATGGTGTCCTCATTCAAAAAATCCTCATTAACTGTATCCATGACAAACTGATCTTGCATTAAAGGCTGTACTGGATCATTCTCTGGTAAAACTGTGAGGCATGTAAGGTCCAATCAAAATGGATCTAGTGTGATTCTTTGGATCAATCCTAAATAGTTATCATTTAAAGAATGCCTTGTTTTTGGAAATACCATCTATGCCAGATGAACATGATATGAGTGATCTTTTGACTCAAAATCTGCAGGGAGAAACTATGTATGCAAAATGCAATATTCTAAAAAAGAATTAAAGAGTATAAAATCAATGAATCATTGGATTACATTATAAGCAATCTGGATTTTACTTTGCTATCTTTGTGTACATGGGGTTTTCAGGGTCTTTGAGTTCAAGATTAACTATGCTAAAACACCAAAATGTACAGGTGGCTGAGAAAAGCATTTTTTATTTCCTGGTTTTGTGCTCATTTTGGTTAAAACGTTGAACAAAGTATTAGTAACACTCTTGAAAGGGTTGAGCTCAGATCCTAACTGATGAGCAATCATTAAACTTTTATTATCCTAAGAAAGTAGGGAATAAAAATGTATACAGACCTTGTATCTATGAACACTGCTAAGCTTCTAGGCATCTGCTCATGAAAGGGTTTGAATATAAATATGTTTGCATATTTCATCAAATGATACCAAGTATGATCCATATAAAAATGCATTATGAACAATGAACCATTAGATTCATTTAATGGTTGCCAGCATATTATCCCACCCTAAGTTAATTCAAGTCATTGGAAGAAAACATTTCCAAGCACTTTCACACAATATATTTCTCTCCAGAAGAGCCTCCTGGTAAGTACATTTATGAACCATTGATACTAGTAAATCATTACTGTAATTGTTATTTAGTGCACAAAACTATTATAAGTTATGCTTTCGTGGGTTGGTGGGGGTAAGAAAGACTCAATTTATCTTCTGGAACAACAAATAGGGAATGACCGACGATTATCAGAACCAGTCTGATCTTATGACGGCATTATGAGAAACCGGTCCGGTATTATGGCCGGCTTATTATAGCATTATAATGCTTACGGCCTTATAATGACGTATTCATTTTTCCGACACTGTGCCTGTGGTATCAGTGATTTTTTCAACTGATAGCTGACCCGACAATGTCCGCCCAACTAGTTTGGTTTATCACAGGAACCTCGTACGTCCTGTCTCCTTTGCTATATTAAATTGATGGACTCATATACGTAGTTCTGGTCTCGGCCGTTATCTAACCCTCCAGGCTCTCAAGCGCGGAGATAAAGTCATCGCGTCTGCACGTACAAGCTCACTATCTCAACTAGATGACCTGAAGGCACAAGGTGCCGATACCATTGAGCTCGATGTCACCTGGTCACTAGAAAGATTTAGCCAAACGGCTGAGAAAGCTGTAGCTATTCATGGCAGGATCGATGTCTTAGTGAATAACGCTGGTACAACGATTCTGGTCCGTTATGAATGAGAATAAGGCTTACTAAAACACAAGGTTATTTGCTGGTGGGAGCTCTTGAGGAGAATACCCCTGAAGAAACTTTTGAGCAATTCAAGTTTGTGGATATTTCATCACTAATGCGTGAAATTTTTATTGATGCATTCCCAGTGCCAATGTATTCGGTGCTCTAAATGTTACACGAGCTTTCCTACCTTACATGAGGGAGCGCAAGACTGGAACAATTGTATGGATTGGTTCAGTTGTCGGATGGATGTGAGTGTACTTCTGTTCCCTTCATTAGATTTACCCAACGTGTTTGTTTAGTACTGCTCCGGACACTGGAGTTTACGGAGCGACTAAAGCTGCAGTTCGAAGTATGAGATTTTCAAAGAGTACACTCCAATAATATTTTGACTATTTTTCACCGATTCAGGCCTTTCTGACACCCTCCACGCCGAAATATCTCCAATCGGCCTACGTAGCACCTGCGTCGACTTTGGCTTTTTCCGTACACCCGTTCTCGATCCCGGCCGTAGGACGCCCTATGTCGGTAGGATTTCGGACTATAAAGAAATCACTGACAAATACGAATCTGCTCTTCAAAGTCAGTAGTTTCGTAACATCCACACATTCGTACTGAAAGCCAATTTTGTTCTACAGCTTACAAAGGTAATCAACCCGGAGATCCCATTAAAGGTTGTGATATCATCGTTGATGTTGTTAGAGGTGAAGGACAGGCAGAAGGAAAACCTTTCCCCACAAACTTACTCCTTGGTTCCGATGCTTTCAACGCAGTTAGTCCTGTTTTGGGAGTTCAGAAAAAGAACCTGGAAGTATGGAAAGAGGTCACTATAAGTACTGATCTACCCAAGGCCTAAGTGAACCATTTTGTACATTATTAGTCCAAATTTACTTTCTCGAGCGCAAGTGGGATTTACAATGCCACACGAGCTCCGATGATCCGTGCCGATTACCGGTAGGTCGGCACGTCGGCAATGCCAAATTCAGTCCTCAACGTTCGCAGCCACTTTCTCAACCATAGATTGCTTATTCGTTGCTATACAAGTCACCGATGAATAGCAAATCTTCTGAAAAACACTGGAAAACCTGTGTACGACTGTTCACCTTCCTTACATCTAGTGGTCCACGTCATTGATATTGATTCCGGAAGAGTTATGGCTATCCGTTGTTCTAAAACTATGGCTACCGGTTCAATTTCCGGATTCGTGGCATCGAAATGCACGGCAGCTGGTATATAAAGGCAGCCCTTCACTATGATTCCCAAGGGTTCGTTGACTTCAGCGTTGTCAACGACCGCTCATTTACTACAGCTCGGGTAAGTCTCCAAGGTGTATGATCATGAAAGGTCACGGTTTTCTTGATTGTTTATTTGCAGCTCCTTGCTGGTCAAGAAGTTCATAATCTAGTTACGACGATTACGACGTATCACGATAGAAATGACCCCAAATCCCCTGTCGGTAGCTCCAAAGCGGACAGACAGTGGGATATCACATACACCTCTCAAGAGTCCCTTGTCCCCCTCACATCCATGCTCTCCACGCTCTCCTCGCCGTCGTCGGCGCCAGCCCTCGATTCTCAAGCGGCCACCTCCTCTAACATTATCTCGAACACTCAATCCCTTCGTGCCAAAAGATATTATCCTCATACTGTCGGCACCTCCAACAACGGCTACCAACAGCTCGAAGAAGGGAAAAAGGAGTGGGATGGGCACTGGATCGGGAAGGGGAAATATAAGAAACAAAGAAAACGATCTGCCACTCGTGTCTTCACCTCACGTTCATTTTCCACCTTCCGCAAAACTCACAAGCCTGATCGTTTCGACGTCTCGTTTTTCTCAGTCAAGCCCAAGCTCGGCAAGCTCTCGATATTCAGAGGACGGAAAAGCACGTATCATAGTCTCTCCGAATCCCCCCCTAGTCAATGAAAGGGATGAGGAATGCCTTGAGGAGAAAGACACTGATGATATTGAATCGTCAGGCGTACTCTACCTTTCTCCGCCTCTGGCAGCTTCTCCGGCTTTCTATCGTTATCCTGACTCACCCTATCCTTCGTCCGAAGCCCAATCATCGGCGAATTCTACTTCCACTTGTTCGATGTCGCCGTCACCTCGACTTCCGTTAACACAGTCCAACCAAGCAGATGGTCTTACTCGAGCTGGTCTGCGTCTATTTGAATCCGTCCATACTCAGCTTGCTAGTCTGGATAATGAGTCCGGAAGGCAACCCATCATCCTGGATAAGGCTCTTAAAGCTTATCCTCGTTCTCCTTATCCTACCGCGACATTTGATTTCGACCATCAAAAATTGGGTGATTCGGATGAGGAAGAAGATATGTACACAGACAAGGTGCCTAGGCTCGGTCCGGTTCGGGCGAATACGATTGCAGTATCAACAAACCATAGAGGGAGGGATAGAACTGTGAAGGCTCTGAGCTGTAGTGCCAACGCACAAACTATCCCGGCAGAGGATACCGTCATAACGCCCGTGGCTACGTCTATTCCTATTGCCGCTGACTCTGATGCAGTGCAGTGTCCCCAGTGTGCTGTATCCGTATCACGTCCGGAAGTGATAGACATCCCAGTTCCGATCTCCGTTTCACCAGAGTCGGTCGCTTCTAACGTCACTAATGTATCAGCGGTCTCTGGGACGTCGTCCTTACGGAACGCGTTCTGGCAATCTCTTTCCTTGGAAGAAGGGCCTGAAGAAGACGTACCCGCTTCTTGGTTTCTGGGAGCACCGCCACCCCCAAAGTCCACAGGGAAGGCGATGCCTATACAAGTAGGATCTCCAAAGGAAGTAAACAAACCCGATAATTCTCTGGGCACCCCTGCAACGAATCTTCTCGACTTCCATTCGCGACTTGGTCTTCCTACGCCACCAATTTTGCTCGGCACAAAGGATGGAGATATTATACGATGGCCCGAGTCTGCCGCGTCACGTTCAAACCTGGTTGATATTCCTCTAAGTCCTTTTGTTTCTTCTCAGAACCAATCCTCGCCACGACGTCTACCAGCCTTGAGAGCTTCAAAAGCGCAAGAACGAAAGGCAAAGCGGCTTACACTTCCTTTGGATTCCGGCACGCTCGGTACTCCGACGGAATCTGAATGGCTTTCGTGGAAATCAGGGTTTTCAGCATCAACAAGGAGATCAATGTCCTTTGACCTGACGAGCGATGATGGTCAACCTAGTTCAGAGATTAATTCAATACCGTTCCCGGTGGTGATGTCACCTATGCCGAGGACTGCAAAGGATAGGTTGCCGTCGTTTGCTACGGCAGTTTCGGACTTGCCCTAATGATTATTCTCTCAAGAGGGTTTATCGTTGAGGGCCCCACAGCTTGTTAATGGACATCAAGAAGACGAGTTATCTGGAGAACAAATATCATGTAAGGAGACAACTTCCGTAGACAGATCATCCGTGTTGTATTTGCTGTCGCATTTAGCTTCAAAATAAAGATAGAAACACAGGGCAGTCCCCCTATGAACTGCACAAGTCATAGCACCTGGTACACTGGCACGTAGAGTACACGTTCAGAATAACTTTCTAACTCTACGTTAATTGTCTTTTCGAATCGTTCGTCCTTTGCACGATTTTCAATTATAAAATAGTGATCTCTTGCCAACAGATCAAATTATGTTTGAGTGGTTGATTCTAGTCCCCTGAGGGGTTACATACTACCCGGATCAAAATCAAAAACATGATTGATGTCTGATTTCAAACTATGCCGCATTACATTTCGTGAGATATAGCATAGTAGACGGTGATATATATAAAGCAACACTTTGACCATAGCTCATAGGTTACGGCCCGTCTTTACTGGACCTGAGCTTGAAGAAGTGGCAGTGCCATTTCCCTTCACTAGGTACTCACAGATCTTGGGTTACCGTGTCCTTGCGCGCTGGCGCAATCCCCCCTTCAAACTTTATTAAACCCCACCACTTCATCATCATGTCCGCAGAAAATGAAGTTGCCAATCTTTTAGGTTCAATGGAATATCTTCAATCAGCAGGAACTATTGGTGGATGTATAGCATATGGTCAGTCACTATGTGGATAATCTTGGCCTCAGTTTTGGTATCATGTTCAATTAGGCATCTTTATTCCTATTTTTTTCTTGTCTTGTTACATTACACGGTAAGGCAGCTGCTTCAAATTTACCAGTGCCAAAATATACCAAGGCCTGAACTAAACTCATTCCAGAAACCACAAACTGAAAAACCATCTCCTGGTGGCACACTCCATGATCATGGTTTCTTCAACTGGTATAATAATTGCAGATGTAGGCCTGCAGACCAGAATGTTCTCGTTCGCTCTGATTCCAGTTCATGGAAGTACACCCTCTTGGGGCGAGCGTCTGCAATCAAGCCAAAAGTCTGCTATTCCATATGCTATTCTTTTGACATGGTGTACAATGATCAATGTGAGTAAGTTTCGAGGCATAATTTGGACTAAAGAACAAATGGGAACTGTCTCTAGTTTATTATTGGCGATGCAATAATTGCCTGGCGTGCATACGTGCTATGGTCTCGCTCTTTAATCATAAAATGCATGTTATTAGCGTTCTTCATTGGAAATATCGGTGTGAAATTTTTTAATTTTATTATGCACCCTAAATCTTACAATATCCAGGTATCGCCTTATACAATGTCGCATCATTTATGATCAGCGTCACATCCACGTCAGATGAAGGACATTCCACCAATACTATATCAACTTCAACAGCTGTGGGTTATTTTGCTTCATTAGGATCCAATCTATTTGCAACATCTCTGATCTTGTTGAAATCATGGTGTGTTAATCAATCTTCTGTTGTATGTTTTACTGCTAATGCTGTCGCAATCAGGTTATTTCGCCAAACAATGAAAGATGCTTTTATCAAGGCGAAAAAGTCCACAGCATATCAAGTTCTTGTTTTGATCATCGAGTGCGGTTTGTTATTTGGTGTAGTTCAAGTGGGTAGCATATTCTTATTTGATCACGAGTTGAAAAGTAACTATGAGAATACAGCTAGCCGCCGGTTTAATTACCCTGTCGTCTGCGGCTAATGATCCAACTTCCTTTGTCATTAACTCTCGTACTTTGGCATACTATGTGATTAGCGCAATTTATCCTATTCTCTCGGTGAGCCCAATTATTTTCAATCACAAACAGAGCAGCATTAGTGATCATATGTTCCTGACAGGGTATTGTTCCATTATTGATGATCATCATTGTTGCTGGCAAAAGATCGATGATAGATCAGTCAATGTCATCGAAAAATCTTTCATTGACAGGTACAAGCGATCTTGAAAGGGGTACAACAGAAGCTAGGGACCAGCAACTTACAACTATGAGCTTTGTATCCAGGTAAAGTTGAATGGTATATTGTAAACTACTATCCTTTTCGAGCGAAAAATGAATTTCTGTGATTTTTTGCTGGCAATCATCTCAGATAATAAAAAATTATTCATACCCCAGTCTTTTCTCGCCTTAATGAATGTTATTAAAGAAGTAAATCCTTAACTGAGTTCCTGCTACAGACAAAGTACTATTACTATGAAAATTCTAGTGTTAACAAAGTGAAATTTAATTTATTGGGATGCCTGCAGGAACCTGATTTAGGTTTGTATTCAATTATATGGTATTAGCGTGCTGTTAAATCAAATCACTTCTCGGAAGATGGTTCGCGGCTGAACAGAACTTTTGTAGTGAGTTGTAAATGCATTTGCTTATTGTCTCAGCTGCATCAATATGTTCGACATATAAGCCATTGCTGGATATCTGGCCACTGGCTCTGGTCTGTAGAACAGATGGGATCACACACCATTATTAGACCGTGAGAGATGCCACCAAAAATATGTAGATATATAATTACAAAATCAGAAAGCATATTCATAAGTATGAGGGACGACATCTGCGGAAATTGCGAGACACAAGGTAGTCTCGAAGACCATAAATTTGGGTAACAAATATTTTCTTACGTCGTGTGGATACACCCACTGATTATCCGCACGTTATTACACCCCTCCACGGTTTCATCTTTAATTATTTTTGGCTAGCATTCATGTCATCTCTTATCTAATCTCTTAAGGCCCGAGTAACATGACCCTTTCTGATTCAACTGGTCATTCATTCTTCTGAAGGTGTAGCATTTCGGTTTTTGTATACTGGACTTGTAGGTGTAAAGACCTATTTGAATTTTAAGCTGACCTCCCTCTAAATCAAAGGTAAAGTTTGTAATTGGGAAAGGAAGAACCCCTATTGGCTGGCAAACGCCAGTGGCGAGCAGTGACTCCGATCCGTCGGTGATTTTAACCGCCAGCAAAGCAACATTTAGTACATAACCGGTGTACATTGGTTTCATCTGTCGCTTATTCACTCCGGCTACATATTCGAATCCTACTGGAGTATAAACTCATAATTGTCCGCAGATATATGTTCTGGCGCCGCTATGACGGTGGTCAAAACTGCTCCTCGTGTGTGATAATCAAATCTTGTTTATCTTCCAAAGTGCGCAAGACATTAAAATTTGGCAAATAACGGAACTCAATCTTCTCAGGTGAATCAGGAGCCGATTCGGATGATATACATATTTGATGTCAGATAGTTATCAAGAAAAAAGCTTGGCTGGCGCAATAGAGCGCGAATCTTGTCTCGAAATACCCAAGAGAGTTTCAGCTTGAATCACATTTCGAGGGTTGATTTTTACCGCTGTCTATATACTCCGCATCGCTTTAGCGTGTGAACATGTTGCACCTCGACGAGGAAGAGTTTTTCGGGAATTTAGTGTTTGGGCGATGTTCGGAATTTTGAGACCGCCAATGTGTTGTTGACCATTGCAAAAATCGAGTAAAATTCGCTTGGTGAATGAAGGCTATAAAAGCTGATCATCCATGAGATGTCTCGCCATTGGTTCTTTTTCCCCCTCTTCTCTTATTTTTGGTTCTTTTTCGGTTCTTTAATATTTTCCGGTCTCAATGAAGCTTTCTTCGCTCTCCATCATTATCGGTCTGGCGGTCCAACTGGCTCTTGCTGCTCCTGAAATCAAGCCACGAAGAACGAGATCGTTGCTCATTAGTACGTCTACAACATTATAACGAATTCTCAATACAATTCAACAATACCTACAGATCCTGATGCTCAGCCTGACCTGCCGCGTCCACAAAATGCCCAGAGAGTCAGTGCCCTCTCAGCTGCCACGAGCCTCAACCTTGATGATATTCAGGGCGATATCTTGTATGTCTAGAGTCTTTTGATGCAAGGCATAGCTATTTATATATAATTCCCTTCCCAGAATTGGCATGAAAAAGAACAAGGAAATGTTCTTCTTTTTCAGCATCCAGGATGCTACGGCATTCAAGTCAAAACTAGCCTCTGACATTCAGGCTCTCGTGACGACAACAAATCAGTTGCTTTCGGTCAACACACAACCGACCACAGCTGTTAACATAGCATTTTCCAATAGCGGCCTCAAAGCCTTGGGTGTGAACGATAATCTTGGAGACTCCGATTTTGCAAGCGGACAGTTTGCAGATGCGAGTAACCTCGGTGACCCTGGAACTAGCGACTGGGTTTCTGGCTTTGCCGGAACGGGTGTCCACGGAGTTTTCTTGCTCGCTTCAGACACGGTAGAGAATATTAATGATGAGCTCGCTAACATTCAACGTATTTTGGGCGATTCCATTAGTGAACTTCATCGTCTTGATGGCGCCGCTCGTCCCGGAGACCAAGAGGGTCATGAACGTGAGTCATCACTTAGGGATTTCTTTCTTCTACTGAAACAATGCACCTGTAGATTTTGGTTACATGGATGGAATCAGCCAGCCTGCTGTCGATGGTTTCACTCAGAATTCCCTTCCCGGACAGGTTCTCCTCCCGGCTGGTAAATTCATCGTCGGCGCAGACGGAGATTCTGGTTCTCGCCCTTCGTGGGCAACTGGAGGTTCTTTCCTGGCTTTTCGTCAAATGCAACAGAAAGTTCCCGAATTTAACAAATACGTTCAGGACCATGCTCTGAATGTACCAGAATTGTCCGTGGAGGAAAATACTGATCTATTTGGTGCTCGTTTGATTGGAAGGTGGAAAAGTGTGCGTTTTTCCTTCCGCCTTGTCTTTCAAAGGGCTTGTATCCTGATCGTCCCATCTATTATAGGGTGCCCCTATTGATTTGGCACCTCTTCACGATGATCCCGCCCTCGCTGCTGACAACACGAGGAATAACGATTTCACTTTTGACCACCCAGAGGTTCCTGACTTCAATATTAGGACGAATCAAACCAACTGTCCCTTCAGGCAAGTACCATCACCCGAAGATTCGCATTTAATCTAATTTTTGCTGTGAATCGTGGTCTTTTTGGATTTGAACCTTCAGCGGTATGATCTTGTTCATTATCTAATAGATTTCTCGCTCACATTGTACAACCCAAAAAGCTCACATTCGAAAGACCCGTCCCCGTGCTGATTTTGGAACAGAAGAGCAAAATCATCATATTATTCGTGCTGGTATTCCTTATGGTCCCGAAGGTATGCATGCCATGAATTATTTTGAAGTTTGAGACCCTAGATGTGACTTTTTGTTCTATTAGTGACCGATGACGAGCATTCATCTAACAAATCCAGCACTGATCCTTCCTTGGAGCGCGGTCTTGCTTTCGTCGCCTATCAATCAAGCATTGCGAACGGGTTCAAGTTCATGCAAAGGATTTGGGTGAACAACGCCAATTTCTTTATTTCAAGGTAAGTTTTCCTCATTTGTTACAATTAGTTACTCAATTATCTGCCTTCCCCTCAGCACCGGTGTTGATCCTATCATTGGTCGTGAACAATCTTCGGCTGCAGACGCTCCTCGTGATATCACTGGCACGGACCCCCTCGACGCCACAAGATCCTTCACGCTTGATATTGGTATGTAAAATAAATGCTATGAGGTGAATATCTACGTGCTGAACTGCATATTTCAGACTTTGTTGTATCTCGTGGTGGGGAGTACTTCTTCTCCCCTCCTATTTCAGCTCTTGCTGGTGCACTCGCAGCCTAAGATGCTACGACCGGACAATTAAGGACCACATATCATGATCTATTAATGGACTTCTTATCTATATGTCTTGCTTATTATTGAAGTAATGTACTCGTAGCACTCGAGTCTAATAGATAAACGTTAAACGCTCTACAGTTGGTAGGCGACAGACGTGTTGCCGACCATGCCGAAAGGACATTGAAGCTTCTGATTACGTGACCTGCTAACCTGAACAGACCTCCTATTATAATTACTAAAGTAACTGGCGACTTGACCATCACATTCAGCGTCAGTCACTGACTCTTCGAACGCAACCGAATAATTCCAATAGATTGGTTTACTGGACTCTTCGGCTCTTTCAGAGATTTGGATGCCTTTATATCGGAATTCAAAATGGTGCACAGGAGTTGAATACAGGGGAAGTAATCGTATAGAGCTGGGATGGGTAGTTATATACTAGGTGCGTTCCCATCAGTGTCCTTTCTTCCTACATCCGTTGCCCTTGCACTTGAAACAGTTATACCTGCAGATATTCTATTCACACAACACCCCAACGCGTCTACACGGGAACGGTCCCCATCTCAAAGATAGGTAACGTCGCTCTGGCAAAGAATAAGTAGGCAACCACATGTCGTCTACTTGCCAGAAGTATGCCCATGTCCGTATCCCTACCTCATAGAGTCGTCGTTGATCAAGTGTAAACATGGAAAAAGCTGAATTGAGGATGAAGGGATTGAGGGCTGCCTCTTACAGGTGCGTTTCTTGCCCTACTACGATTCTTCGCAACAGATTTATGCAAATGCTGAGATACTTCAGAGCCCGGTCAACTTTTGCTGCTGTGATTGTAGCTACCCAAGTCAAACACTACACGCGAAGTCATCTCCCGCTTTCTGACGAAGGATACATCGCTGGAGTTCAACCCCCATCACCGTCGAGGGCGATCGTCGCTCGTCGCTAGAATGCGTAGTAACACTACCTACCAGAAGGTAAGTTTTCTTCAGGAGGGGCGGCAGTGGGATGGAGAGAAGAACAAGGAAAGGTTGTTTACATGCAGCAATCAAATATGTTCGTGACAGCTTTCATCCAATCACATTCCACCGAGTAGCTCGTTAGCGACCCCGAGGTGTTTTGCGCGAGTCATATTTCCGCTCTTCTATGAACCTGATGACGAACGATTAGGTTTTACATGTGATTTACTTGCAATAACCGGACAGAAACACATGGAATCGAGGAACGCATGGTCTGCAGCAGACACTCACACGGATGTTCCAGGAGAATGTCAGGTGGATTCCACTTCATTTCACTATGAACTGAGTATCGATATTTCCGCTGAAGTTCCCGTGATGAATATCACCCAGTAGTCTTTTGGTTGACGCGGCAACCCTTATGAATCCTAAGAATTTGATTCTACCTACCCCACGGGGTACGTATACATATGATATTCGCGGGGATGCGGGGTATGAGGGTAGTTTCTTCAGGTCCACCACTCAGCACTCAGCTTCAAGAAAATTCATTCTATCTGCTATTCTATGCCCTTGTGATATATTGACCATCATCCCATTGGTTCATAAGCCTTCTCTGGGCATTTTTCGGTGATACCCTTCTCAGATCATTTTCTTGCTAAGTACCAGATTCATTTATGATTGCGGGCTTGAATTGAAAAACGTCAGGCATAAAGGATATAAAAAAGATCAGGGCACCATTTGTCCTGCAGGAGTCCCCCTTGTACTCTCTTGTGGTCTCACCAGGATGCATTCCAAGCTCTTGGCCGTCGCTCTGTACACCAGCTTCGCGGTCGCAGCCCCACTCGCAGGGCCCACTGTCAAACTAGATTCTGCGACGGTGACTGGAACAACGCTACTGGGAGTCGATAGGTTCCTTGGGATACCCTTCGCCGAACCTCCGTGCGTGCCAAGTTCTTGCGAAAAAGAATGATATCTAACGCTCCTCATAAATGCATCCAGTACAGGAAATAACCGTTTTCGACTGCCTGTCCCTGTTCCCGAATACACTACATCCTTCAGTGCATTGACGATGGGGCCCGCTTGTCCTCAGCAAGCCGTTAAATTACCCTTGCCCGACAGTATTCCGACGGACATTGCCAATTTTGTCGTCGACACGGCTTTCGGGGTGATCTTTCCAGACGACGAAGACTGTGCGTGCATATTATTTTTACTCGTTTCAGTTTCATGAATCAAATCAATCATCTAGGCTTGACCATCAATGTTGTGCGTCCTGCTGGCACTGCACCCGATGCAAAATTACCGGTTGTCGCTGTATGAATTCTTTATGTTGTCCAAAGATAACCCCCTCATAACTAATGGATGGGTTTTAGTGGATATTTGGAGGTATGGTACTTGTCTCTTCTCTCCTGTTGCACTAACAAACGCACTCAAATACCAGGCGGTTTCGAACTCGGTTCCCCGCAGATGTCAGTCCTACTAAAACTCTTCTTCACGTACTGCATCATTCATATGATACCCTAGGTACGATGGGGGTGTAATCGTTTCTCGCTCCGTCCAACTGGGTGAGCCGGTGATATATGTCTCTATGAACTATCGGGTAACAGGTAAAACGAATCAAGAGTCGGCTGTGTTCATTTAGATTGACGATAATTATAGCATTTGGGTTTTTGGCTAGCCAGGAAGTCAAGGATGCTGGTGTAGGTAACCTTGGCCTTCAAGATCGTGAGTGCCTACTTTTGAACAGAATGGATGTCGGAACTCACTATGAGATCAGAAAGAGAGGCACTGCGATGGATCCAGAAGTACATTGGAGCGTTCGGTGGTGACCCTACCAAAGTTACTATGTATGGGTTAATCGAGGTTCACCTTGTCTGATCTTAACAATCGCGGTTCACAGCTGGGGAGAGTCCGCTGGTGCTATCTCAGTTTCGCTTCATATGCTCGCAAACGGAGGCAATCCTGAAGGCCTTTTCCGAGCTGGGTTTATGCAATCAGGTTCTCCGATTCCTGTGGGTGACATCACTAATGGCCAACCATGTAAGTATTCCCAAAATGTCGAACCGTCAATGCTTAATTGAATCAACCAGATTACGATGCGCTAGTGGAACTAACCGGATGCTCTGGATCTGCAGATACCCTTCAGTGTCTTCGGGAAGTTCCTTATGACGAACTCAAGTCTGCTGTTGATGCGTCGCCCGGTATCTTCTCTTTTCAGGTGTGAAGACTCATCCTTTTAATGATGTTCAACCCATTTACATTTATTCTACACATAGTCCTTGAAACTTGCATGGCTACCCCGCGCAGACGGTGTTTTCCTAACCGATCACCCCCAAAGGCTAGTTCAACAAGGCAAAGTTGCTAATATTCCTATCGTTAGTGGTACAGTAGTTCTCTCTTTCTCTTTTTCTTTAGCTTTCAACTCTTCTCAGGTGACTGTGATGACGAAGGAACACTTTTTTCTCTATCAACGCTCAACCTCACGTAAGTTAACTTCTACCTTCTGTTATGTTGCTGTTCTAATCATAGCAATCTCACACGAAGAACGGAAGCTCAGATTAGGGAATACGTTCAGACTGTATTCCTGCCAACAATCTCCGACGACGATCTTGATACTTTATTGAAAGCATACCCTCAGGATATTACTCAAGGATCGCCATTCAATACAGGGATTTTGAACGCCATTTCACCTCAGTTCAAACGTTTTGCGTCCTTCCAAGGGGACGCAGTATTCCAAGCACCAAGGCGATTTTTCTTTGAAAATTTGGATGGAAAGCAACCTATATGGGCTTTTTGTGAGTTTTTATCTCTGGCCCGACACCCTTGAACTCAAAAGTCGTAACTATTCAGTGAGCAAAAGACTGAAAGGCGTACCTATCTTGGGATCAGTAAGTACAGAACAAGAAAAATATCATTTCAGGCTCTAAAACCGTTTAAATCAGTTCCACGCATCTGACATTCTTAATGTCTACGGTGGAGGGGGCATGGCAGACTATCTCGTTCGTTTTGCTGCGAGCCTCGATCCTAATGGTCGGACTGGGATCTCTTGGCCGAAATATACTCAGGCCTCCCCGACTCTCCTAACCTTCATCGATGGGCTGATTCCTCAAGTTCTTACTAAAGATGATTACCGGGTTGATGCGATGAAAACGGTTACCCAGGTGTTGCTGACGAACCCTGTATGATGGAAGATCGTAATTGGAGTTTTGGAAGGTTGTATGTACCCTAAAAAATGTCTACAGACTGCCCAATCAATTTATGCAGTCATGAGTTTAGTCACGGTCGATCTGTATGAACATAATCAGTGAATAGGAATAAGGTTCGTGCGGAGATTCAATTACTGGCAGCCGGCTAGCACCCTTCAACGGCCATTCAAAAATCGGGATTCATAATTTCAACGAGATGCTTCAATTGTACAATTTGCTTCACTTTTTGAACAGAGTTACCAGCATTTACTTCTGCAAGGGTGGGCTGGTAACAGAAACCATCTGCATCCCAGCTTCGTTGTATCTGGTTCCAGGGATTTTATTTGCTTCCTCTGCAATCGCACGAATTGAAGCAATCTCTTCGGCACTCAACTTGACGTTGGCTGCTCCGGCATTCTCTTCAATATACTATAGAAATCAAGCAGTCAAGAGTGATGAAAAAGAAAAGAGCAGAATTCTTACCTTGACTTTCTTCGTTCCAGGGATAACTACAAAATCCTCTCCCTGTGCGAGAACCCAGGCCAAAGTAACCTGCCCAGCGGTTGCACTGTGCTTGGTGCCAATTGCTTGAAGGTGTTCTACCGCTTCGACGATTTTTGGGAAGTTTTCCTTTTGATATCTAAGGCAATATCGTCAATAAACCTATTTGTAGAGGAATAAGCGCACTTGGGAATCGTCCTCCGATAATCGTCTGGCCCTAGGTCATCTATGGACCTCTAAATAGATTTCAACAGAAGCACACATTACGTGCATAACAGTACTCACGTATCGGCCAGTAACCAAACCTCTTGCCAAGGGTGAGTAAGCGACAATTGTGATTCCGAGCTCCCGAGCAGTCTTGAGAATAGCGAGTTTCTCGTCTTCAATATCAAGTACAAAAGGCGAAAATTCGACCTGGATCGCAGAAATAGGATGGACAGCATGTGCACGACGCATATCTTCCGCGCTACATTCGGAGAGACCTAGATATTTGACTTTTCCTTCTTTCACCAATTCTGCCATAGCGCCGACAGTAAGCTCGATGGGTACTTTGGAATCGACTCTATAACGCAATAACGCACATTAAAAATGCTATTGAACTAAAGTGGAGTCTACATACCTATGCTGGTAATACAGATCAATGTAGTCGGTACTAAGCCGTTCCAAGGACTTGAGGCATTGCTCTCGGACGTGTTCGGGGTCACCACGTATTCCTTGGGGCGTCCCACCGAATTTTGTGGCCAAAAATATCTCATTACGCTTTCCTGTTCTCTTCAACCTGGGTATGTGAGGGCATTAAGCAACTTAAGACTAGTCTAATTTTATAGTATGGCTCACCATTTTCCAATGAGAACCTCAGAGTCACCGTACACGTTCGCAGAATCCCAGTGATTACAGCCTTTTGCATAAGCTGCGTCTAGAACCTGTTGGACATGGTCTAAATCAAACGAATTCTAATGATACACTGTGCCCACCTTGAGTCGCTCCTCGTCATCGCTTTCGATGCTTCCATACGCTACGATGCTGATACCCATCACACCAAATCCAATAGGATTGACCAAGGCGTTTCCGATTTTTCTTGGAGGCAAGGACATTGTAATAGGGAACAGCAGGAGAAGAACGTTGTGTACTCCACTCGTTGATGCGTTTATATGTAGCACCAGAAACGTCTTTCTCACCGAGCTTTTCCGGATCCGGATAGTTTCCGATTGGATAGAAGGTCGTCTTATACACTTAGAACGACAGAGCCATTAGTCAACGAACTACATCAGCCCTACTCAGAATCAGATGCAGCGCTGACGAGTCTGACCGGCATCAAGTGTGACATGTGACAATTTGTGACAAGAAAGACCGTCGGAGTCCGTGGAAAAGCTTTTCCGTAGTACGTACGCATTTTTTCTTTCTTTTAATCCGAGTCTACTTCCGAGTACGCCTGGCTCCTCTGGGCTGAAGCTCGGAATACAACACTTTCTAGATGACCTTTGTCTGAATCTAAAGGAAGGGGCCTTCAAGGGGTTCGTTTATTTGTCTCCAAATTCTTGGCTTTACGTTGGCGAATATAATTACACTGTGGTGGTTGCAGAGGTTGATTAGCAACCTATGTTTACAAAACATAGAATCAACCTACGGATGGATATCAATCATCTAAAAGTTGGTTGATTCTTAGGTTGAAGATTGACTTACCCGGAATAGGATGATCCGCATCCTATTTTGCGCAAAATCACCTTCAGCCTCGGAACTGCCGGTCATAAACATAGGTTGAATATCACCCACTGCTGAGTCCTTTCATAACCTACCCAGACATTGGCTTGAGTCTGCATTTCTCTTGTTCATACTAGAGCATGTATATAATAAAATTATCAATTTGCCGCCTGTGGTATGCTAAACAAAGTATACGAAAAGCTACAGCAAAACTGCAAGGGGCATTGGCATCCCAACCCATCATCCCATGGCATAACGCCCCTATTACTATCAACCAGAGACCCCCGAGCAGTCTATTAGGAATAGAAATCATTGAGTCAGCATATGTTATGTAGCGTACTTGAAAAAATGACACGCACCATCAAAACCATGTTCTCATACAATGTGTATGAGCGTAAGGGAATGCGACAACCAGAAGGGCCTCAGAGACACGACAAAGTCTAGTATTACTCATTCATTTTAATAATACTTGAGTTGAGGAACCTGAACGACCTTGATTGCACACATTGAAGGGTGCACGGGCTTGAGGAGATACAGGTTTTACACTCTTGGCGTGACTTGGGGATGGGTTGAGGACGCTTTGGGCGTTGAGGGCATTGAGGGCATTGAGGGCATTGAAGAAGCAGTTCTTGAGGAAAACCTGGCCACGTCGACGTGGTTAAAGTCAGAAATGTTGCGCTTACTAATTACGAACCAATAGGCAGGTGACTTCGGAAGTTGCCGATCTGCGCATTTCAAGTTTTCATTGTCGACGAGTTGAATAACCACGACATTATGTAGTATTCCTATCGATAGATGAGAGACAGACTAAACATTTGGTTATTCATTGAATCGATTGGTAACTAAAATTACCGTGAAGCTAGATCAACCTATTTGACAACCTATCTGGTAACCTGGTATAGGTTGAGCCAGCAGGCCCTGGATGCACCGCAGAAATCAACGTCAACCTAAAAGTGCCCAAATTAGGTTGATTGTTCCTTTTTAACCTAAGGTTGGTCAGAGATCATCCTAGGTGATGCCCACAGTGATAATCTATTCACAGTGTGGCTCACAGTGAGCTAGACGAGTTCTCCAAACGTGACATAATGACTGCATACTTTCGAATTCTTAAATATATAAACAGTTCACAAGAAGCCAATACTTTGTTCACTCCTCTAAATTTAATCCTTCAATCCACTGAAGAAGATCCCTGTTCACTTCATCCCTAGCCTCTAACATCACCCAATGACTCGAGTCATACTCGTGAATGGCAAGACTGTTGTTACTGTTTCGCTGAACGGAAGCAATGAAAGCAGCTGCCAAAGTAGCATAGTCCCTCAAAGCCGCCCCATAGAAAACGGGCTTTCGAATGATGGAGTTCTCCTCTGGAATGTCTGTGGTATAAAAGTCTCGATTAAGAAATCAATAGCGGGAAAAGTCGTGCACGAACTTTGATTGTCATCTGCTTCAATCGACGACGTTGCAATCTTATACCAGTTCAGCGCAGCCTGAAGCCCTCCTCGGCGAAAAGCTTCCATCTGAACGGCTCTTTCCTGTTAATTTCGTACCACTTAGATGTCAGAAAAGCAATGTAAGCAGAAATTATATTAACTCACTTGGAGTGTTACATAGTCTGCAGGTGTCGTCCTTCTCCCATTACTCACAAAGTCCTCTAGTGCACCGAGAGGTGCCAAATTCTTGATCCATAGGGTGGTATCATTTGTAAACCAGATGTCAAAGAAAGAATCCATGTTGTTCAATATTATCTGGTCCGCCCCTTCAGATGAGAGGAAATCCCAATATCCAAATTCTTCATATCCGAGCACTGATTTACTCTAGGAAAATTGGTATAGTTGTTATGACATCGTTGAACAGTCTGGTCCGACAAGTGATTCGTGAATAAATCTTACCAGATTATTATCCTCAGAGCGAGGCAGTCCAAAGGCGTTAGGAGATATATACCCCACTGCTAAAAAAGCAAAGGAGCTGAAACGTTCAGGATAGTAGTTAGCAAGACGGCTAGTAATTTTTGAACCCCTACATATCGGTGCATGAGTAAGTAGCAAGATCTGCCATATTGAATGGGGACTAACCAGTCATGTCCGATCACAACAGCCTGATTTACGTTCTCTGCATCGAGAATATCGATAATGTCCTTGGTAACCAAACTCGAAGCATACAGCTGTGGATCTGATGGTTTGGCCGTACTGCCGCAGCCCAGCATGTCGGGTACGAGTAAACCGTACCCTTTCTCTTGGAAGAAAGATACTTGGTGACGCCAATCAAACGAAGTGCTGGGAAATCCGTGCAAAAACAAGAGGGTAGGCTTTCCGGCTTCTGCAGGCGATGCATAGTAATGATAGCTTAGGCCTCTAGTAACATTGAGATTTTTAAATAAGGTCGGATTGAACGGAAAGGCGTCTGCGAGGGCGGCAGTCACCATAGAGGCTCCTACAAAAGACAAGATCGTTAAGGTTCGGGAAAGCATGACTCAGTGGGGATGTGTCCACCAAAGTCCTGTTTTTTATAGTCTTTCTTACCCCCCAATTTGAGTCATTGGTACAGTATATACGAGGCTTGGCAATGATATTACAATCACACTGAATACCGACACGTCCGTCGGGGCTCTTTGTCCTGTCATTTTTTGTCATTCTCGCCTATAGCGTTCCTACGGATAGGGTAGACAAGTAATGTGTGGATTCCTGTTCGTATATATATCTGAAGATTACCGGCACATCCATCGGGACTCTTTGCCCCATCGTTTCTTGTCTTTCTCACCCAAAATATTCCTGTAGATTGTCAGGTAGACAATAATGGGTGAGTTATTATTCATACGTTTGAAGATGTCAGCCTTCAGAACTTCTCGAAACATTGAGGGCAAAAAAAAAATGACAGGAAAAGGGCTCCCGACGGATGCATCGGTTTCAATCGGGTATGCAGTCCGAGTCTACAGGGCATACTGATTTTAGCGCACCCAGGTGCGTACCGGTACGCACCAGTACGCACTGGTACGCACTGGTACGCACTAGCCACTTTTCACACGCATCAGGTACGCACACTTCGAGAGTGTACTATGTACACACCTTGACCTGATGTGTTGTTTACTATTTTTCTATTGCTAAGTATACTAGATACTACTCTTTAAGCAGAAAGTTTCCATAAATTTACTAATTTATGCTGTTCTAATGCACTGTTGGTCAAGCATTACTATAAGGAAAAATGTAGAACTGTAATGATAGCATAATATGAGATGTCTTTTGGTGCAACGTCATAAGCACCTCAGTGAAAGCAGTACGCACAGTACGCACCTCTGAGGGGATGATACGCACCTAAAGAAAAATAGTACGCACTTTTACGTAATAGATACGCACCATCACGTAATGATTACGCACCTAAAGAAAAATAGTACGCATGGATACGCACCTCTAAACAAATGATACGCACCTTCCAGAAAATGGTATGCACCTCCAAGTAAATAATACGCACCCCCCGGAAAATGGTACGCACCTCCAAGCAAAAGGTACGCACCTCCAAGCAAATAATACGCACTCCCCAGAAAATGGTACGCACCTCCAAGCAAAAGGTACGTACCTTCAATTAAATGATGTGCACCTTCACATATGCACCTTCAAGAAAGTGATACACACCTCCCAGAATATGACCTGTGTGTCCAAGAAGAAAGTTTGTATCTTCGGGAAAAAATGGTAAAACAGCAATATGTATCTTCCTACCTGGATCTACAACACAAAGTTAATACCACCTTAGTTGGAAAATAATGCAAGTCAGCAACAATAAATCCGTCTATACATAGGTAGCTTGTTATCCCAAATAATAAGTCATTGTTTAAGGCTCTCTAGGCATGATATCTGCACATTCAGCTGCAAATATTAGTGGTCATCTTTAAATCACTAGATTATACTTTCAAGATGCAATATTGTGCTTCTGGAGCTTATAAAGCACTGGTATGGTCTTAACACTGTCCACAAAAACTGTGATGCACTCTGGCTTATCACCTAAATATTTAATCAAAACATACAGTAACAACTAAGATAGAATTTTTGGGTGATCATGATTTTCCTACTTTCATCTCATATTTGTTTCAAATCTAAAAGCTACTCTTTTTTGAGGTTTTAGTATAAGATAGAAATTTCAGAGGTTGTAGTTGAATTCTGAATCTCAGATGACTTATGAAGTTCTCATCTCTGGACTGGTTAAGAAAATATTGTAACAATTTAGGTGTTTATTTCATCAGTGAACAATCAAAAAAATGGTGCAACTCACTACCTTATTTTGTGGGCATTGTTTCAGTGTTGAATGATAGGAAAATTTTCACTTTCTACATGGAAATCTTCATCTGAAAACAATCAAGATACTTCTTTTCAGCTTGTGTGTGTGTACAATGTACATTATCATGACTGCAAATTATTTATCAAACAGATCATTGTAACCAGACAAACTTAAATCAAAATGGTACAAATTATATCCTAATTTTGATTGAATACTCTCACAACATAAGCTGTAACTAAAATTATAGTTTTGAGAACCTTATATTTCTTTCAAGTTTGCCTTGCCAATAAGATGGGTCATGAATTTTGTTGTTGAATTGATTGATGAAATATATCAAACATCAGCTAATTCTCTGAGTGGACTGAGTTTGCATGAAATTTAGAGATAGATAAATTACCAGTGCCAAAAAAAGTGCATATTAATGGACAAATTACATAGTGATGCAGTCTATAATGTGGAATTACATAGCCATAATATGCACCTGCTGTTTGAGTTACTCAACCGATATACTCCTAAAGGTGTACTAAAATCTGGTAATCCCTTGTTTCAGACTAGATTTTCAGTGTATAGCTGCAAGATATCTATTAACAAACCATTGTGGTACAAACTTCTAGCAGAATGCTACAGATACTGACATATTATTTTGAAATAATTTAGATATACCACAGTCATAACTTTTACTTCTAAGAAAATCCTCAAACTTGCCCCAGGTTTGCTGTGATAGTGATAATATCTTCAGACATTAGTGGTAGATTAACTGACAATTTTGGTATTAAGGGAACTACTCAATTATCAATGTCAACTGAGCATGTGAGCATGTTGTAGAGTAACATGAACAAACGGATACCAGCAAAGGAAGTCTAGAACAATACTTAGTCAACTACCTGGATTTACACAGCCACGATACGCACCTTCCAGTTTGGGCATGCATCTGATATGCACCTGATACGCACCTGATACGCACTTGGTACGCACTCTAGTACGCATTTAGGTACGCACTAAGGGTGCGCTAAAATCTGATGTCCCGAGTCTACACAGTGCGTATCGTCAGTCTGGACTATCGAGACTGAGTTGTAAATTCAGACATCAAAAAGTTTCACGATGATTAGCAAGTGGGATTTCTGACTTTTCAGATGAGTTCGAATCAACCTCGCCTAAGTAACATGACCTTGAAGGCCCTCGACACTGCATTGGATACATCACGAACTGCTCATATATCTTACCACTGTTTTCGAGACCCTGCCTTCTTTTATAGCAAAGATGGATCGTCTCTGGATGCATATGAACACATTGTGCGCAACACAGGCTACCTGAGGGGATGCATCAACAGCATGCAAGCTGAAGTGGTCCGGTACATTATATCAGATAGGTGGGATCAAGTGGGGATATCGAAAGAAGGGTCACTTCTAAGCTCAAAAAATGGTCATTTTTCCTGTTGTGGATGTGCCCTAATATGTTTTGAAAATAATTTGGAACAAAATTATTCTTATAATAGACCGTATCTGCTACGCAAATTTTTGGTGTTTGTATTTCACTAAGTGGAGATATAAAATTCATTAAGCTCCGCACCAAAAATCTTCAAGTGGAGGTAGCAATGTCACCGGCGTGACAGACAAGCCTGAGAATTACATGTCGAGCTCAAGCCCCTAAACACCCAACCTTTCCTCCTCGTTGAAAGCTCTTGTTCAACAGGGCCAGTAAAGTCTAAAACCTTGATCTCTGATGAGCACCTTCAGTGCTACGATCGTGTCAGTCACACTGTGTCACATCCATTTTTCATCATGTCTCCACCCGTTTATCATTAGCTCCGCTCCCAAATTTCATTGTGGAGCATTCAAATATCCGCGTAGCAGATACGGTCTAATGGCACATCTGCGACTTGTGCAACGGGAAATTCGACAATTCTGATATTACACTCGGCACTCAATAGAAAAGTATTCAGCTTTTATACTGATACCAAAGCTTTGCTCAATCAAACTTGACTGGATTCAACGCTCAGGCTTGAGCCCTGAGAATAAAGTCTCTAAGTTCGACATGACTTTAGGGTGGGTCCCCTATCGCTTAGAGCTCGCGGAGCCTTCAAACGGGTTTCTATATTGTACCCTCTCTGCCTTCCTCTTTCAGTGCCCACGCCCGGCTTCATGACCGAAACTCAACGGGACCAAGCTTATCAACCATGGCTGGATCAGCACCGTAGGTACCTCTTTTTAAAACCTTGGCTTTCCATATGCCAGGTCCCAGTAATGTTTGATGTGATTTATGATTGACCATTGATCAGGTGCAGTGCGGAGTTCTGGATGTACAAAGGTAAGTTTAAGCATATCGTCGCAATCTGTGCTCAACAATATCTACTCGGGGTTCCTCGGTCAGTCTTGGCTACTTAGTACATTTGAGGAATGGTTCTGGCGCTGTCTTGAGATACTGTGGTATAGATTCATAGAAGAATGTCGGCAGCTATTGAGTAGCTACCTATGTGCCAGTGTTTGAACTAATAAGTACTCGAGTGCTTTCTATACAAGTCAGTTATAAACACCCAGAATCCGCGCTACATATCTCTTGATTATCAATCCAACAATGTCTTCTCAACTCGTTTGGTTCATCACTGGTACATCGTGCGTCCCAACATCTTCGGTCTCAACATCAATTGAGTTTTTTACACTTTTGTAGCACTGGCCTTGGTCGTGACCTCACTCTTCTCGCTCTTAAACGCGGAGACAAAGTTATAGCTACCGCCCGTGGACGTTCACTGTCCAAGTTGGAGGAGCTCAAGTCTCAGGGTGCCGATACGCTTGAACTTGATGTCGGTTGGCCTCTTGAGAGGTTACAGCAAGCGGCAAAGGAGGCAGTGGGGATCCATGGGAGAATCGATGATGCTTGTGAATAATGCAGGTATGGAGCATCTCCATTTTTCTTAAACGTTGATCGGCGATTCACTCTCATTGATATTAATTCCAGGGTATTTTCTCGTCGGCGCTCTAGAAGAAAATACGGCTGAGGAAACTCTTCAGCAATTCAAGTACGTTGCTTTGGCGTCGTACTACGACTCTTACCTCTCATTTACACTAATTCAGTACCAATGTTTTTGGCGCATTGAATGTCACCCGAGCCATTCTGCCACATATGAGAGCACGGAAATCGGGGACAATCGTTTGGATGGGTTCTATCGGCGGTTGGCAGTAAGTATTACTCTTCAAGTTTTTCTTGGCATGGAGTATTCGATTTTATGATATCTAAACACAGCGCTGTTCCAAACGCCGGAGCTTACGCGGCCACTAAAGCTACTGTCAAAAGTATGTCTGGAATGACTCTGGAAACAAATCGACTAATCATTGGCTTAGGTCTATCCGAGACACTTCACGCAGAAATATCTCCTCTCGGCCTACGCAGCATCTGCATCGATTTTGGATACTTTAGAACGTCCTTTCTTGATGCTGAACATCGGATGCCACATGTCGGTAAGATTGAAGACTATAAAGATATTACGGAAGGATATGAGAGGGCGCTCCAGGGTACGTCCTTTCATTTGGTTGCTTTTTCCTCCTGATACTAGAACTTGAAAATAGCCTACAACGGAAATCAACCCGGAGACCCAATTAAAGGTTGTCAAGTTATTCTGGACGTCGTTAGAGGCGAAGGACTTGCAGAGGGCAAAGCATTTCCGACGAATTTGCAGCTAGGATCTGATACTTACAGCACCGTCAAGCCAATTCTAGAGAGTCAGATCAAGAATATGGAGGATTGGAAGGATGTTACGCTTTGGACTGATTTTCCTAAAGCTTAAGCTTGAAAAGCAGGAATTAAAGGAGATGTAGTCTTCCAAAATTTTGTTAATGTCTACTAGTTGATCGCGAGTCCTGTTTTATGGTTGACACGACCAAACATGTCTAATAAGGGGCATCGAAGATATATATAAAGTAAAAGATATACGTACTACAGGCCGAGAACAGAAGCACGATGCATGAGGATAGTTCATTTCAACACTGGTTTTGTACATTGCCCTGAACTATTTCAAAGTACGTACCTTACACATGACGATGATAATGACGACGGTGGCGGCGACGATTTGAGAAAAGTGAAGGTGAATCTGGGGTTGAGAAATTACATGCGTTAGAACTTGAGGAAACTAGTACTAAGGATAAGTAGAGGAGCTATAGTGTGACTTCATCCGGTCTTACTACCGCCGGAAGTGTTTGTATATGATTTTATTAACGCTTGCTTCATTTAAATGGATATTAGAGAATCGGTTATCGCATCCTATTCCATCATATCATGCCCAGAAAGAAGAGGAAGCAGAGCTCAAAGTGGATGTCCGAGTCGGAGTTTCCTTCATCTACTCGTGGCAGATGCTTTTCTTTTCCCTTCTTCTGCTTAGAGTTTTTGCCACCGAAATGATAGTCGTGTGTAGACGGGGTCAATCCAAGATATAAACAGCAAACTTGATCCACGCCCGGCGTCATGACCGAAACTCAGCAGACCAGCAGTAATTCATACAACATCCAAAAGTCAATACAGCAAGTGCTTCTTTGGGAATTTTGGTTCAGCGCTCGAGCAATCATGATGTACGATCTTCTGAGTCTATGTATTAATTATTCTGTATGAACGATAAGCCATATCACCGCACTCTGTACAACTTCAATAGAACACGGTTGTCACGGCGAAGCATGGGTAAGATTCAATAATGCACTCTTTCGTAGGACGTCGTTCCTTGACCTTAGCTGATAGTCCGTTCCGGATACTCAAGCTACTTACTAGTTCCTGGTATTAATTTAAGCAGCCGGTTTTGTTCAGGCATTCGAGATAATCAGCAGGTGGGCAAGTTCATCCAAGTAAGTACCCTCAGCTGGTATAAAAACCCAAAGAATTATCACTACCCAACACGCACTGAATACTTGCAATGTCCTCCCAACTCGTCTGGCTCATCACCGGTACATCGTACGTTTTACTCGTCCGTGTTGGTGTTATCTTTAAACATCGGTTCTAGCACCGGCATCGGTCGTGATCTGACCCTCCTCGCTCTCAAACGCGGAGACAAAGTTATCGCCACTGCCCGTGGACGTTCCCTATCCAAACTCGAGGAATTGAAAGCCCAGGGCGCTGATACGCTCGAGCTCGATGTTGGTTGGCCTCTGGAGAGGTTACAACAGTTGGCAAAGGACGCAGTGGCGATTCATGGGAGGGTTGATGTGCTTGTGAATAATGCGGGTATGGAGCGCGTTTATTTTTCTTTCTGTCGTTCTTTTTTAGTTGATGTTACTGTTTGTAGGCTATTTCCTCGTTGGCGCTTTGGAAGAAAATTCGGCCGAGGAGACTCTTCAGCAGTTCAAGTGCGTAGCTGTACTTGGTTTGGGTCGTAATTTGACCCGTATATCACTTCTAGCACCAACGTATTTGGAGCTTTGAATGTTACGAGAGCTTTCCTTCCCCATATGAGGGAACGAAAATATGGGACGATTGTTTGGGCGGGGTCTATCGTTGGTTGGCAGTGAGTATCAGTATTGATTCATCAAAGCGCTTGAGGTAAACTGATCTATGAACGTAGTGCTCTCGCGAACGCTGGAGTCTATGCAGCATCTAAAGCAGCTGTCAGAAGTACGATTTGAGTTCTGAATATACGAAATTAAGACACTTACCGCTAGGATTGGAATAGGTCTCTCAGAGACACTCCACGCCGAAATTTCTCCTATCGGTCTGCGTAGCATCTGCATTGATTTCGGATACTTTAGAACGTCTTTCCTTAACGCTGAGCATCGCATGCCGCATGTTGGTAAGATTGCAGACTATAAAGAGGTTACGGAGGCGTATGAGAGAGACCTGCAGGGTGAGTATAGGTTTTACTGCCTTTCTCTTTGCATACTTACTAGTACGTGGCAGCATACAATGGAAATCAACCTGGAGACCCAGTCAGGGGCTGCCAAATCGTTCTTGACGTTGTCAGAGGCGAGGGACTCACAGAGGGAAAACCGTTCCCGACGAATTTGCAGCTAGGATCTGATACATACAATACCGTCAAGCCTGTTTTGGAGAAGCAGCTGAAGAATTTGGAGGATTGGAAGGAAGTTACACTTTGGACTGATTTTGCAAAGTCGTAAGGGCTGTTTGAAGTCAAAGAGAGGTAGAACACTTGCAAAACACGAAGCCCAGGTTTATCGAAGACAAATCACATTGTAAAAATAGTTAGTGGTATGAGACCATTTGTTCGTGCAAAACCCACCTGAATAGAGTGCGACTCATCGTGGTGGACGTCAGAGAAACTATGCGTGAGAATACACTGCCTTTTCCCTTACCTTCGCCAATGCCCATCCGCTACGCCCAACCCAGATCCTACACTCCCCCCGACCAGGCTTACTTCAAGTCTCTCCAGGAACTCGACGGCTGGGCTCAAGAAGACTCTCGTCATCACCAATTTGACGACGTGTTGCCTTACTATCCGCGTTCCAGGGGTACTGATCAAGATAACGAAGCGAGGGGAAAGCTTTTGGTTGGTGGGGGATCCACAAGTTTCTATCCAGTTTGCTTATGACGAGACTTTGGATACAAGGTATGCCATGATTACAAGGTGTGTATTAGACTTGGATCTATTGGGATTCGACTGAAAAAGATACAGGGAGGATACACCGAAAGCCCTTTTGCGCTTTCGTACACTTTCAACTACTGGTCGAGCTGCGATACGTTTGTCTAGTGCGTATACCATATCTTTCTTTTGAAAAGTACTAACACTTGTACAGCTTCTCGCATCACAGAGTTACGATCCCACCGCCAGGATGGACGACTGCTGCCCATAGACAAGGCGTCAAGATGCTCGGGACTCTGCGAGTTATTCTGTCTGTGCTCCGCTCCATTTTATTTAACAAATCTTTCAGGATATTTGAAGGCGGTGCTGAACCGGACTGTCTCCGTCTCCTTGTTGGACGCCTCCCCGCTGCTCAAACTGGGCCGGCTTCTACTTCAACCTCGACTTCGCACATCTCCCTTCCTCTTTCACCGTACTATCCTCGCCTCCTTTCAGATCTCGCCAAACAGCGCGGTTTTGACGGATATCTTCTCAACTTTGAATGTCCTCTCCAAGGCGGAATTGAGCAAACTAGAGCGCTGGCCGCATGGATAAAGATGCTCAGAGACGAGCTGAGGGAAAAAGTTGGGCCGTGGACAGAGGTTGTCTGGTGTGTCGGTTCTCTTTATGTCTTTTCGTCGGTTTATGCTGACAATACTTGCGTCTGTCGTGTATAGGTATGACAGTGTCATCTTTACCGGTCAGCTTCGTTGGCAAGACCGCCTCAATAGTCTCAATTTACCGTTTTTCCTCGAGTCCTCATCCATTTTTACAAACTATACCGTGTGTTATTCTTCCTCACGTCTTCGTCCTCATACCAATCCTGCCTTTGCTGTTCTTGCGCCCTTCCGCAGTGGCCTCCAACGTACCCCATCCTAACGGCCCAATACTTGCTTTCGCTCGACTCCGCCCTCTTGTCTGAGCACGGAAAGAACCAGAAGTCGCTTCAAGATATTTACATGGGTGTCGGTGCGTACCCCACTCCTCTATGGTATAACTACGCATTCTGACACACTCGCTCTTCTAGACATATGGAACCGTGGCTCGCACGGTTCAGGCTCCTTTGGTTCATACCGCGCCTTGCAACACATCTCTCCCTCATCTCTCGGTCTATCCGTCGCAGTATTCGGTCAAGCGTGGACCTGGGAATCCGAACAAGATAAAGACGATTGGACTTGGGAAGGCTGGTGGGATTTCGAGAGGTTATTGTGGGCTGGCGCAACTAGTCGTTTATCCGAGGATTCTGCTACTAGCTCCACGGATAAGGAGAAACAAGAGCGTATACCGATACCGGAAATGAAGGAACCATGCGAATGTACAGACACGCCCTATGAACCACTTTCATCCTTCTTCCCTCGGTACACACCTCCTAACCTTGACAAGGTTGCGTTTCATACAACCTTCAACCCCGGTGTAGGAAGAGCGTGGTGGGTCTGCGGAGAAAAGGTCTTTGATACCCAGACCTCGGCCACGTTCAAATTCCTCGGATGGACAGATGTCCACAAGCAAACGTCCATGGGAAACCTCTTATGGCCCACTCCGAAGCTTGCCCTCGTAGATGAAAGGTCGTATGGGTCTAAGCACTCGGTGGAACTGAGCGCTAGCGGTCAAGTCGTCATGGACGACGCATGGAATGGAGGGAGTTGTGTGAAGGTGTCGATGATAATTGCGCATGATTGGGAGGAGCCCAAATGGATTGGTAAGGGTAAATATCGTGACGATGACGATGGCGATGATAGCGATGGGGACAATGAGGACGAGGATTACGATGAGGACGTGACCATCACACTTGACTATCTCCTTGTTCCTATCCAATCTCTTTCTGTTTCTCTATCGACTCTCGAGGCCAAGTCTGGTGCTGGAGCCGCGAGAAGGGAGGATGACAAGTGGTATGAAGCAGTGCTCGTGTACAAGGTCGAGTCTGAAGATCTCAAAGGGGAGGGGGACGATGATGGGAAAAACTGGATGTTGAAGGTGAAAAAAGAATTTGCCTTGGCTATTCAACCTCTAGAGGGCGACAAAGACAAGTACTTGGGGAAGGAGCCTTCGTTCAGGATTGAAAGATTGAGCTCTCCGACTAATAAGCAGGATTTAGGGAGAGGTTGGACGAGGCACCACGTGCAGTTTTGTGTTCGTGCTTCCAAACCAGACGGGAACCCTGCAAAGGAAGCGGCCGCAAAAACAGAGATAGAGGAAATAGAGGAAACTCAAATCTCCCTCGATTTATTCATTTCCCTCGTGTCTTACGGCCCTCCCAAAGTGATCAAGGTGCCAGTTCTATTGGGCCAGGTAGATGTTTATCCCATACCTACGCCTCCTTCCACGAATCCTCCCTCGGCTCCTGCATCAACGTCGGCTTCCCCAACTCCAGCTTCAGCTCCAGGTACCACACCCGAGACAAAACCAGATCTCAAAATCCTTTGGGCAGACTTTAAACGCTCCTCCAAATCCACGTCAAGCTCAACCTCGGGCTTGACAGGCCTCCTAACCTGGTCAACAGCTCTCTCCCTCCCCTTGAGCACAACTCGAGCTGAGCAGATTACGTCGGCGGAGGATCCAGTCCCTGTTTGGGAGCCTTTTTCGTCGTCTTTGTTCTCGTTGACTGGGTCTGTGTGGACAACGGAGCTCATGTATGCAAACATATACGTCGAAACTCCTGATTCGAATGGTGTTTTTAGGGGACCTGTACCTGTACTTGGTGTCGAGGGCGGAGGTGGGACGTTGATTTGGATAGGTACCTCGAGCTGTGGAGCTAGATATGATGCGAGAGGAAGAAAGGATGAGTTTGAGATTAATGAGGGGGTTTTGGAGGGGGTTTTGAATAGCAGTGGTGCCAATGGCAGACCCAAGAAGGTACAATTTTACATCCAGGGTATAACAGATAGAGGCGAGGTGTTGGATTGGGAGAGATGTGTTTGGGTTGAGGTTGATATGTAAGATAGTTGGATGACAGTTGCTTAGATACGATGTACAGTATGTGTATCCCCAGAAATTAAAGTTTGTATGGTCTACTGCTTTATAGGGCATGGGTGGAAATGCAGACCCGCCATGGCACTATTCTCAAAAATCGGCGCAGGATATGCCTTCAAGTAAACACAAGTAATACCCGTTGTCACCAAATACAGGCTGTACAGCGGACGCGAAAAATCATGTCCCTTCATCGTGATTACCTAAGTTTTTCTTGACCCCGTCTTGCCTGGCTTGTTTGGGCTTGTACAAGCTTATAAAGCCGGTCAAGCAACAAGTCGCAAGCTCACGGGGTTTTTCAAACAAGTTATTAAATCTTTGGCGAGACAGATTCATTGATGCCGAAAAGATGCCGAAACGCATTACATTTACTATACATTCTTAGGTTATGACTTGTTGACAAGTCAAAAAGCCGAGCAAGCCGGGCAAGGAAAACTCGGCATTTAACGATGCCTTTACATAATCCAGTAACTCAATTGAATATGTCACGTGAAGGGACGCGATTTCTCGCTGTAGGTTTAGAGTTTCGACATAGCCACATCCAGCGACCCAAGGACAAGTAAGATCTTCGGTAAACCTCCTCGTAATGACAAAAACCTCTTCAGAAAAAATACAAATGGCATTATTACATATCTCTTTCCCGTGCTAGGAAAAATCTTGAACCAACCAAAATATACTGAGACCATGATATGAAGAGCTACATACAATTCTTAGAAGGTATGTATCAAATAGGTGTCAAAAGTGGAGGTGCTTAAACCTATGCACCCGAACTCTCGGTAAAAAAAAACCTATACGCAACCGCTAAAGCAAAGCACTTTCAGTCATTGAAATCAGTCCCGGTTACATGGGTGGCGGTATGTACACCATGCTTCCGAAATCGCACACTTTGTAGGGAGTCAAGCTCATAAGTTGGGGCACCCGACGTGGCCATGACCTGGTTAAATGCCAATGACCGCATATTCATCATCAATCGGGCGATCTAGAAGGAAGGCGAAAGTTCACTAATGCTTAAAACAACTCAACGAATACCAGGCCAGATACTTACAGCTACACAGGCAATTGCGCTGGATGGTCTGGTGATAATTTTTAATGAAATGCAATAGGATATTTGAAAATTTCACTGACCCGATCAAGAGTGATGTGAGAAATGGAGGAGCAGCCTTAAAGATAATTAAGTTGGCAACGAGCACGCTGAACATGAACACAAAGTATACGGCGGAATCTCGGGCTATCAATCGCATTCTTGTCATTGATTTGTATTAGTTCAAAGGGCTGGAGTACCAAGGGATAATGCAATAGTGAAATACTCACGTGGGAGCACGAAGACCGTTGTCTGTCATAAGTTGGATCATCCTGAAGACTGTCAGGATAATTATGACACCTGGGGATGAAAAGGGAACTGTGAGCAAGTACCTCACTCACAATGCTTTCAATATCACTCACTTTCCAAGATAACTGGTGCAACCCTATGAACAGATAGATCTCAGTAAAGAAAGCAAGGCGGGCACTAGATGCAATATTATCAGTCTACCTACCAATACCCATAGAGCCAATTGACAAAACTAATGGAATAGCATCCTGGTAAGAATGAGAATGAAGGGACGGCTGAACCCGATAGAAGTAAGCCAACGGGAAAAAACTAAAGCAATTTCCATACGGTTTGGATCTCCTTGGTACAGAAAACCAACTATTCCCAACATTGAGCCAACTTCACCTGCAGTCCAAAGATGGGATCAGTGTCCGTAAAGCTTCCGCATAAAACAAAAAAATACTGACATAGGTATAGTGCAATCAAAAGCCCATAAATGTACTGTGCACGTATATAATATGTGGTTGGATACTATTTTTTAAGAAATATACCTTGTTATTGTCGTCTAAATTTTTTCAAAGATTAAAAAATTTTCATGTAAAGTCAAAGGTACTCACAAATAGCGGCCACACGTAAAATCAAGATGAGTTCCACAGTTGCAAGAGCAATTAGAGTTGGCCTGCAGAGAGTATTGTTAATCTGGGAATAACTCGAAGCAAGACTGTTTTTATTGAATCACCATGCTTGCCATTGAAGCCAGAAACCACAACTAGACTTGTCATAAATGGTGGTTTCGCAAGGCAGGGTATCAGGTAAACGTACAACTAGTACCAGAAAGTTAATGCTATTCCAATACTTAGTGCCGCGTACAGTTACTCACAGATGTAGACAAGTTCCTCAGTGTTAGGACTGAAAGATGTCATCATAAGAAAGTAGTATTGGAGAAAATGACTTGCCTGCACCATTAAATCTAGAAAAGTATCTCATTTAGTCTTTGAATCTCTAACTAAAACAGACGGATCACGAACACGAGCATCGGAGGTGTGATGTAGCGATTGATCAAAAATAAGATTTTTGGCAGTCGCCATTTAAGCCTGTGGGTCGCCAACAAAGTTGGAGCTCAATGATTTAGAAGGAATGCAGAAGCTTACGACCAGATACGTTGAACCTGTAGCAAATTTTCGTTTCATTACTATACCTACCGTATAAGAGCCATTTGCATAAAAAACCACACTTACTTCTACATCAAATGTGATTACATGGTCATACAGAAGGATTGCCTAAAAATTTATCTATGGTATGAGGCCAGTCCGTGCTGGTGTACAGAAGACTAACCAAGGACGCAACTGTAGAGGAATGAGCCTATCTATACACGCATAGTTCATCCCCTCAAGGATACTCACCGCTAACATAACGGACAGCATCTGCCTGCTTAAGGACAACAATGAGACCATTCAGGGTTGATGCTAAAGGAAAGTCGATGGGCGTATCTCCGTTCGAGGACATGGCATGCAGGGTCCGGTCAAACTTGCGTGGATACTTAACCGACTTTTGTTAGCCCCAAATGTTTTTCAGGTTTGATCAGATAGAAGCATCCGGTTCAACAATTTCTGATTCACTCCGGGAAGCAGCCAATCAGCTGCTTAATCAATCAGCTGAGCACTGCCCTAATGAATCATGCTACTCCTTGGATTTGTTCGGTGGCGGAATTCCATAAACCCGTAATCAGAGCGCTGAGCTTCGAAACTTCTAATTTCTCTTGATTAATCACTGTTGCGATCAGATATGCTTGATTTGGTTTCAAAGGACTCTGAACACTGACGTACACCAATCCCAAACTATTTTGGTCCCCCACTGAAGCCTATGAAAGGGAACTTTTCTATTCAAATAATCCCATCACAACCAGATTCGGTCCAGACTTATATAGCAGGTGCTTCCTCCATGAGAATATCAGCACCGCAAGCAGTTTTATATCAATAGGCCCCTTCTGACCCCGAATAATGAACCGAATTAGCGGACACGATGTGGGCTACATTATCAAATGGCCGGCACGTTGCGTGTCTCACCAGGTAAGCAATGACTTACAACCTCGATCTTACTTCTGATCCATGCATATCGTGGGCAATCTGCCCTCCTTATGCTGGGTATATCAATTATACTGCGAAGTGATCGGCTCTACTGGTAAAGGACTAGATTGAAGCCTTAATCCCTTGGAATTTCCGAGTTCAGGTGACACGTTACAACCAACAAAGTAAATGAATTCTGTTCATGCCGGGATAACCACTGTTTGACTATGAAATGTACTGCTATGCTTGTTCAATCTGTCGCAAGTACGCACCTTACTCTCTCATTTGTCGTGGTAGTGAAGCTTCCGAATAACAAAAGACTGGGTGTCAGGCTGCCTTTTTGTGCTCCAAAAATTGTGAGAAAATGATTATTTGCAAGAATTCATGTTAAACTGGGAGTGGATCTGTGTAGCTCGGAATTCCAGTGGAATTATGGTAAATTTAGGGAATCACAAAAATTTGTCCCTAGTGATAGGAGTTCAATATAAAATTTCATGATTATGAACCATTTTGAACTTCCATTTTGAACAGACAAATGTATGGTATCAGAATATCTTAAACACTTACTATTAATTTTGTTGAAGGTTTCTGTATGCAAACTGTAAAGGTCATATAGCATGTCAGAGTACAACAATTCAAGTTAAAGATATAATATACTTGTCCTTGCATATGACTCATACCTTTGAAGTCATGACTTTGCTTTGTGAGTTGTCCATTGTAAAATTAAATGATTAAATGTTGAATTCCATTTTGGGCTTAACCTTCTACTTGATCAATCTGAAAATTGGATACTATCCAATTTTCAGATTGATCATGGTCTATACTGCCCCAAAGGGGCCAAAAATGATTTCCGAAATAAACATTAATTTTCGACGATTTCCGAAACATTGAGCGTGACATGTGACATGTCAAGATTTCCGAAATAAACTTTGACCGTCACTCCGAAATGTAAACATTCAAATGGGTTCCGAATTTTTTTACATTTGACTCAAAACTCCAAAACTTTTGAGATTTCAAGTATTGTTCTGTATGGCAATCACAGTAAGTGCAAGTGTAAAAATCTCATCTTATCAATTTATCTAATCCCGGCTACTATGGAACAGATTTACAATAATTCATATATGTTGACAATACAACAGATCTTTTCCAGTGCCTGCAATGAAGCAGACTTGTGGCTTTATATCTAGGGATTTAGGGACCATCTCTGATTTGGACACAGCCAAACTCATTTTTATTATTTAGCAGTCAAATACATAAAAATGAGAGAAATTTAAAGAAGGGGCCATTGCTTCGCATGGGAAATATGAGGCCTTGAGCTGTAAAGCATAAACCATCAACAATGTGAGCATATGGGCATAGAAAATCTGGATGTAATGGCTCACTCTTGTCCCGCTAAAAGAGTGGATTAGTCTGAGAATAAGCATATATAAAACTGTCTCTTGCTGTTTTAATACTATGACACATGGTGATATTGCCAAATGGACTTTTGACGTGGCCATGGTCAGTAATTCAGGCTCAGTAAGGTTGCAGAAAGGACAAGTCCATTACAGGCCTCATAATCAGCTGATCTCAAAACAGCAGATATGGTTATTCTCATAAATCTGTTCCATACTATAGATTAGATAAATTGGTAAGATAAGATTTTACACTCACCATATTTGAAGTCTTAATTGAAAGTAGTCAAGTTGAAAGTTTAGTTTCGGAGTCAAGTGAAAAAAATTCGGAACCCATTTGAATGTTTACATTTCGGAGTGATGGTCAAAGTTTATTTCGGAAATCTTGACATGTCACATGTCACACTCAAATGTTTCGGAAATCAATTTTGGCCCCTTTGGGGCAGCATAATGGTCGGAGCAATTAGCAATGGTCCATCCCCTTGCATCAAATGAAATTTTCGAAATTGTCTTGCTTCTTTGAGGCTAACCATGGCATGCGAAATCAGTTCCATAATTTCTCTCAATATTTGGAGAATATCACATTTGACCGAGGTCTATGCCACGAGCCCATTCATGCCAATGCGCCCTCATGCTTGGACATTTTTGTCTATGGCTAAAAAGCTGTAGCATACTTGCGCTTTGCTTTTTAGCCATTTCTTTTGTCTCCACAGTAGTATATATAGGTACCCTATATTCTAGTTTTTCTTCGTGTCCTTTCTCTTTCCCCATATCTCACATATAGCTCGATAGAGTCTCTCGTGCTTTTTCTTCCTCCCACCCTTACCGCGTACCCTTCTTTTTTGTAGCTTGTCTCATGTACATTCGCCTGTGCCGGCTTGAGCTTGGCGTCCCTTTTTCGGGACCCTCGAGAGAGCTTTTGGCGACCAAACAATATAGTCTGTTTGTCCCCAAATAACTCTCTCTGTTTCTCATCACCATCAGACGAGCTAGCATAGACCACTAATAGAATGTGCATCAGGAAAAAATGACGGATGTTCCTACAATCGCTATCGGAGCTATCACTACAAGCATCTACGTAGATTTATTACGAGGCCGAATTTATGAGGACTCGTCCTTACTAAACCTTGGCTCGCTGAGCGAATTCCACAGGCATCTCCATATGGTAGCCCTAACCATAGTTACAATCCGATGATATCATTATTAAGTCACTGGCATCCTCGGCATCCCAACCAAAACAAGGCTTGGTCCGCCGCTGGCACTCCGAACATGAAGCAAGGCACAATAGAAATACAAAAGACTACCGAAAGAATAATGTCGACAAAATGTTTATCTATCTACCATAATTACACGGACAACTGATGGTAGGAAAATGATGGGAATGATGTTGCTGGATAAGAAGAAAATGCCGGAGCCATTTTTCCCTTGATCATCACAATGTTAATCTAAGCAATTTAGTAAAGGAATAAATATTTAATTTCGGTATAAACCAAACATGACACCACAAGGCGAAGCCATAATTTTATGAGGTGTACACAAACGGGTCTAATCAAATAACTAGCTTCCCATCAAGACTAAGCTACATTTTTAGTTCTGAAACTTTCCACACGATGAAAGATGTTCAACATACTTAAATTCTTTTAAAAAGGATGGTTTTCGGCAGTTGACGGTGCTTGTCTGTTCGATGCTTCTTGGCTAATCAGGATCACTGTTTTAGGATCACTGTTCTGGAAAATGTGGACACCATATAGACACTTCTAGCAAGGGGTTTAGAGTTACAGCAGCATGTGGGCCTTGTTCATATCAAGATCCTATCTAAGAACCCCAGAATGTGATGAACCTTTTGTTTTCCAGATGAAAGTTAGCTTCGATTACATCAACTAGATTTTAATCACCATCAGACAATCTGATATCGGCCATTGTGTAAGGATATTCCACGATATAGAAGTTGTACACAGGTGCGAGCAATCGCCAGGACTCAATGAGACACCATTTCAAGTTTCCAGGTCGATGGTTTCTCGGGATGGACTGTCAGACTGATTTTTAATATTCAGAGCGTATCGGATAAATTGTTTCTAAATTAAGCGAGCAAACCGAACGGCATAAAATCTTCAGTTGATGGGACGCAACTGATTCAGTTAATGCATTCAGGAGATACCATGAATCCTTCTGCTGGTGCTCTGAAAGGTAGTTGGCAATCTGGCATCTTTGCCTCTGTGAACTACCACTACTTCATTGCACCACCTGCTCAATGGAGCAAAGGTTGGTGCATCCTACTTCATGGACACCCAGGGTGCTCGCATAGCTGGCATCATGCCGTTCCTTTCCTTCAGGAGCATGGATATGGCATCATTTTGCCGGACATGCTCGGCTACGGTGGAACGGACAAGCCCCTTGATGTGCACGCATATAGAGCCAGTAAGGTGGTGGAGTCCATGGATGCTCTTCTTGCATCTGTGATTGGTGAAGGACAAAAAGTGATCGCCATAGGTAAGATTTGTGCTCTGATCAGACTTATTGCTGTATGCTAATGGATGTGGTTAGGGCATGACTGGGGTAAGTGCTTCATGCAGTGGAATCCGAGCAGTGAATTTGATTTACAAAAGGCTCGACCATTGCCGCACGTCTGCATCTTAGAAAACAAGGGAGGGTCCAGGCGCTAGTCATGTTTGTCTTCCTAGCTTTCGCATTCAAAGCCTTTGACTGCAATTCTAGCAGTTAACTAACAACGCCTGTCGTTAGGCTTTCTGTCCCATACCTCCCGCCGTCACCAACAAGGTTTGACTGTGATGCCTTCAACGCTTTTTTCCGGCCTCAAGTAGGATACGATATTTTGGACTATTTCAAGTTCTTTTCTAGTCCCGAAGCTCCTGCACTATTGACCACAAAGGTAAGTTTGTCCATGCTCCACATCCGAAAAAAAAAACGAAATCATTCTTGTTTAGATCGATAGTTTTTTGTCCATCATTTTTGCAAAGGACACCCCTAGGGTGTGGCAAGAAAGATGGGCTAACGGGGACGGGATGCAGGCTGCATTGAACTCAGACATGAAGTTTGAAATTGCAGAATACATGACGGAGGAGGTGCCAACGTTATCTCCTGCTTCTCTTATGCATCTCATTGTGGGTTGTTCATCAGGATCTCAAGATATATCGAAATGAGTTGGGAGACGGAACATACGCCGCTCGTCTGAATTGGTACAAGTCTTTCTACCTGAGTATCCAACAAGATGATGACTTAGGTATCGATCAATTCATTATTTCAGATAAGGGATGACTCACGCTGTCTTTCTCTAGATCTTGTAGGAGAACGAGCACACATTCATATCCCCACAATTTTTTTTCAAGGTCTGCGAGATGCTGTATGCATCCCTCAAGTTGCCATGGCGCAGCGTGACTTCATTAACGATCTTACTGTTATTGAAGTTGACAGTGATCACTTCATCATGGAAGGAACTCCAGCACAGTTGTGAGTCTTTCGTATTTCATTGCATATGCGGTCACTCATAATTTAAGCTAGTCATGCCGCATTGCTTTCATGGTTTGAAGCAAAAGGATTATAAGTTGTCATTGTCTCTTTGGATGAATGTCTCAAGTCATGTACTTTTTGAGCTCAATGTTTAGGGAAATTTCTGGACTGGATCAGACTCAAATAATAGCTTCTGTTTGCTCCTTCCGAGTTTTGTAATTTACAGTTTTCGATAGCATCTAGATCTACTCGCATCATGGATAAATCCGCATCTACATCCAGAGGTTCCAGACATCGGATTATGAGACCGGAGCTAAACACGAGTTAGGCTAAATAGTATCCCATTTGGCTAATTATATGCATCCTAGTCCCGCATAGCTTGACCTCGCTCACCACGATGACCCACTTCATTACGAGGCCGACGGTAAGAAGGAATCGTTCATATAAGGAAGTTTTCCCACGAGTCCGTTCTGGGCATAATTTCTGCGTGAAGTCTGCTGCAAATAGATGCCACTCATATGAACCTGTGTTTCTTAAGTTTACTGCAAACTTCGCGTTCGGCCACCGTTCACTATGGACAAGGACAGCAAGTATTCCGACTCGGAATAATGTAAGGAATATTGTGAGAATACTGATTCAGTTACTGAATTGTCTCAGTATTCTGATCTGGAATACTTATTCACATCCATAGTGTTTCCAATCAGATATTCTGATAGACATAGAGCAAAAAGGAGCAATTGAAGAACCGTGAAATTGTAGCTATCAGACGAACATCTAACCATTTTACCGCGGCAGCTATACATCTTCAAATATTGCCTTCTCTTCTCTTCGGTCTTGATGTTGTATACAGCCTTAGTACATTTTGAATGTAATTAAAACTTTGTTTAAAGGTTTGACTTCACAAACATAGATTGATCAATAAACTAATAGATTTCTTCTTTTGAATTGCATCTCTGACTACAACGTACCACATGGGAACAAAAAATGATATCTTGTCCACTGTGACAATCTTCCAGATCAATGATTAAGGATACTGTGGTTGCTCCGTGAGTTCTCTTGCCGGAACGACTCTTGAAATCCTAATGGGGAATGTAAAACGCAGTCAATTCCGCGTATTCGACTGAATTTCATTCGTACCAATTTTTTCTTATAAATGGTTCATATCTAATTTTTATAGAATTAGATTGGCTTATCAGATTAATCTAGGGGGGCTATCAGAACATTGTCCTCTCGAAGAGATCAATTTACATGTCATTCGTACCATGCGAAATAGATAATTTGTTGAACTAATTCGTTGAACGTGACCTTCGAACAATGGGATTATCATACAGCCGACACACAAGTGACGGACCGGCCCACTGTATAGCAAGGCCATCATGTTCCACAGCCCCACATTTAAAGCAGTGAACTTCATGGCTGATATTTAACCGAGCGACGAAAATTGAACAACTATAGCTCAATCACCCATACACCCAAACTACTTACGAAGGTATGAAAATTCAAGAGGCTCATTCACCTATGTGGCACATGTATTTTCAACTCACTCGGCTGCATAAATTTCCGGTGGGCAGCATCCTCATCTTCTGGCCTTGTGGTAAGTCTACAAGTGTTATGCTATCCTCGTAGTGCTGACTATTTAATGACTTCACAACCACAGTATGGAGTCTGACAATGGTAGCATTTGAGGTAAATATGAACGCCTCGACATACCTCTTCCAAGTCGTGTTATTTGGCATAGGTAGCACACTTCTTCATAGTGCGGCCTGCGTCATCAATGACATCTGTGACCGAGATATTGATGGGCAAGTCGGTTTGTTAAGCCTGACACTACTATGTCTTCGTGCAACCACTCAGCATGCTATGCTATAGAGCGTACAAGAAATCGGCCTCTTGTTACCAACGCAATTCCTCTTATCGGGGCTTATATATTACTTTCAGTCTTGACAGCATCCAGCATCATCATGCTCTTTTTCACTAACACCATGGCGTATTTTATCATTCCTATTTGAGTACTTGACTCTAAACTGATGCATTACGCAGTATTCTCTATGGGTTGTTTGCAGTATTTCCCCTCCATGCACTTTACCCGCTTATGAAACGTTGGACTTGGTGGCCGCAGGCTTGGCTTGGTGGGCCTGTCAATTTTTTGAACTAAAAGTGCATTTCATCGACTTTTACATTTTTTAGGGTTCGCCATGAATTGGGGGATATTCGTTGCATGGATTTCCGTTACCGGCGAAAGTCCCCCTTCGCATATCACCATATTTTTTTTTGGAACTGTATGGTAGGTTTCCGGTAACACTTCCATTGTCTAATGCTTATTCGTCTACGGTATTCCTAGCTGGACCATTGTCTATGACACTATCTACGCATGCCAGGACAAGACAGATGATGCAAAAGTCGGCGTCAAGTCTACCGCACTCCTGTTTGGCAGCCATGTTCGCCCGATCTTGCTTTTCTTCGCAGTGTCGTTTTTGGCATGCATGTCTTATGCGGGGATTTGTAATAATCAGGGGCTTCCATTCTTTCTAGTTTCTTGCGGTGGTGCGGCGGTCCATTTCTTGTGGCAATTTACAACTTGGGAAGTAGACAATCCAAATGACAGTGGTGCAAAGTTTGTGGTGTGTCATCTATCCTTTTCCTTTCGTTTCGCAAAATTCCCTGACAAGGCTTCTATTTTCAATGAAAGGCTAACGGTAACATGGGATACATTGTCTGGGCTGGACTGTTGATCGATTATCTTCGGAACTAGACTGTCACGGACATAACTTGGAGTAGTAAATAACTCAAAGTACTGGAATTAAAGGGCTGCAGAAAGAACTCATTCTTGTTTGTTCTAATTAAAATTGTTTGGTATGAGGACCATGGCTGAATACTGGTTGTGATAAATTGGAGAAAATTGGGATCACCTGCATCGTGATTATCTAAAGTTTTGCTTGCCCGGCTTTTTAGGCTTGTACATGCATATAAAGCCAGGCAAGTGACAAGTTGGCCGGGTTTTTCCCACAAGTTATTAAACTTTTGGTGAGACATATTCATTGATTGTGTTTTCAATACATTTGCCGTACATTTCTAGGTTGTATGACTTGTCGACGAGCCAAAAAGCCGGGCAAGCCTGGCAAGTAAATCACGGCATTTAACGATACTAGGCTGCATCCATATCATTACAGGAGATCTGATTGAGAATACTAAACTTTCTGGTAATTGATATAATCAGCACTCTGGCCCAGAATAGTTGTTCTAATTCTATAGTGATTACTGAAAGGAGGAATCATCCTTAGTCGCCGGTCATATAACATTCCGATCGATCTCATATGCCGTTTGATGCCGTGGTTTGAGTCACTGCCATCATTGTTTCTTTCCGGCCTCGTACCTTCTTCTTTCTGGAAAGCCACCAATCTCCGAGGGTTTCTAGAATAGACAGATGAATGTCGGAGTTTTCGCCATAGAATTATCTGTTGTTCTCGTCCTTTACATTAACTGCAAAATATAGTGCAAGTATTTACAACAGGAAAGGAAAAATTCTATATAGAAGTAATCAATCTTGTTAGTGAGGACTAAATTAGAAAGGCCATTTATTTAGTATTGGCAATGTTATCATAAAAACTGCGATTTGGATACCGTCAACAAAATCGATAGCTCTTGAATCTCAGTCTTCGTTGATTTCGACGTCATTATTGTAAGGCATGGGAAATTTTAGTTAACTAAGCATTCATTATCGATCAACGGAGATTAGACCGCCCTTGATGCTCTCAAGAGTTTTATCGTCCCACCTCAAAATAGATCGCCGGGCCGTGAGTCGGATAACTTATAAAAATGCTAATGTACAACTCAACTCACCATCATGTGTTTTGGATCCCGTTCGGGTAGGCACAAGAAAAGGCAAGCTAGCTATTACTCATTACAAATCCATAGGTCTAGACTGGCTACACATCTTTCCTGGATTTATGAACTCTGGTAATGCTATGGACATATCTCCTCATGCATTCTCCAAGAAGAAATTTGACTACATCATAATTGGTATATGGATGAATTAATATGCGCTGACTACCTTCTAATTATTTGTTTAGGAGGTGGAACGGTGGGGTTGGCTCTAGCTACACTGTACGAATTTCGAGAATCGCCAGCGGTTAAGCTAATCTTCATTCAGGTTGTCAAATGACGAGAGCATCCTCGTAGGAGTCGTTGAAGCTGGGATTAAAACCGAGGATGATGTAATCCTGATTCCTGGTGAGTTATAAATCCAATCTAATAATTAGATTATTTCTTCAACCTCTTAAATTGAAGGCTATATTGGACAATCTCTTGGAAGTGGGTAACATTATCTTTCTTATGAACTTAATCACTCAGTTTACACTTTTTAGATCCAGTTTATGACTGGAATTTTATGTCCATTCCTCAGTCCCACGCTGAAGGACGCCAGATACCAATGTTCAGGTTTGTACATACTTGAGAAAATATCCTCTCGAAAAATTAATATAGTCGAAGAGGTAAAGTTCTTGGCGGTACTTCAGCTCTTAACTACATGGCATTCACTCGGTCAGTATCGTTCAATAAAGCAGGTTTTATGCTTATACTGGGTCTTAGAGGGTCTCAGGAAGAACATAATAGAGAGTACCTTTCTATTAACGCTCCAAAATGTATTAACGCTGTGATACAGGCTGGTCAAAATTAGGCATTGAAGGTTGGCTTGTGATGTTCAAATTATACAAGACTTTTACTTTTACTTGGATATAGGATGGAATTGGCAAACTATCCAAGCAGCTATTAATGCCTCTGAACAATGGACACCCCCTCCAGCCGAGATTGCTTCTATGTATCATGCGAATAATGATCCTGAAAATCATGGTCTGTGAGTGATTCTATGTACACAATCAAGTCAGAGAGTGAATGCAATGAAGGGACGGATTTGTGAAGACATCTACTCACCCCTGTTATTATGACTTGGCGATTCCATTATTTGAGACAATGAACCTTATGGGGGTGCCTACAAATCTGACTGCGGTAAGAGTTCTATTATTCCGGCTCATACGTGCTAACCAGCACATGTATTTCAGGCATCGGGTAACCCAATAGGGGTCTGGACCGAAACTGCTTCCATTGACCCATCTACACGAAAACGTAGCTACAGTGTAACCGTGGGCGGAATTCAACTCTTGTTATAATTTGGATGATGACAGTTACCTTAGGCTTACTTGGACCCTAATGCCCATCGAAAAAATCTTGTAGTCCTTACTGCTGCCCATGCCCTGCGAGTGAACTTCAGTCAACAGGTTAACAACAATATACAGAAGGCTACGGGTATTGAATTCAAGCACAATGATGAGATACTAACTGCTGGGGCCTCCAGAGAAATAATCATTTGTGCAGGTAATTTTCTCCCCTTAAATCTGTCCATCTGAGGTTTTGTGACAATAGCGCTAGGTTCTATACAAACGCCGCAGCTGTTAGAACTTTCTGGTCAGTTCTAAGATGTATATAGACTGATCAAGTGACGAATCTGAGCTTTGAATAGGTATCGGGAACCCTGATATTCTCAATGGCATTGGTATAACACCCATGATCGATCTACCAGGCGTAGGGGAAAACTTACAGGCCAGTTTAGTTTCATCACTGTACAATTCTAGATCACTCATTATATTTTAGGACCATATATGCGTGTCTATTGGCGCATCTCTTCGCGGAAAACATATAACGGCAGAAGACATGCGCATTCCGGAATTTGCAGCTGAACAGGTGAATGCGTACAAGGAAACGAAATCTGGATACCTTAGTGGGACACCGTCAACATTTGTATTCCTGAATGCGAGAGCCTTTATTCCCGCAGATGTTCTTGATAAACTTGTATCTGTCCTAGAGCAATTGTTGAAGAAGCCGGCTTTCCAATCTTCGCCTTGGAGAAAGGTTTATCAACTACAGCGCGATTGGCTTGTCAATGATGGTGTTGCACAATTGGAAATTGTTCTTTTTCCAGGTAAAGTTGGTTTCAGTTCTTTATTTATCAAATGAAAATAACTTCTGACATCAGCATACGATGGTCCCGGAGCTTCCAAAGAACCTGATGCTCGTCATTACACTCTCTCCGTCTTTCTCCAGCATAGTTGGAGCCGCGGAAAGGTAATGCTCTCCCCACTTAATAGATGTGACATCTCAACAGTTTTTTGCAGGTTCATGCTATTTCCAGGTCAGCACTTGAACCCCCAGCAATTGATCTTGCAATTTTAGATTCTCCTGAACAGATAGGTTTGTGGATTTACTGATACTAGTCTCTTCCCCTGTTCTAACACGAGACCACCTAGACACTGTAATCCTCGTACAAGCTATCAGATACGCCTTCAAGATAATGAGTACAGGAGCCATGGGAGTTGAAACGCAGCAAATCTTGAACCCGTCTCCAAAGTCCACCGATGAAGAATTGGCGGCATATGTGCGCAAAAATGTGAATAGTGCCTGGCACCCAGTGGGTGCGTTTGATCTCTACTGTTTTTTTCGTTAAAGTGTGTAATGACTAGCTTCCGTTAAATAGGTACAGCATCAATGTTGCCCAGAGAAGATTTCGGGGTTGTTGATAATTCCCTAAAGGTGATTAATTGGATTATTCATTTGCAGTCAAAAATTCATCATTGATTACCTCTTTCAGGTTTATGGGACTAGCAATCTTCGTGTGGTCAGATCAATGCTTTACCATCCGGAATATTTCGCTGATTAATCAAAGAATAGGTTGATGCCAGTGTGATTCCAATTGTGATTATTTGTACTTTTGGATTTGAAATACAATCGATGCTGACACCAAATGACTTTAGAATGTTGGAACGCACCCTCAAGCTATGTTGTATGGGTGAGTGGGTCGCTTCTTTGAATATATAGTTATTCTTAATTGTTGTGTATAAGGCTTGCACATAGAGCCGTGGACATCATCTCCGCTGCCCGCGCCACGACTTAGATTATGGCTTCAAGCTCCGTTTATGAAGATATCAAGCTTGATCATGTTGTAATATGTTGTGCTCAATTGAAATTGATCCAAAAATTGCATAAAATACAAACAGTGTACATCCGCAACGGGAAATATGATGGCCGAGCCCATAGAAGTGAAGTAGCAGAGGAGTGGTTTCGGTATTTAGATGCTTTAATCATCGGACTTTGCGTTTGTTTAGAGGAGTTAAGTGTATACGGGATGACCGTGAAACAGCAGTCATCCCTCGGTTTGAATTCGAGGGCACGACGGACGCTACCTACTACATGATGCATGTATATACTATGAAAACAATTTGGGAATGGGTGGAAGGGTAACGCAAAGACGAGGCAGTAACACTAATGAATATTCGAGAGAAAGATGAGTCAATGTAGACAATGATATGATAGGTATACGTACCCAATGGACTCGAGAGAAAGATGAGTAGGTATAAAATTCGGAGTCCATTGGGTATAAAACATTGAAACTAGAAAGGTTCCATGACAGAATCTTGTGCGGAAACAGAGGATAAAATAAGAAGAGTTGATCGGGTATTGAGAACAGTGGAGGTATAAAGTCAGGTGTTACATGGCTCTGAAGTGCTTGTTTCAGCACTCGGATCTCTGGCTAGGATAGGGAGGACAGCCCGGAGGTCCTGTGCAAAGCACTTCAATCGAGGGTAAAGGTTAGGTTCACGTACCTCGATGATTAGTATATTGTAAAAAACAATAAAAGAACTGCGCCGATAATGTACTTTGAGTAAGGAACCTATCAAAAAATGGAACATTTCTATGGTTTAAAAGGTCATCATTTTTCCATTGCAGATGCACTCTATTATTTTGTGAAATGAGGGAGGATTTTTTCCAGCCCTTTGGCAAATAAAACAATCTGAGGTCATAAATCTTGGACAGTAATTATTTGAATCTTGTCAGCACAATTTAAGGGTTTTGTATCAATTGAAGTAGGCCACCGCAAGTGTGGCAGGTACGAGGCCGAGGCAATCAACTGTTACCGGGCCGAGGAAGTCAAAAGCTTCCGGCCCAAACTGGACCACACCGTTGACGGACTCGGGCTAAAAGTTTCAATGTAAAGACGATTCCTCCTTTAAATTTCGGTCGGCCTGGTAATCTTCAATTCATCATGACATTGTGACCGTGACAGCTCCGGCGAAGTTTTATTTCGTCTTTGGCAGCCGTGACGCCATAACATGAGGATTTTTTCGCCGTAGCCTGGCGACGCAATTCAAGTTTTTCGTCAAGAAAGTGCGTGATGTGTGACCGACGAATTGAACGAAATGATTTACTATATGTACTCGACCTCGTAACCACCTCGTAACCGAATTTGATGATATTTTACTAAGAATATCGTGTTTAGGTCTTATGCAATAATACAAGCAGTAGAATGATAGTTATCGTCTATGTCTACCTCGTCTCATTCTGAATAATATCCCAGGCTTTCTCAGCCAGGCTGTACACAAAAAGTCAATGAGTGCTTTTGAGTTGTGGCAGACTAAATTCGTACCCATACAATGAAGCTGTTGGATGAGCAGCTATATGCTAGCCAACGATTGTCAATTTCAAATGTCCTGCCATTCAAGGAAGCCACTTACGATTGGGAATATACTGGCATCCACAACTCGTAGGTTACTGGTGCCATATACCTTCAGATCAGAGTCAACTACGCCATTTTGCGCTCGAGGTAGCATTGCAGCGGTGCCTAAACAGCCATTCACTCGGCATTGGTAACAAAGAATATAGGTATTTCACAGACCAACAAAATGATAGTTGGTAGTAAGTGCTTCTTGGATATATGCACGGAGCTGACCATCACCGGTCTCTCGAGGCTCTATTACTTCGAGGGTAATGTCCTTTAATGGTTTTGTCGTCGCCACCCGTTGTAAAAACTTGAGTCCCTCCACAAATAAATCTGTATCTGTAGCAACCGTTGAGCTACTGTAAAGGTGAGTTAAATAAACAAAGCACCAAAATTGCCTGGGGAAACCAAATATTGGGGATCAATTTTTGGTGCAGCAGTACCATTTGTAGAATTAATATGAACCTGCACAATCAAGATCAGTGGGAGCTCGGTCGACGTTGGGACAGAGGAATAACAGTCTTTACCTTCCCTCGGGCCCAAGCATGTTGGAAAAGTAACGAGAGAGTGTAGTACTTTTGACCCGGAACCGCTACCTCCCCCAAGGCGCTTAGAAATTCTTGGAAAGAATCAAAATATGGTCATATTGAAGTAGAGACGTCAGCACTCACGAGGGAAAAGGATCACTTCGATCTGTGGTATATTACTATTCTCTAGCCAAGATCTTTGGAGCATTAAATCACGCCTGGTACTGGACAAGTCCCGATCCAAGTTCTTTTTCATCTGCTGAAGCGTCTGTTCTGACACAAAGTCTTCGAGACGTAGAAGAGCAATCGTGGATGTTGTAGAACTAAACATCCCAGTACGATTCTTGACGTATTGGGCAAATTCGGTCTCCGCAAAGACCGGATCGCTCAATGCATCTAAGGTTGTCAAATTATCGAGCGCCCTGAAGGTAGAGGTTACTCCTGGATGATCCTTTTCATTGTATCAGACATGTCTTAAAACTGTCCAAAATATTTACCTGCAGGTTCTCTCCGACTCCGGGTAAATCAATGATAGGGGTTATTCCTATCTTCTCAAGATACGTAGAATTCCCAATCCCTATCATACTTGTTAGTGGTCATCGAGCAACCCAAATAAAAGAAAAAAACCAGAGAGTTCTAGTAGCTGGGGGGTTTGGATTGCCCCTACATCTAGTCTGAATTTCATTCATATTGGTGGAGTAAATGAACTATTCACCGCACGATAGTATGATCTCACGACGAGATCTCGCAGAGTACATAACCCCGTTGACATCCACATATTCAACTCCGAATGCCTTCATAATTGAGGAATCACGAGGATCGGATTTCAGTATTATTTTTGTAGCCTGAGATTGCGTTGTCACCAGCAGATTTTTCCGTGAAAAACGTGGCATGTAATATGCCTTTAAAATCAGAAAATGAGTACTCAATAACGTCATTTGCAAAAAAAGCACAAACAGTGGTACTGTAACTCCTTGTTCTGTTTTTGGGGTCCACGGTGCCGGTTATAGTCCATACACCAAGAGTTTGACCTCCATTCTACATGTTTGTCAAAGAGATGTGACATAGACCAGTCATTTAACACATACTGCAGCATTATTAGTCTTTGATCCCAGCCTATTCATTGCCTGAAAAAAGGGAACTACAATGTCTGTATAAAATGTGTAAGAGGTTGTGAGTACAGATCCATTTAAACCATGATTGCCAGTGTCGTTGTTGGCATGAAACTCTTGTATTGAGATGCGATCAGGTGGAGTCCAATGCTCTGATCTCTGAATATGTGTTTGGATTGAGTCATGATTCCACGTTGGATTGCCTAAAGACTCCCAACCTGAGAGTCAAATTTTCAGTAATGTGCATCATAAAATCCATGGCTTCAAAATTTCTTACCATCATACTCAGATGAAGATGCTCTAACAAGGAACATAAACAAGATCAGGAAGCCTGTATTTCAAGCTGATAGAAACCTCATGCCTAGTGTGTGCCATGAAATTAAGAGCAGAAGTTCCGCCAAGAACTTTTCCGCGACCTAACTCTACAGTTCTGCCATTTAATGTTGCTTGTGGCTCAGAGAAAAACATCCAGTCATATTTAGGATCTTCATCATTGGTCAAGCCACTTTACAATCACTATGATCCCTAAAACACTTGCCTGATAGTGTGCTGCCAATCATTCCTAAACATTCATTAGATTAGCAAAGGAAGCAAAAGGTATCAAATGCGTGTAAGCTACCAGGAATAAGGATCTTGTTATCAGATATGTGTTGCCCTGCTTCTATGACACCTACTCTAACTTGGGGATCATCAGAGAGTCTGTGTTAACGTAAAGTTAGTCATCATTCATCGGAACACACCATAAAGTACCTTGAAGCTAGTGCTAGTCCTGTTGTCCCTCCTCCAACAATCACATAATCAAAGATTGTATCGGAAAAGGTGACCGCATCCACTTCGACTGCGGTACTCATCTCAGAGACCGCCAGGGCATAAAACAGTACTTGAAACCAAGAGTACAACATTGCACAGCTCTTGAGAGTTGGGTGGAGCTTTAGCAAAGTCCAGGTGCTATATTTCAATGCTTCCGACAAATATACATGTTCTTTATTCTCTCATAAGCTGACGGCGGCTACCGAAAGAATATGGCCAAGAGGAATAATTGGTCAGCATTTTGACAGCTTTCATCAAATGATGAGAGAGTTCAAGGTGAAAAATATCTCTGAATCATCCGTCTACCACGTTTTGAGGCACAGTATTAAAATAACTCCGAACAGCCCCAATCAATCTTCTCCCAGGCGTCATGACAGCCTGTTCCATTGTGGTACCGGCAGTTCCTTACCGGAACCTCGTGTCGGGTTATTCTTTCCATGTTTGGATTCTATCAATCCAGACTTAACGTTTAACCCGGAAGCTTTAAGAATTCGGTCATTGACTCACAGAACTGCTTAAGGACATGATCATCTGTTGCCATTAATCTGGAGAACTCTGAAAGCTGATGCAGCGTGTATACTTAAGATCTATAGTAATCCTTTTAATATGCCATTTTTACCTCCCTAATACTCCGCCGATGTCCAGGGAAGGGAAACTTATTTGCTTCATTACACGCGTTAGATTAACGGTGTTTAGAGCTTCATCCATAAAGACCAAAATCAATTTTCGACATCCGCGTCTGAAAGATAAGCGATTCTAAAATTTGCCCAGTAAAGAAAGGCCGAAGTTTCTGACGTTAAAAAAAAATTGAAAATACAGTCAACTCCCTCTTAACCCATGCGGTTCCGTGGAGGTCAAAAAGTATGGGTTTTGAGGGAGTATGGGTTTCAATCGAATTGGAGTTCTTTGCAGAATGAGAAAGCTAACTGTAAATGGAGATGATGTCCCATTTCGTGTATTTTTCCTGTCTATCCAAAACTTGGGCACAGTAATTTATTCTATAATCAATAACATAAGAAAATCATATTTTTGAGCATTTAAGACCCAGAACACTACTTTTTAGTGTAAATGCCGATGTAAACGCCGGCACTCAATCAACATTAATCAACAAATTTCTTATTATTCCGCTTCTAGTATCAGACATAAAAGTGTACAAACATTTGAACTAGATAATAGCAGTCTTTTCTGATCGTTGATCTACTGATTAGAATCATATGTAACTTCGAATCCAAAGTCATCGTGGAAAGATATGGGCGCAAATTTCATTTCATCGCTCGAGCAATCGTGTTGAGATGAAATCTCAGTTGAGTCTCGACAATGCGACTTGAGCCTGAGACTAGCTCAGTATCATATGTCTATTTACCACGATATATACATATCTGTTGCCGTTCCCAGATGCAAGCTATACTTAGTCTGAACATATCTGTCTGGCACTTCTGTTCGTTTTTCACGATGTGGACAAAGTGAACATGTACTTCACACATACACATCGATTTCGCGCTATTCCGTTCCTCCTTTACTATCTTCTTATCGAACGATAGTCTGGATACTTGATGGCATGTTTCCGATTGTACGGAAGTGATTTCCATGTAAAGTAAAAATTCCCTGTTAGCTGCGGTCCTAGGTGTGGGGTTTCCTAAAGATCTTTGTGAGAACCAACTAACCAGTCTCTATCCTATCATACTATTGGAACGCAGTTTTTTCTCACAATTTGTGTAGATTTTACTAAGCAGCAAATGTGGTAAATTTTCCGTGTAGAAGCGCTTGTCACATATGATGTCACGATAAATACACAATCATATAGCAAATTAGATATTAACACTGAGCTTGAAATTTGTAAGCAACTTGACAAGTTACCTTCGTCCCATCCTATATCGCCCTCAGCTGAAGGTTGACACTTATTTTGTTATGAACAAAACTTGCATTCCATCAGGCTCATTGGTTTTGGTCACTGGAATTAATGGGCATATTGGCTCGACACTAGCCGTCCGACTTTTGGATCAAGGATTCCGCGTTCGCGGCACAGTGCGATCTATTGACAAGGGGGAGTTCATGAAAGATGTTTTATCTTCAAGTTCTCCGTATGGGGACCGCTCAGCGCTAGCCGCTCGCTTTGAGCTCGTTCAAATCCCTGACTTTGAAACGGCCGGTGCATACAACGAAGCAATGGAAGGTGGCTTACAATTACACCTAAACTCGACCGCATATCTGATCGCTTTATCTACAGATGTTTCAGGTGTATTGCACGTTGCATCTCCAAACACTATGGATCAAAATTCGCCAGAGATTCAGGTATTTTAAAATCATCCTATTACAAGAACCCACTAAGGAGAGTGCTCTATCAGGAAGGACCAGCAGTTAAAGGGACACTTGCTATCCTTACAGCAGCTTCAGTGCACCCAAATGTTACCCGCGTTACTGTGATTGGCACTATTGGGTCCATGATTATGAATGGAAAACATGCGGGGGAATTGACTGAGGAAACAGATTGGAACTGTATATCTGAAGATGCTGCGAAGGATCCTAACAATTCCGGTGTTGGATTCCACTGCTATCTCAATTCCAAGATTAAGGCTGAGAAGGTATGGACATTCGTCGTTTCCTCACATCTGTTGGTTGAAACAGTACATAGGCAGCGTGGGAGTACATCAGAACCCAGAAAGTGAGCGCATAGCATCTTTACTCCAGGGGCAATCAAGAACCTTCATCTTAGCCTTCATTTACATTCAACGTTGTCTTGCCATCAATTGCTCTTGGACCAATTTTCCATCAAGTGAGTCTGATTGGGATAGCAAAAAATGTTTTCTGAACCCACCTGCAGCTCCCAAGTCCTCCTCGGGCTGATGTTTCTTTGGGAAATCTATGGGACTATCTGGGAAATCGACGGCCCTTCGCTGCTTCCTCGGTCAATAGTGCGTACTTGATTGTCATATCGTTCTTTCTCTGCATTCCCATTATGAATTATGCAGTTCTTTGGGTACACAGCTATGATGTTGCAGACTGTATGATTCGCTCCCTGATTAGCCCAGATGCGGTTGGAAAGCGTTTCATTTGTACTGGCGGCAAAACATCTTGGGCTGAAGTTTGCAAGATTATTCAGCGTCATTTTCCGGAATGTCCAGTGCCCGAGATTAAGGAAAATGAGCATGTTCCACAATTTCCGGGTGCAGAGGAGATTGAATTTGATCTTTCTGCTACAGAGAGAATTCTTGATGTCCGCTGGAGAAGTTTGGAGGAGGCAGTTGTAGATGCTTCCCGAGATCTCCTATATCGCTCCAAGATCAACTGGGGCAAAGCTTACTAAAGTGAAGGGACGCATATGATGTAGATATATCTGGCCTATCAACCTAGTATTTAAATCTTTACCAAACCAGAATACGGACAATGTTGATCGGCTTTCGCAAAATGGTAGCTGAGCAATTTTCGTAATCTAATAAATCTTTGCAAAAGTAATTAAACATTGGATGAAATACCTCATATCTTCAACATTATGCATAACTTCGCTTTGTGGTGCTGTGTTTGGCCACGGCAAAAATAAATGCCTTTGATCTCTTCAAGCCGGTGTTACTAGCGCAAATGATAGGGATCTCTGATCAGGCCAATAAACTTATTGCTAGTCAGACGGTTCGACCATGAAAACCATTCGGTACTTAAAGGAGTAAATGACGAACTCAACTCCTTTTCATTACACCTAATACGGCGTCAATTAAATAGGGTCTGATATACACTAATGGGGACAGTGTACGACTCACATCGACCCCGCATCTAAATATGCCCTCATCCCTCGTCACAGAAGTGGGAGATTTCCAAAAATAAAGAAGAAGATCTATCTCCGAGAGGAAGATTCTACAAGAATTTTCTCGGATTCACAATATTAAGCCTGATAAGTCCCGACTTTACATAAAGAAGGATTCTACAGGTTACCATAATCAGACGAAGTAGAAGCCACCGATCACGGCGGAACCTGATATTTTCCGCGCCAAAATAGTGGAAGATCCTGTGCATTGTTAGGAAGGAAAGGAATTGTTCCCAGTGTCGCGTAGGATTGATCAACCAGAGGCATAGCATGATAGCGCAAGCAGATATTATATATAAACATCCACAAAGTGTTTATCTTTTTTCTTGACTTACATTCCGTCTGAGTCGCACGCACCGCTCATTATAGCTTTGTAAAAAGATATGGAGCCTGAGCATTCTGCATTGCTCACTGTATTGCCTCCACAAGATATAATGGTGGTCGTAGTCTCTGCAGTAGTAGTTTATCTCGTTGCTCGAAAATATTTGAGCACGAGAAGACCCCCTGGTCCATCTGATCCTTTTTTCATAGGTATTTTCTTATTTTATTAGTTGCTCGATTGTTCATATTAACATAGATTTGTAGGCAACATATTTAGAATCCCCTCTAAGGAGTCTTGGCGCTGGTTTGAGAGACTTGCTCAGAAATACGGTGAGCACGAAATTATTCTACTTATAAAATCTTGACAGATTGCTATTTCAGGGCCAATTGCTTATTTACGACTAATGGGCGAACACCTTGTTGTTTTGAGTGATCCAAACATTGCAGAAGAGCTAGTAAGTCGAGTCGGTAACCCCTTTCTAGACTGAAACATGTGATGTAGCTCGGTACTCGGTCGTCAAATTACTCATCCAGAAAGTATTACCCATATGCTGGCAAATACAGATCGGGGAATAAGCGCATGTTGCTCTTGCCGTATAACGAGGAATTCAAAAAACAGAGAGCCGCAATGCGGCTTCTTTTCATTGGAGATCGTAAGAGGACTGATTTGTCATCACATACTGTCTTGTTCGCTTATAAAGATTAGAACCAAGGTTCAATCGCAAACGTCAGTTTCAGCAGTCGAAAAAGTTGCTCTTCGAATTACTGCAGTCAGACATCAACTACATGATGGCTCTGAAACGATATTCTTCCGGAATCATCCTCGGAGTGTGCTATGGGATGAATCTTGATGAATCTTCTCGTGAGTTTCACAATGTTCTGGAAAACAATGAAAGCATGGGAAGCGATGTAAGATAAGATAAATTTTCTGGCAAATGCAATCTCATTCTCTGCTATAGCTAAAACCTGGAGCCCGCATAGCCGAGTACGTTCCTTTCAGATATTAATGGGCTAAGCATGACTTTGGATAGTGTTATTCCATGGCTTGACATTCTGCCTGATTGGCTTTCGCCATGGCGCTTAGACGCTTGTCAGAAACATGAAACTGAACTGAAGGTGATTGAATAGTTGTATTTGACTTTATTTATAGCTCAGCTCCAGCTGTAGCTGTTTAATCGCTGGGCTGAAATTGCACGACATGGGGGTGAGAATAGAGAAAAATCATTCATGTATACCCTTTTTGGGCAGCAGGAAAAATTAGATGTGGACGATAAGTCTATTGCATACGTAGGTACTTACACTATAGGGTTAGATACTCATGGTGAATATTTTCTAGATTGGTGGTACCGCTATAGAGGCAGGGTGATACATATCTTACTCTGTTGAACAAGACAAGTTTAAACTGATACTGATCTGTCTAGCACCAATACTACATCATGTCTATTGCATTGTTTTCTTTTAGCTTGTGTCAGCAATCCTGATGTTGTTGCTAGGGCCCAAGAAGAGCTTGATCGAGTGCTTCTTGGTAACCCTCCAACATGGGATGACTATTATCAACTTCCCTATATTTTTGCAGTGGTCAAAGAGACTCTCCGATGGTGTCCTGTAACACCATTAGCATTTCCGCATATGACAGAAAGCTGTGATAATTACCATGGCCATGACGTGAGCAACCAATCCTATTCATTAATTTCTATTTTACAAGCAGGCAAGCAGATTCCAGCTGGATCATTAGTTATAGTAAAGCTGTTCAATATGGAGCACTTTCCCTCAATTATTCATAAGTCCATTTAGGCATCCATATGGAACATGCATCGGAATCCAGAATACTTTCCAAATCCATCCATGTACCACCCCGAAAGATTTTACTCACCTAATAGTCTAGGTATGTTACGAAAGGACTCTTCACTCACAGATGGAATTTGGGCTTTTGGGTATGTATCTTATTGAGATCAATAATCTAAGCTTTGATATTCATTAAACAGATTTGGAAAGAGGTGACCAGAACTGTGAATTTTGCTGATATGAACACTCACCAGCTGAAGAGCATGCCCAGGTAAACAGTTAGCTCTGGATTCCATCTGGCTTGCCGTTGCAAGTATTCTCTGGGCCTTTGATATAAGGCTTGGTGGAACAATTCTCCCAGACAACGTTGATGATGTTTTGACATGGAGAGATAATGTTAATATGTAAGTGTGCAAACCTTCCTGGCTTGCAGTTTTGAACTTAACCGTGACAGTGAGCCCCGTTCACTTGATATCATGTTTTTGCCACGGAAAATTCTCGTCAAGGAAAAGATACTAAGGGACTGGCAGGAAGTTGGGGAGACAGCTTAATTCTAACACAACGTTATGAGGCCGATAAGGACTCGTCTTGTAACATAACGGTTTGGTTGGCATCCGTCGACCGTTTTGTAATTGCTTATCGGGTCACATGCCTTGCGGATCTTCCGGTCATATGGCGATAGGAAGACACTTCTCGGATAATTTTCCTTATCTTATCTGATGTGTAAAATAACTCTTTTGTTTTGTTTTGTCTTGTTTTTCATTGGAGATACTCTGACTCAATATCAAATTTGCAATCATTGTATCTGCCAGTGATTCTATCTGTGACTAGTTTGTACACATTACTCATTTTTGGTTATTTCTTATTCTTAATTCACTCAGGCTTGCCGCAGTCTGGGTCGGGCCAGGTCCGCCAAAATTTCTTGGCCCTCGACCTGGACTGGTTCGGTCCACCCTTTGGTTGACCCTCGGACCTGAACCTGAGGACCTGGGTCCGACCTATATTTTTAAAATAATTTCTGTATCCAGAATAAAATATATTTTTGATTATAGTCCAGAAAATTCTACAGACAATGAAATATTGCTTTAGATCCCCATAAACAGCTGCAACTATATTATTTTTGGGATTATTGGGTCACTGAATATTGTAAATACAACAGAAACAGGCTGTATAATTGACAATGAAAATCAGAGTTTACAGCTTTACAAAACAATTAAAAATTCATATTCAAAAAATTTTTCACTGCTTTTTATTCCCTAAGACCAGGTCCGACCCTATGCTCAGCTGCCGGCCCTCAACCCGAACCCATAGGTCCAGGTCCGACCCGGCATAGCCACTGAACCTGGAACTCAGGTCCGGTTCGGGTTCAGTTCAGGGCCAACGGGGTCATGGCCCTGACCGTGGCAAGCCTGAATCTGCTGTCCTTGCTGAGAATATTGATAACAATCAATTAGTGATCATTTATGGCAAGCCAGGGTACCACAAAGAGATGCCATGCCCATAATTTGAGAGATATGACATATACCTTGAGGAATTCCCTCCACAAAGAAAATTTCCGCAGAATTACAAGGAATTCCCTGGGAAACAGAAAATTACCACAGAATTGCAAGGAATTCCATAGAAAAGGAAAACCTCCACAGACTTACAAGGAATTCCATGGAAAAGGAAAAACTCCAGATCATCAATTCAGTACTTACTATTTTACAGATTGTTGTAAAGATTAAATATTGACACTTTATTCTGATTACTAATATTCATTTTCCTTTATTTACAGACATTTATACTTGTATGTTTCAGTTTACCATCTACTTTAAAACCTTATTTCCAAGCCTTAACCTTAACTATGCAGTGCACACAGCCTTATTGCTGCCTCGCACCTTTACACCTTGTACACACCTTTTCTTCATTTCTGTTTGATCATACTTGTCCATAGCTTTTCCATAACTTTTCTATAACCTTACCAGAATCTTTCCTGAACACACAGCAGACATGCTATTTACTTACAGCTTTCCTTTCACATCTCGATCTCATCCTCACTGTATTTAAGCTAGCCAATCCTGTAACCTAGTCCTCATCTTGACCTCTTGGTCTATTCAGACTAGGTATGCCTTGTATTCCTCTTTACTTTCTAATGATTAACTTGGTCTATTTGGACTAGTGTACTTGCTTAAGCTCATCTCACTCTTGCCTGGCTCTCTCATTGTCACCTCTCCGCAACACAGATCAGTCTTCAACATGTTTTTGACAGATTAAACACTGTGTGGAAGGTTAAGGCTTTTTCCTCTATTTAGTATTATGATAAATATAAGAGTCTAAGTGTGAAGCTTGATTGTAGAAAAACCATCCAGAAAATAGTTACAGGCAAAAAATTCTGAGTATATTGCAGTGTATCAAATGTTCAAGTGAAAGATATTGATGTTCAGATAAATCTGATTGGCTGGCTAGCTGATGACTTGTTATGGTGTCCTTTTAAAGCAATATTCAGTTATATGGCATCATATACTGTGTTATATCCTTAGATGACTTGGTATAAAGGTAAGGAATATATATTTGTTCCTCATATGTAGTGTGCTGTATAAAAGACTGGATATATAGATTCATTCAATAATCAGAGCTGCTAATGGCTTCTCAAATCTTTATTACAGTTCAGAAACTCATGGTTATTCCATAATTGCATACAAATGCACTGCACCTAACACACATTCCATGGAATAACTATGCAATTACAGAGGAAATACTTGGATATGGAAAAGATAATATAGGAGGAATTCCATAACATATGGTGGAATGTCCATGGAATTGATGCCAGGTAGGCAACACTTTGACATGGAAAGTGCAGCCTAAGTAGGTAGGATAAGTAGGATGCCTGAGGTGCACGCAAAGCAATGGCCTATTACTAGACACTTATATTTTGTACTGAAAGATGATTCCATATGAACCTTATTGTTGTTTGATGCTTTGTGACAAAATTCAAGATGAAACAGCAACATATCTTTATATAAGTAGTTACAATACACAAACGCAATTCTTTCTCAATAGCCTTTAATAAGTGTAGCTGCTTTTTCTGCAAATCTGAAGTAACATTAGAGCAAATATATATTGCAGGAGAGTAAATTACCCATATAATGCTGCAGAGGGATGAGCTGCAACATGCTGTGAGTCATAAGTGAGATTGTAACCCCTCAAAAGTAGACAAGAAACACACAAGGGGGATCACGCTAGCATCTACAACCCTTAGATTGGAGGTGCCATACACAATTAAATTAGGGTCCACAACACCGTTATCGTGACGAGGAAGCATCGCCGCAGTTCCTATTATGATAATATTCAATAACCAATCAAAATATATACCATTTACAAACCAATGAAATGATAATTTGTTGCCAAAAAAGAACTGATATATTCTTCGAGTTCGGCACTGCTTGAATTTAATGCAGGTGCCAGTACTGCAGGAGTGATACCTGCCAATGGACCAGATGTGCCAATCTTCAGTACAAACTTGAGGGCAGCAGAAAGTACTTTAGTATCTAACACCACAAAGAATAGATGAGTTGGAATCCAGGGATAATTTTATCGTCTTTGAATGTTCACCGTAATTTGCTGGACTGTCGAGAAAGTGTAGATCAATCACCGGAGCATCTGTAGCATTATCAGAGACAATGTGGACCTGAATTCCAAATGAGTGTGAAATGGGAAGAGATAGCTGTAACGGACATTTCCTCGGGACCATGAGTGCTCCAGAAGCAACGATATAGAATAATATCGTTTCCCCGGAGTGCCTTGTACAGCATTTCCAGTAAGGGCTAAAAATATGCACAGGATTTCAGATATAATAATATGTTCAGAATATTTTGAATCCACGAACAAGGGAAAAGGACCAGTTCTAGATGCGGAACCGTCTTATCATCTATCCAAGCCCTTTCAAGCTTGAATGTTGATGAGGAGAACCGGTGTGGATCAATCGCCAATGCGGTGTCCAATTGCTCCTTAATCTCGCGAAGCTCATTTGGTTCCATGAACATTTCAAGGGGTAGGAATGCCACAGTTGATGGTGTGGAGCTGTACATCCCAGTTCGATTGTCAATATATTGCTGAAACTGCTGTGCAGCAAAAGTAGGGTCTGCAAGTTCATCCAATGTTGTAATATTGTCAAGGGTTTGGAAATTGGTTAGAATGCCGGGGTGGTCCTGTTGAGGCATGAAAGATGCTCTAATAAGTGCAAGAGCAAGAAGATACTTGAAGGTTTTCTCCAACACCAGGAAGGTCTATGAGCGTAGATATCCCTAGCTTTTGGAGCAAAGAAGAGTTTCCAATGCCTGAGGTGGATGTGAAATTGACAGACAAGCTGTAAAAATCAATATGGGGTACCTGAAAGTTCCAGAATTTGTGGTGTCTGTATTGCACCTAAATGTGCCTATCACCACACATACGAAGATCAATTTTTAGTAAAAGCGCACCAGCAGACAAAATTATTTCTTTCTTTGCCTTGACTGATGATATCACACCGTCACTGTCTTGAAAGTAAACTCCAGTCGCGCGAAGTAATGTGGATGCTCCTTTAACAAAAACTATCTTTGTTGCCCGAGCACCAGTGAGAACTGCAAGATTTGTCCGGCACGCGCGCGGTTCATAGTACCCCTAGTGTATTCATGTTGATAATCATAACTGCTGTAACCAGTGACGCCTACGTTTGTTACATAGCTCCTGGTAGCATTACGAGCATTAACCGTTCCTGTGACAGACCAAACCCCAACGGGGTCACCCGAATACTAAGACATTGACATTGAGACCCTGCAGCAAATATTAATAGTTACTCACTGCTACGCCATTAGCAGGGACTCCCAGGCCATTCATGGTCTCAAAATAGGGTGCCACAACGTCACTGTAAAATGTATAAGATGCAGTCTTGATCGAACCATTGGTCCCGTGGTCTATAAAGTCCCGATTTGCATGAAAGTTATGAGCTGTCGAGATATCGGGGGGTGTCCAATCCTCTGCTTTCTTCATAAATTTCTGTATGGAACTGAAGTTCCAGCCAGGATTTCCAAGAGACTCCCAGCCTGTAATGAATTCCATTGAGGATTTTGATTATTAGTAACAAATGCAACCTCACCATCATACTCGCGTACGGAAGCACTAGTTGATTCTAAGTTGGATAGACAAGTTCAGGCAACTTAATCTTACCGCGTATATGCCATGAAGTTAAGAGCAGAAGAACCTCCTAAAATCTTTCCTCGACCAAGCTCAAGAGTGCGGTTGTTGAGATTCTCTTGAGGGGTAGATGAAAACAGCCAGTCATAATTAGGATCTAAATCGAAAAATTCAGAACAGAATGACAATCAAATAAGCCCAGAAATGTCGTTTACTTCCAAGCGTACTTCCGATGAGTCCTATCAAATAGCCAGCTCGTAAGCAACATTTGTCATTTCATAAAGATTATTATTCACCCGGTACCAAGATATTGTTGTCCTCAATATGGGGACCAGCTTCTATTACGCCAACTGAGATTTGATCATCATCAGATAATCTGATATTCATACAGTGAGTGGTATGGACGCGGCATAAGCAGGACATGAATCACATAGAAGCCAGAGCGAGCCCCGTTGTTCCTCCGCCAATCACAATATAATCGTACTCCTTTTTCGCGAACTCACGCGAATCGCTGATCGTATAGGTGGCGGACACTCCTAAGATTGAGAAGAGGCCCAACAGACCAACATAAACGTACATGGCGGGCGTTGGGACTCATGGTCCTGAAAATGTCTTTTAAGTAAATCCGGAGTTGCCCCTAGTTACAGGAACGTGATGAATAAATTAAAATGATGGTGGTGTTGAATGGCAGAGTATGGCAGATGTTCCTAAAATTGAATTTGTCACTATATTTGTAACTTGGTGGCAATCACTAGGGGAGTACTTGAAAATGTATGAGCTTAAGCCAGCAGAGTAGTAATCCATCAGTTGACCGCGATCACATCCAGCTCCAAAGCGGACTTTGACAGCATCCGCGAGGGAATCAAGTTCAGACTTCAAGTCCAGTTGTCCATTCTCACGTCCAGAAGCCCTAGTCCGTGCAGAGATGGGTAGTATCTTAGACTGCACAGGCGTGTCAAATCAGGTCCCAAAAATAATTTTCTGACTATCCGTGCTACAAACACCAACCCACAAGGAGAATTTATAACTCGGTAGTTCATCACACGGCCAACAAAAATGACCAAGACAGCGGTGGTGGATTACTATGAATTTAATGGAGTTATAGCAGCTGCACAGCCGAGAGCTTTCTATCGGCAACTAGTTAGCGACGAAAAAGACACTAATGCATGCATCTTGCCATCTTAACATCCCTGCTCTGGTGTCAACTTTTCGATAGCCCTATCTACTCCAAGATTTTTGTTTCTGTACACTCCAACTCTCACGACTGCATATCGGTGGGTTTCCGGGCCGAAGATCTATGTACCAAGTTTAGCTCTTCGATCTTTCCCCTTTCCCCTCTTCTGCGTCTTCTCCGCCTCTGCTCTTATCTCCTCCTTAGGTAATATTTAACCCCGGTGTAGGAAGAGCGTGGTGGGTCTGCGGAGAAAAGGTCTCTCAGCCACGTCCAAATTTGTCGGATGGACAGATGTCCACAAGCAAACATCCATTGAAAACCTCTTATGGCCCAATCCGAAAGTCATAGATGAAAAGTTGTATGGATCTGGACACTCGATGGAACTGAACGCTAGCGGTCAAGTCGTCATGGAGGATGCGTGGAATGGAGGGAGTTGTGTTCAGGTGTTGATGGAGGAGGAGGAGTTTATTAACCGGACAGGTCCAAGAGCTGAACGCCGGGTTCCGGGAAGCATCCCATCATCGATCCCGGGACCATATCGTCCCCATACGGACGAGCTCACGGCTCATATGTCCGAGGTAGATGCGTATGAGGAGGACAGGCCGCATCGGATACAGGAATTGCTACGTACACCCATTGTAACTAAAAACTACCTACTGCCAAAGAATAGAACGCTAAGTTTACCGTCGATACGCCGTAGGAACATACAGGGGTGAAGAGTCAAAAATATTGAGGACATCAAATATGTACTTGGCAGTCAGTGAGAAAGTCGGTTTACAGGAGATTAAGTTACCTAGAAAGGTAACGGCCTCATCTCCCTCGCAAGCAAAGCTGGGCGCGTTCGGAAACAGGCTGTAGAATGCCGTGAAATATTCATCACGGATTACTACTAGTGTTTGATAGGAGATGGTAATTGCGCATAGCTGGGAGGAGCCCAAACGGATAGGTACGGCTAAATACTATGGCGATGACGATGACGGTGACAATGACGATGGGGATAAGGACGATGAGGACGAGGATTACGAAGAGGACGTGACTATGACACTTGACTATCTCATTGTTCCTATCCAATCTCTTTCTGTTTCTCTATCGACTTTCGAGGCCAATTCTGGTAGTGGACCCGCGAGGAGGGGGGATGACAAGTGGTATGAAGCGGTGCTCGTGTACAAGCCTGAGTCTGAAGATCTCAAAGGGATGGGAAAAACTGGATGTTGAAGGTGGAAAAAAAATTGCCTTGACTATTCAACCTCTAGAGGGCGACAAAGACAAGTACACGGGGAAGGAGCCTTCATCAAGATTGAAAGATTGAGCTCTCCGACTAATAAGCAGGATTTAGGGAGAGGCTGGACGAGGCATTATGTGCGGTTTTGTGTTCGTGCTTCCGGACGGGGATCCTGCAAAGGAAGCGGCAAAAACAGAGATAGAGGAAAAAGAGGAAATCCAAATCTCCCTCATGTCTTATGGCCCTCCCAAAGTAATCAAAGTGCCCATTCTATTGGGCCAGGTAGATGTTTATCCCATACCTGCGCCTCCTTCCACGAATCCTCCCTCGGTTCCTACATCAACGTCGGCTTCCCCAACTCCAACTTCAACTCCGGGTACCACACCCGAGACAAAACCGGATCTCAAAATCCTTTGGGCAGACTTTAAACGTTCCTCCAAATCCACGTCAACGTCAGCCTCTGGTTTGACAGGCCTCTTAACCTGGTCAACAGCTCTTTCTCTCCCCTTGAGCACAACTCGAGCTGGGCAGATTACGTCTGCGGAAGATCCAGTCCCTGTTTGGGAGCCTTTCTCTTCGTCTTCGTTCTCGTTGACTGGGTCTACGTGGACAACGGAGCTCATGTATGCAAACATATATGTTGAAACTCCTGATTCGAATGGTGTTTTTAGGGGATCTGTACCTGTACCTGGTGTCGAGGGCGGAGCTGGGACGTTGATTTGGATAGCTACTTCGAGTTCTGGAGGTAAATATGATTCGAGGGGAAGGAGGGATGAGTTTGAGATTGGTGAGGGGGTTTTGGAGGGGGTTTTGGATAGCAGTGGTGTCAGTGGCAGACCTAAGAAGTTAAGATTTTACGTCCAGGGTGTAACGGATAGAGGTGAGGTGTTGGATTGGGAGAGATGTGTTTGGGTTGAGGTTGATGTATGAAATAGTTGGATCTTAGATGACGACAATTGCCTAAATACGATGTACAGTATGTGTATCCCAGAAATTAAGGTTTGTATGGTCTACTGCTTTATAGGGTAATAGTGAAAAGGCAGACCTGCCATGATTCTATTCACAAGATTTTTCATGGAAAACATTAGGGAATAATCAAATCGGGTAAATTCATGATGTAGTCATACCATCGAATATTTATTTATTTTTGGTAGCCAAACATAGCACTGCAAAGCAAAGCTATAATTTAAAAATGAGGAATATTTGGTTAGATATTCTCATGTAATCTTGACAGGGTTCCTCAATAAAATACTGAACGTGAACGCTTATTGCGATTTGCAAAAATAATGTCGTTGTGAAAAAAAAAAAAAACTTTTCAAATGACGAGCCTTACGCTATGATGTCATGACATCAAGGAGCCCGATCAACGCCTGATCTTGCCCGTACACCATCCAGAACCCCGAAACATCACGTCGGCTCTCTTGGAAGACACCGACAGCTACCGACAGCCCATTAAATTATGATTCGGTGATGTCCAAGCTCTGACATCATCATAAAGGCACCGAGCTGCGGAATTTTTTTTTCAAAACGACATTATTTTTGCAAATCGCAATAAATCAAAATCATTTTTAATCAAGACAATATTTATGCAAGATGTGTTTCTGGCACACATCATGTCTGATCCAGCTCGCCTTATCCACCTCATCGAAAAAATGCAAAGTTAACCCCAAATTGATGGCTAACATAACCCATAATCAATTCTTATTTAGCTCAACCTAAAGTCTGACATAGCACATAGTCAGGCTCTAAGTTGACACACTTACCATTGTCTGAAAGAGCTCATTTTGCTCAAGTCTAAATCAGATCAACAATCAAGTTCAATATAGCTCGCATTCAAGTCTGATTGAGCCCATGTTCAAGTCTGAAGTAGCTCACATTATAGTATGATCGAGCCCATGTTCAATTCTGAAGTACCTCACATTATGGTATGAATGAGCCTATATTTGATTTTGACTTAGCACACATTTGTTCTCAATCTGACCTACATTTAGTAACAATATAGCTCACATGCAAGCACAATTGAGCTCATTTTTAAGTTTAAAGCAGCTCACATTACAATATGATTTAGCCCATATTCAAGTTTAACATAGCCCACATTTGTCTCTGATCTGACCCACATTCAGTAACAATGTAGCTCACATTACAGTTATGATTGCACCCAGACTCGAGTTTGATATAGCTCATATTTAGTGTCTGATTTGACCCACATTCAGTAACAATGTAGCTCACATTACAGTTATAATTGCACCCAGACTCGAGTTTGATATAGCTCATATTTAGTGTCTGATTTGACCCACATTCATTAACAATGTTGCTTACATTTACAGTTGTACCCAAGTTCAAGTTTGATATAGCTCACATTTAGCATCTGATTTGACCCATTTTTAAAACATGATATAGCTTGCGTTAGTAGGTTGTGCCCAAGATCAGGTTTGATATAGCTTGCACTCGCAGCAGATTTGACCCAGAATCAGAAATGATACATATGATATCTCAGTATTATCAAGCCCATTTCAAGTTTAATATACAGGGTATGTATGTCCAGTAGTGAGCTATCTTAGACCCAAGTAGGATTCAAATGTCAGCTATATTTCAAGATTTGCAACATCTAGGTCTAATTCATTTCGACTCAAAATCTTATTTGGTATGAAAGATGTTGGCCGGGGCAAAGGGGAAACCTGGGTTGAGGGGAAACTGGGCCAAGGGGAAATGTAACACCAGCGGTGATAATGAATACCTCGATATAGTTATCATTTGATGAATCCAGTCAGATCTAATTCTGTCCCGGACAGAAGGAAAACACATCAACGCAATAGATCAACTCCAAATCAGTTCAGTTCTGATTTACAACATTCACATATGAAGCATGCAGCATGTATTCGTTCAATCAGCAGATGTTTATCTGAGTCACCGGAAAAACTTCTAGGGGATATATGAGTGACCTTCAATCTTACCAGTTACTACAATTCTTTCTCTGAGCGATACTCTCAATGATGTCCAAACAGCATATCAAACGTGAAGAGTATGTAAAAGTTACTCTTCGAAGCACAGGTGTACTTGCATGTACCTGCAAATCATGGAGACAAACTGGGAAAACTTGTGCTCACACTCATGTTGTTTATCTGTTGTTGACTTGTGGACCAGCAAGCAGCTACATTGGTCAGTATCAATTCAGATTGTGATGAACTTGAATTATACCTATTGCTTTCCAGAGAAGGAAATTATACCAAGGAAAAAGTGTAAAAATACTAAAGTTGGTTTTCAGATTCCTCCTAGACCCAAAGGGAGACAGGAGCCTCCTAAAGACTTGAAAGTGGCCAAGGATCTTCAGGAATTTCTTGCTTCACTTGGGGACTATGAACAAAATGACCCCTTTAGTGGTAATTTTACAAATTTCTAACTTGAGAGGGTTTTGATTTTGGGGTCAGACAGTCAATCATTCAGAAACAAGAGCTCACATAAATTTTTTGACAAGGATGAGGAAGAACTCAAGTCCGACCTTGAAGACAATATTGTTGGGACCGATTTATCTCAGACTGGTATTTCTTATCTAAAAGATGTATCGTGTGAATTATTTCTAAGTATGAGATGGTTCACAGATGACTGGCTTGGTATGAATTTACCTCTTGATGAATATTGTGACTGAGTTTTGCTCATAGATTTTTGGACTGACATTGGACTGCCTGAAGGACATAATTGGGATATGCTGTCTACCAATAACTTTACAGAACGGGCCTTCAAAACCTTTGATCAGATTTTTCTTGAAAACAGAGCAAACAAATCGTATGTAAAACCATCATTTAAATCTGCAAGCCATTGGAGCTAAACAGAGCACTAGTGCATATCGACTTGTGCTCATCATTGCTAATGAGTGGTTTGAGTATTATCGCCTCTGGCAACCTACTCATTCCAAGCAGGATGATGGAGCATATCATCAGACCATCATCCAAGGCCATCAATTGTACAACAGTGGGCATGCTATTGTTGAGGTAGAGGCAGACAGTAAGGGTCAGCGTGTCTTCAAAGTATTGGCAAATTAGCATCAATTTACTAAAACAATCTTAATTGAATTTGGCACGAAGTTTATATAGTATAAATCAGCAACTACAGATGCTGCTAAATACAGCTTTAAACATACCTTTCTAAACTGTGAATCATGTCTTAATGTATGTAAGTTCTATCTCAATAAAAAAAGTATGAATCAGACATAGCTATGTGTGTCATGAGTCAAATCAGAGCTAGAAATGAGCTAAATCAGACAAGAATGTAAGCTAAGTCAGGGTGGACTTGTGTTCAATCAGTTAGTGTGAGCGGAATCAGGCTTGGATGTGTGCTCAACTAGTTAAGAACATGAGCTTGATCAAACTTGAATGTGAGCTCAATCAGTTAAGAATATGAGCTTGATCAGACCTGAATGTGAGCTTGATCAGACTTGAATATGGGCTTGATCAGACCTGAATGTGAGCTCAACTAGTTAAAAACATGGGCTGGATCAGCTACAATGTGAGTCAAATCATGACATGGTAATGGGCTAAATCAGTTTGAATATGAGCCAACTTGGACAACTTTATGGGGTGCATAAGTATACAATATGGACTGGATTAGACATGGATATCAGTCAGATTGAACTTCAAATTGTGTGCTGTGTCAGGTAAAAGCAATGTGGGTTACTTCAGTCAATCACTTATGTGTTCTATCAGACCTTCAAAGTGAGACATTTCAGAGTGCTATATGAGCTAGCTTAGAGTCTGAATGTGAGCTATATCAGCTAGTAAATTTGAGTTGACTTTGCATTTTTTTGATGAGCTTGATCAGGTGAGCTTGATCAGACATAAGGTGGGGCAAAAACATATTTTGGAATATTTATGTTGTTTTTTAGTTTGTTTTTATTATTGAGTTACATACTTAGCACAGGGCCCCATTACTCAAAGACCATTATGCTATGCAACTGAATACCAATGACATTGCACTACACTGTTACTTTATTTCCATTTTTCAATAACATTGTTTTTGTTCCTAATCCTGTCCTGTGTCTAGACTTACTCAGGATGGGAGTTCAATGTCACTCAATTGTTTCATGCTAACATTGTCCTTGACAAAATTCTGCAGTCTCCTCAAGTGTACAGAAGCTCAAACTTGCATCCTGGCTCGCACAAAAGAAAATCTGTGATGTTGATACTTTTAAGCACACAACAGTAAATCAAAAATAGCTTTTGTTTGTGCTATTTTACTTCTCTTGCGCATAGGCTAAAATATTTTAGCTTTTTTACGAGGAGCACTTATCTTCTTCACTAAACTGAAGGTAGCTGGTTTTCATATTCTTAGAAATCCGAGACACCCGAAGAGTATTGGCGTTGTTTTATGCTGAGTGCGGGCCAGTGATCCGCTACTTGCCACGATGTTAATTTTCATGCATCATGATCTTCTGGAAGACAAATAATTTGCAAAAAAACACATAGAGATACTTAATCTGTAAACATCAAGACTCTACAATAACTACATCTTGGTTGGCAAGCCGATGCAAACGTCGGAATAGGCGACAAGCTGCAATCTAATAAGTAGCATATTGGTAAGTCTAAATCATATTCCATAGCAGACAATGAATCTCACTGATGCTACAGTAGCAGCTGGAAAGTCAAATAATAAAGACATGACTGGGTTGAGCACTACCAAGTCAAAGATCTGGAAGACAAGTCCTTGAGATTGAGCAATAATATATTTGAACATGCACAACTTACAAATGCAAGAAAATTCACAGATGCTGTGATGAAAAAATAAAAAAAGCCATCCCAAAAAAGCATTCTGGATATCATTCCCTTATTGCTCCACCTAGATTGCAGCCCAAGCTTCCAACCAGTTAAACATAGAATCAGGAGATCAAACGCCATGGTATAGGCATAAAAGGCATAAATCAAAGATGAAAAATTCGTCGCTGTGCATCCAGAGAACATCCATATAGATTGGTATTGTAAGGTCAAAAAAATAATCAAAGCCCATTGCCCGAAAGTTATTGTGATTATTGTCATAATCACAATTTTATTGAACTGCCACACTGCCATTCTGTGAAAATATATATTATTTAGCAAAAGCAAAAGAACAGGTGAGATAAAAATTACACTCTGAGACTGAGATTGATGCTGGATAATCCATTTGTTGCATATAAGAGAGATGTAGAAAGTATTCCAAGCACTTGGCAATTGAGTGGACTACGAGACCATTATAAGTACTTGGTATATCTTCAAGTCACTCATTTGTTTCACATACTCATGCAGGTCATAATTGTATTGAATTATTCTGGAACTTTGTGGTTAAATATCTACACCCAATAAAAATATATACTCACACAGCAACTGAAGCAACCAGCATAGTGTACCGGTTCAAGAAATAAAAAATCTGGAAACAGACACCAAAAATAAAAAATTTGTTCATGCAGCTACAAGTTTTCTTTCTCTTACCGTTGGCCACTTGAATAATTTGTGCCTAGCTAATACCATTATATCAAAGTCCAGTGATGTTAGCCATTCCCACCTTCCAGAGAGTCACTTAATTTCGGAGGGAAAAATAAACGGTGAATGAATGTTCATACTCACGCATAAACGCCTAAAAGAACATACACTATCTTTTGCAGAGATTCTAATCATTCCATAGAGTCCTTAGTATCTGTGACAAAGATGAAAGAATTCAAAATACGAACCTGAATCACGCTCAAGTTCTTCCAGACTAAGCCAATTAGGCATAACTGAACAATAACTTGGTTTTAAAGGGGTTTAGCCTTCAGTGGTGGGGTGGGGATGTAAAAGCAAGCCCTTTAAATACATCCTCGGGACTGATCCGAATAACTCCATCAACTTTTGTGGAAACTAATGATGGCTGGGTGGACCGCCATGAACGTAATGCTTGATAACATAGGACAATGTGGTACTACCTGATTGATAGATTATTAGCTTCTCTGAAACATTCTTGTTTGCTATACAGCAATGTATCATTCATTTGGGATTGGAAGCAAAGCATGTAAGTAAAAATTCGTCGCGAGGAGGAAAATTGGCTCCGAGTCGGGTCAATGCGTGAGAACATTTGTTAGCGCTCAGCGTTCATCCCAAAAGTGAGTCAACAAATGCGCTACAAGAGCTCTGGATAATATTTATCAAGGGGCCGTTCGTGCTCTCAAAGTAAAAATTATCGGATGAGACAAATTTAAAAATACGACGGTGCAGCTTTTGGTTCGTCACTTGCTTCCAACCCGGCACACTCAATAACTCATACATACCATTCCTAACGCCCTCAATACTATTTACTTCACATTTCTTCTCAAATCCCACAAAGTGCAACCTAGTTGACATTGAGGCAGAACTGAGTAGGAGATTTCAGAGACGTGCAGACTGACGAGTCCTCTCGTAATGACCTTATTTACAATTATGTCATGTGCAAATAAATACAAATGTCCGAGTCGAGATGACAATAATGTACCTAAAAGCCCGATAAAGAACGAATCCTCATAAATTCGGGCTCTTGATCTGTGTCACGCAGCTTACCGTTCTGAAAGTGCACGGAAATCAATCATCATTTGATGCCAACAAGCCAAGAATATAAGTATCATTTTTGACTGGTCAATAAAAATGTTTTGATTTATATATATTAGTGATATGTAGACCGGTGAGCATCAGCAAAACCCCATAAACTATTGCAGGCCTGCCAATATCCAACATGCCTGCAATAGTCTATGGATACTGTGTAGAAATAGAATTTGCGAGGGTCGAGCACGAGTTCTGGCACAACGAGTACTTATTCCAGTTTGTCCTGCTAATAACGACGGGAAGCAAGGACAATCAGATGCGGATGCATCCGACACAAGCAACTACAGAGCCAAACCGGGAAGTGAAACTTGCCATAGAAGTGAAACGAATATAATTTTACCAAAAACAGGAAGGTGTTCCCATGACCAGTATTTTTTGAAAAATAAGAAATTGTTCAGAGCGGCCCAAAACAAGCTGAAGGCCCACTCTTTGAGATGTTTAGGGGAGGTTTACAGGGTCTCTGAGTTGACCTGTCTCATTGAAATTTGACCCAGGGGTCAACAATCACCCGAAATGAGGGTGTTTCGCTTCTATGGTTAAATCATATTTTTCCCATGGAAAGTATTTCTTTTATTTCTCTGTCATCTATGGCTCAAATCATACAAAACTTTTTTCAAACTTGAAGAGCAAATGGTAAAGTTCAAGAAGAAAAAAAGATTTTTGTAAATTGATGCATATTTCATGCAGAAAAATGTGAAGTAGCTTAAGTGTTTCACTTCCCAGCTTGGCTCTGTATATACTACAAAAATAGGGGCTAAGTATCTACAGTAATAGTATACTACAAGCTTCCAAGTTCAGCATCAAAATATGATTTCCAACATACTGTCCCACCTCTGCAGACCTTCTATATATACATGATCCTGAGACTTATCATATATTATCCTAATTAGTAAAAATAATGTTTCATATCCTACAGACAATAGATAATAAAGACTCTGCATAGGCTGAACATGATATATAGACTATAGCAGGTTATTCATAGTACAAAGGCTGTAGCAGGCTCATCACTATATATATGCTATAGGAGTTCAAACATTATACTTAGAGTGTAGCAGGCTAGACATAATATATGGAATGTAGCAGGTCAAACACAATATATAAAGTGTAGCAAGCTAAGCATAATATATGCTATGTATCAGGTTAAACATAATGTATAGACCATAGCAGGTCAAGGATAATATATATTTAATATATAATGCTATACCTGCTACAGCTCAAATAGGTCTGAAATACTCAAGTGACAATTCAGGTACAGTCAAATATGGTTGCAATTAATTCGTAACAATACATATACATGATTTGCAGTTCAGAATCTACAAAGCCCCAAGAATAACATAAGGAGAACATCCACACTGACGAGAGCAATAATGATATTGTGGGATAAACAGCGAGTACAGTCGAAAAGGAACTGCAACAACAAGTCAGTGATTATGTCAAGGTGACTGGAGAGCTACTCACCAGCGCATGCAAGGTAAAGTAAGAAATACTAAAACAAATTGATGAGGAAAATAGCAGCGATGGATATAAGATGACTTACCATGGGATGGGTTCATTCATCAAGCTATCAAAGAACAGTCAACATCAGCAAGAAAGAAGAACAAAAAGGCCTTACATTTCAAGAAAGGGCAATTTAGTCATATCAGGTGATGGTTGGAATTTATCAAGGAATTGTTAACTTTGAACGGTAGAGTTGGATTAAATTCTATTGGGGTTAAAAGACCGTTGACTCGGAGCCGTCGTATCTCAGGGAAAACTGAATGAATGGGTGACTATAACAACGGTGTCTCAAAGGCGAGTCGCTCGTACCTTACCTGGATGTTAAATCAAAAGACTCCACCAAGACTCCACTGCAATGGATAGGCCAAATCTGATGGCATTCAAAAGTAAATAAGTATACGTAGTTCCAAAATCTTTGGCGTCAATTGACAAGACCGCTCCTCTAGAAGATACAAGAATGGCGCCAGATGGAAATCGGAGTTAGGTTAGAAGGTTGGTATGCACCATAAACTTATGTGTAAGTATCGCCTGTACTTAACGCCCGCAGTTCTGATAAGAATGTAGCTGTGTAGACCTCACCGGTGATTTCATCAAGCCATTGGTAGCTTTTGACTTCCCCAATTTTGCAGAAGAGTGATTGCTCCCATGCACTGGAGTCTCGTGAGGGTAAGGCTGCGTAGGGATGAATGAACGTGAAATGCAAATGAATTGTAACAGCCTGGGCGCTGCCGCACTGAAGGATACGGGATTAACCTATTAAGGTAACCTGAGATCAGAATGAGGTTCAGAACGCGATTGAAAGAGAACGCAGAGAGACTGATTTTTTGACAGTAAAATTTGAGGGCAACACTCAAAGGTAACTGGTAAATGGTGATCTTGTCCATGCAAGTCAATCAAGGTCTGGATCCGACAGGGACGAGTCACTGGCACGTGTCGTGTAAGCATGTGGCACGTCACTACGTGACATATCTCACGAGATCTCACGCCAGTCAGCAAATTTTAAATTCGTTTCTCTCTCTTTTACCATCACCATCCATGGCTGAGCTCGATGCTGACCTCTACGGCGGTGCGGTTCCTCACTTTTTCTCTAGCAAACTTCCTCTCATTTCTTTATTCCTGTAGATTTATACGAAACAGACTTCAATGACTCCAATGAAAAGACAGAAGACTCGACGATTGTCAAGACTGAGACAACACCAACCCCCTCAAAAAACACGGATACCACCTCAAAACCCACACCCAAGTCAATAGACACTTCCTCCTCATACTCGGCACCTAGCCAACCAACACCCATAGCACCCACATTACCGGCGGCGCAGCAGATTCCAACCTATGAGGAGAGGTCCGAGTACCGAGATTCGTCGGCGCTCCAGGGATATCAAAACATTGCTGTTTCAGAGCAACGACCTGTCCGACCTTCGGAAATGAAAGATGAAGGGTGAGTCTTGGTTTTCTTCCTTGCGTCACTAAACCGCGAGAGGGATGCGTCTTTGTCTTGTCATGTTGTTGTGGGCGACTGCTGTGCGGGCTAGCTTTGCTGTGCTTCCGAGGACGTCCAGCGAGCTTGATGGATAGATGGACTAGCATTATAACCTTGTGTAGCGTCTGTCTCGTCTAGACCAGCTCTACCGTAATCTTCGCTACGAACGAACTAGGCTAGGCTAAGCTAAGCGTAAACAGTATAGTCCTCGTTTTTTATCACTTCCCTCGTGTCCATATTTTGTCTGTCCTAGCATACCCGTACTAATAACAGATTTTTCGCGCTTTCTTTGACCATATCCGCAAATTGTGCTCTGTCAACTGCATCTCTACAATCTGCCATGTGTGCCTTCCATGCGTGCTGCTCGGGCTTTTCTCGGATATAAAGCAAAATGTTCATAGGTGGTCTCAACTGGGATACGACAGACGGTACATACATTTGGCCCTTCACTGCCCATTCGTGCAGCACTAATAGTATCTCCCATTTGTAGAGGGTCTACGGAACTACTTTTCTCAGTTTGGCAAGGTAGATGCATGCACCATCATGCGCGACCAGGCCGGTCGGTCAAGGTGTTTTGCCTTTTTGACGTTTGAGGACCCAGCGAGCGTCAACGCTGTCATGGTCAAGGAGCACTATCTCGATGGAAAGATTGTATGTAACCTCTTCACCTTGGTCTTAACACACATTGCTGACTGTACTCTTCCCCAGATCGATCCCAAACGTGCCATACCCCGTCAAGAACACCAAAGAGCAACAAAACTGTTCATCGGCGGTCTCCCGGGGTCCGTCACCTCCGAGTCCATGCGCGAGTTCTTTTCGCAGTTTGGCAAAGTCATCGACTCGACAGTCATGTTGGACCGAGAGACTGGAAGAAGTAAAGGATTTGGGTTTGTGTCGTTTGAGGACACGAATGTACAGCCGTTTTTGGGCTTTGGAAATTTGGAGATTGACGGCAAGTTGGTGAGTCTTGTTCATGTTGGCCTTGCTTCTTGTCCTTCCTTGCCTCGTTTTCTCTTATCTATGAACGCGTCTGACCTCTCCTTCTCTATAGATCGACGTCAAATTAGCCCAACCTCGCTACCAACGCGAAAACTTCCAAGAAGACGAACAAGAGGGCGGCGGCAACTTTAGCGGCAACCGCGCAGCAGGAGGAGCTTACAACAACAACTTCGGTAATCAAGGCTCTAGTGGCACTGGTACTGCAGCCGGTGGTGCAGCAGGAGCACCGTTCGATCCCCAAGCTCTCGCAGCGCTCTACACTCGCATGTTCCAAATGGCGAACGGCGGCATGGGGATGATGGGTGGAATGATGGGAAACATGGGAGGTGGTGGTGGTATGGGAGGTATGGGCGGAGGAATGATGAGGAACGGGATGGGTATGGGCGGTATGGGCGGTGGCATGGGGAATATGGGTGCAGGTATGGGCGGCGGAATGGGGAATATGGGAAATATGGGCGGTATGGGTCGAGGGGGAGGTATGATGCAAGGCGGAGGTGCTGGTGCTGGTGCTGCCGGAGGAGCAGGCAGTCAAAATATCCCTAAAGGGCCGAGAGGTGCGCCTACTGGACCCGGAGGTATGGGAGGTGCTGGTGCTGGTGTCGGGCCGCAGAGGACCACGGGGAGGAGCCATAATTATCATCCTTATGCTCGTTGAGTACGAGTTGGGCAGGGACTAAGTTAAAGTAGATAATACTTACTGACTCACCACCGACTTTTCTTCCTTCGTCAGCCAGTTCGATACGGATACGTGTTTTTCTTTCTCGGGTACTTAGCCCCTTACATATATATGCATACATACACCTAGTACATTACACTTTGTCATATGTACATAACGTTTCTGGTCCATTCCATTACTTATGCCTGTCAATCATAATTAGTATCTGTTTGCTGAGTATACAACGCGCAATGTACATAAATGTATAGGCCGTAGGCCCTATGCTCCGTTTTCTTTGAGAGTCGTGGGAAAGAGCGTCGGACAATGTAAGTACCATTATCATTTCTCTCATCGACGCCAGGCTTTCCCAAGTGCTATACATCCACAAGCAAGCCTATGTCTGGAGGCAATATGCGTCTTTCTGACTCAAAATGCAAAATGTGCTCTTGGTCATCTCAGCTAGGTTGTCGTTCAAGTTTGACCGCTTACCTGGCTAGACATAACTGCGCAATCAGAGCTCAACTACAGAAAGGATTTAAACCCAGCATCTTTATTATTGAAGATAACGATTGGACTCATCAACGCCAGGCCCCAAGTGCTGTACATTCACAACAGGCCCATATCCGTCTTTTTGACTCAAATGCAAAAATACTAAAATGTGCTCTCGGTCACCTCGATCAGGTTGTCGTTTGGCTGCTCGTTATCCTTACCTGGCTAGACATAACTGCGCGACCCGAGAACTACAGATTTAAATCCAGCATCTTTATGATTGAAGATAACGATTGGATTCATCAAGTATTGTCTATAATTTGATGTCCCTCACTAACGGCTGCCCTCATTCCGGCGAGAAAAAAATGTGTTGCGTCGACTCCTTCGTAGGAAGATATTCAAGTGCTCCAGAGAATCGTCAGTAAAATCAGGCCAGTGTACATGTAGGCGGTTGAGCTTATTCTCACGATCAACTTGAACCGAGGTGCCAGCAAACGCTCTTTGTTCTTGTCTCCATACATCATCGGACCGTCCGAGTAACTCTTGTTCTTTCAACCTTCCTGCCTCTTGCTCTTAATATTCTCCATTCTAAATGTCATCTAACAATGAACCGCGTCTCTCGGAGCTTGAGACAGATCCCGCTGTAAGAAAACAGTTTTTTGAAACAAGAATCGCACCGGCCAAGGACGCCAAGGTAACTCTTCCACAGTTTCTATAACTCACTAACGCGCAAACTCGCATCGCGAACTTAACAGGGCCAGCCAGGAGAATTCGTTGTAAAAGTAAGTACCGGCATTCAGTACTCCTTTGTATCTGAGTCAGCTACCACATCTCGACTTTATTCAGAATAGCATCCCCGACATTCCGGTTCTTATTAAAAAAGAATATACCGAGGAAGAGAACAAGGCAGCTCTCGAGGCGCTGAGGGAACGACAGCACGTTCGTAATTTTTCTTCGCAACTATCGTCTTTGATTTATGTATAATCTTTCAGGATAATCTCCCGCTTCCCAAAGAGGAGCCTTCTCTCGACCCGGGTGCGGTCTACGATCTAACCAAAGACATCCCCAACCATCCGCTACCAACACATTACCGTGACGGAACACCTGTGGACGCCAACCTAGCCGTATCACGCAAAATCACTACTCGTGTCTTTGGTGGAAATATGCAAGAGACTTTTCCCAACATTGGCCAAGAACACCTGGAACGTCACGGCTACAGGAAACGATTCATGTACATGAATACTTCTTACAACCCTTATCTTCCTACGAGACCAGGAAAACCAGGGCTTTTCTTCGCATCGCAGGACTTCGATAGAGAACTCAGGCCTGTGATGGAATGGGAAATGGGTGACTGTTATGCTTTTTCAAGGATCAGGGAGAACGAGTGGATTTTTCAAGGGACGCATCATATCACTTTTGGCATTGGCTTGACGGTTGATGAATGGGAGACATTGGCTGACAATGTGAACATGTTTTTCTCAGTACCGCTTAACCAAGCTTACCGTCTAGCCATAGGTCAAAAAAACCTGGATTGAAGGGACTCTGGCACACGACTGGGGTAGACCCATTAGGCTTCGAGTTCTTCTCCGAAACCGTCCCGGTTCTGATCGTGAGATTGATCTGGAAGAGTACCAGAAACTCCTAGATGACAAAAAAAAAGATTATAAAAGAGTTCCTTATGGGCAGGTCGCTGAAGCGTTCGCACGTGGAGAAGAGGTGAGTCCTCAGCAGATCATCATACTTTATGTGATATATCCAATCTTACATCATTTATGTAGTGGATAGTTGCGTGGAAGATGAGATGTATCGACTTTGATCCCGTCTTTCATCGCTTAATTGCTGATGCTTGTCCAAAATCCAAGTCAAAGACGAAGAAAGAAGCGAAGGTTAAAAAGGAAGGTATAGAAGCAAAGGTTAAAAAAGAGGGTATAGAGGCAAAGGTTAAAAAGGAAGAAAGGGAAATCGATGTGAAGCAAGAGCAAGAAGAGGAAAAAGCCAAGGGGATGAAACGTTCGCGAAAGGAGATGGAAAGTGGTGGAGAAATTGTGAGTACCAGAGTAACCAGAAGTCGTTTGTCTCGGAGGCTTGGAAACCTGAACTAGAAGTATAATTCTTCCCTCAAAGACTTTGAACATGTTCTACTCAAGGTTCTAATGTAAATGTAGAGGTTTAGAATTCTACAGACGTGTAAGTCTAGAATTGAGGCGGAGTAAATAAGAATTACCATCAACAATGTCGACATTCATCGAGTCAATCATATCCCCAGCCGCCTTTGTATATGCCTGCTGCGCGACTGTTTGGAGGTGAAGTAACAACCCTGCCTTTCCTATACAGAGTAAAGTAGAGTTAGGAAGAACTAAGCTGGAAACTGGACCCAGGACAGAGCACCTACCAGCGTACTCTTCCTGTGCATAGATACGTATCTTTACCAGCTGTCTAAATTGAAAATAATTGAAAACATACGATAAGAATATACTTTCCAGGCATGGGTTCATTGTCATTGTTAAACACACGCGTCAGGCGGTAGGTGTGCTGTTCGGGAAACCATTTTTATGCTTCAGTGAACTTGAATGAAGTACTATGATCCTGAAATACATACCGTCCCAGGCTCTTTATCTGAATTAGCGGACAACTTGCTTTCAATTGCCAACTTCTCAAATAAGGCTTCCTGACATCAGATCTACCGCATCAAGTTTTGCAAAAACTCGACCAAGGTTCAAGAGCATTACCTTCCCTGGTTTCACAGTGATATTCGCAATGACCATTAGTTTGCCGCTGCTAGTTCTGTCTCTGTCAAGTGTTCGAGATTAGTCAAGCGTACAACTCATGGGATTTTGAAAGCTCACGGTAGAGCTTGAACCCCATCTCGGATCTCGGGAGGCAGATCTAGATTCTCAGCCATGTTTGAAAACTCGAGGAGATGTTGATCAAGAAGACAGTACTACTTGATACCCTTCGTTTATGTAATGCAAAGTTCTGATTCGATTCGGTTTAGAGTGCGGCTCCGATGATTCAATGGAATAAAACTTTTCTCAAGGGATTCAGGTGACATCATACAATTAAAGCGTCCATGGCTGGTGCACTTTTCGAATCTGAGAATTTCCGCAGCATGAAATTCGCTTGCTACCAATGGCAATATCATGAAAACTGCGGGAGCGTACCACTCTTGCAGCTGACTTTGTTTCCTTTATCTTCTTACAGTCCTTAATTGAATTTCGAGGATCGTAAGTAATGGCCAAAAATAGTATCCCTCCCTCTTTAAATCTTTACGGTCTGCGGCGGATCCGACCCTAAAATTCTGCAGAATTACATCAGTCCCGGATTACTTCCATGATAAGTATAAGTGCTCACCGTCAACAGTGTCTACGTCCATCGACTCAATCATATTACCTATTTCCTTCCCGTAGTTTTCTTGAGCGGGTGTTTGGGCATGAATCAAGAGCTCCGCCTTTCCTACGAAAGCAGATGGATCAAATAGGGAAAATTTAACAGTAAGTGCAACACATACCAGCGTACTCTTCCTACATGTTAAGATATACATACTTTTATTTGAACCAATTTGAGCCTAAAAAACTTACAATAAGAATGTACTTTCTGGGTATGGGCTGGGCGTCGCTGCCAATTACACGCGTCAGACGGTAAGTATGCTGATGGTAAGACAACAATCATGATGTTTATTCTATTGGACCACATATGATAAGGACTTGAAGGACATACCGTCCCAGGCTCTTGGTCCGAGTTAGCAGAGACTTTGCTTTCGATTGCCAGCCTTTCGAATAATGCCTCCTACATGAAGCCAATACAGAAGAGCGCTGCATCAAGCAGCCTACAAACACCGAATAAATCAATGGACTTGCCTTGCCTGGTTTCACAGTTATACGTGCGATGACCATTAGCTTACCGCTGCTGGTTTTGTCCCTGTAGCCATTCGAGTTAGTGAGGCATTGGCTAGAGTTTGGAATGCTCACGGTAAATCTTCAACCATTTTATGAATTTTCTTCAACAGACTCTCAGCCATGGTTGGGGATTTGCAGGAGTTGGAAAGCTAATCGTTTGAGCTTTATACGCTGCGGCATCAAAATAGCGTCATTGGTGTCATAATGCGAATCTTTTGTTTAAAATGGAAGGGCTAGGACAATACTTTGGCCCTTTGTTGATCTCGTGTCTCCACAAGCTACCATTACAAGCCATAGGTATGTCTACTTGTGATGCTACGCGGAACTCCACTGCCACTCCCACTTATGGAATTGTTTATACCGAAGCGGCCCGGAAATTTAAGAAAGATGCGAGGAAATCATCCGGTGCTTTGAAAGAGTTTTGGGATATTGCCTTTGAGGAGGGAAGAAAATCTGCGTGCGCCGAGGAAACAAGCAAGAGACAAGCTGGGGCTGAAGCAACCAGGAAGGCTGTGGTGAGTAGTGGAATGCAGTTGTTTTCTCTTTCTTTGTTTCGGTCAAGTTGACGATTCGGCAATTTGGCAGGAGGAAGAGAATGCTATTGTATTGTGCAACGTCTGCCAGGAAATATTCCCAATCAAGTCCTATGAACCTCTCGCGTCTATGCTGCTGAATTTGAGCAAATATTATTTTCAGTCCGAAACACGAATTTTTCGTGTTTTCCGAAAGTTTGAGCGTGACATGTGACATATCAAATTTCCGAAAGTCAGACAATCAACATCTCCGAAAGTTTGGGCGTGACGCGTTACATTTCTTGCTTTCCGAAACACTTTGGAAATTCACATTCTAGACAACCTCGAAAGTTTGAGCGTGACATGTGACACTATGGAATTTCCGAAACTTTGACGAGCCTCCGAAGGTTTCGGTTATGATCAACAATCTCTTATATACTGATACAATTGAACTTAACAGATAAATTGCATGACACATCAAGATTATTTCATTAAATTGTAAATTACTAAAATGGCCTGATAGAAATGTAATTAAAGCAGGTACCCCTATTTCCCTATCAAGAATGGTTTATGATTAGGTATTACTGGAGTCAGCTATTATTTGATTATACACAGCAAGAGCATGAGTCCATAGCTCTGATCTAGGCCTCCACAATTACATGATACTTATATCCGGATTGTTTAATTAATTTTCCACATTTCCACATCATACACTAATAAAATGGCCTTTGCATAGTATGGAACATAGAAATAAACTTAGCATCCAAATGCTAAGTTTATTTCTGAATTTAGTAACTAAACATAGTAATTAGCAACTATATGACACAAGAGTGCATAAATTTTGATCTGGAATAAGGCTAAGAATTGAATATTTCTCAAAGAATTGTTTATGATTAGGTATTACTGGTCTATATCTAATTCAGCCATTATTTGATGATATACAGCAAGAGCTTGAGTCAATAACTCTGATCTAGGCCTCCACACCATGTCAGGAAGTTCAATCCTAAGCCGTTGATTTGCCTTCCTAACTACATCTCAAATATCCTGTTAGCCTTGTTCCAGATTAAAATTTATCATGATGCACTCTTGTATCATATTAGTTGCTGCTACTATGTTTATTTACCAAATCCAAGAACAAACTTGCCATCCAAATGCAATGACCCATATATTCCATACTACCTACAAAGGCCATTTTATTAATGTATGATGTGGAAATGTGGAAAATCAATTAAATAATCCGGATATAAGTATCATGTAATTGTGGAGGCCTAGATCAAAGCTATGGACTCATGCTCTTGCTGTGTATAATCAAATAATAGCTGACTCCAGTAATACCTAATTATAAACTATTCTTGATAGGGAAATAGGGTATCTGCTTTAATTACATTTCTAATTTACGATGTAAAATTAATGAAATAATCTTGATGTGTCATGCAATTTATCGTGCTGTTAAGTTCAATTGTATCAGTATATAAGAGATTGTTGATCATAACCGAAACTTTCGGAGGCTCGTCAAAGTTTCGGAAATTCCATAGTGTCACATGTCACGCTCAAACTTTCGAGGTTGTCTAGAATGTGAATTTCCAAAGTGTTTCGGAAAGCAAGAAATGTAACGCGTCACGCCCAAACTTTCGGAGATGTTGATTGTCTGACTTTCGGAAATTTGACATGTCACATGTCACGCTCAAACTTTCGGAAAACACGAAAAAGTTTCGGACTGAAAATAATATTTGCTCAAATTCAGCAGCATACGCGTCTTTGTGCCTCGATCTCGAATCCCTGAAAGAAATTGCCCGAGATGTTTCCTGGCTCACCGAGGAAGCTGAAAGGTTTAAAGATACATTGGCAAAACTCGAAAAACAGCAGCTCATCGCACAGAAATATCGTGAAAGACTTACAAAGTTGATTTCACCCATCTGTAAGATCCCTGTGGAGCTACTTACGGAGATATTTCGTGTCTATTGCGAGGACGAGGTCCTCGACGAATCCCCTATCTTTAAGCATCCTGCAGATGTACTCTCTGCAGTCTGCTCGCAGTGGAAGAACATAGTCGAAAACAGTCCTGGAATATGGTCCTGTATTAGTGTCACCATTGGTCGTACTCGAGACAGCGAGCCAGCAGCCAGAAGAGTACTGGGCCGGTGCCTGGGCATGTCGAAACAATCCCCGCTCGATGTCGTCTGTTCAAAAGGATGGCATAATCGCACTTCCGTTTCCTTGCTGAAAATGGCGCTCGAACATTCCGAAAGATGGCAGTCTGCAGATATAGAGTTTGACAGCTCCGATGTTACCGCACTCATTGCTCAATTCCTCGAACGTTCTCCGGGTCAGTCCCACGGGACATTGTTTCCAATGCTTCGGACCTTGAAGATAATCTCACCTTTCTGGGGCGTTTACATTCCATTTTACAGAGCACCTCTCCCCTTTCAGCCTTCATATCTTCCACGACTTCGTGAATTTTCACTTTCCTGCAGAGGTGCTTCGATGGAATCGGAGGAATCTTTGGAAACTTCACTATCATTGTATAAACTCTCTCTTGACTCAGGACTTACCTCCTTAGAAATCTGTGAAAAATTGCACGATGAAGAACTTGTTTTTCTGAAGGAATTTCCTTGTCTCAAACAAGTTCTGCTCTTGCAATATGCTGGCAGGAGGTCACCTGGAAGTACAATGATTTACACTTCTTCCTCTGTCACCCATTTAGCAATTCGGATTTTTATGAATCAGATGAATGAGGCTACTCTGACTTTATTCTCTCATCTCAATCTTCCGTCCTTGAATTCTCTCAAAGTATCCCAATGCGGAACCTCCCCCAACACTGCTTGGAATTCGTCCTCATTCAAATCTATGGCTCAACGCTCCGCTTGCGCATTACAATCTATTTATCTTGACGAAATTCAAATTCATCTCGGTGATCTGGTCCATCTTCTTCAATTGGTACCAACTCTCCATGATCTTACGTTTCACGAATACAGCCCAGGTCGCGACAAATCAGGCGTAGGATCGCAAATCATCCGAGCCCTTGCGTGGAGCTCATCGTCGACTACATCATTGCTACCCCGCCTGACTGACATCGAGCTTAAAGCATACTCGTTCCTGAACGACGAGTTGCTTAATTTGATCAGTAACATGATCGCCTCCCGAATCTCAGTCAATGATAGCTCGAATAGAGAACGGAGGAATCTCACCTTCTTCCGATTTTATGCACTTTCTGGCGCTTCTGAAACGTTATACCATGACCCTGACTTGCTCATGCGTAGTTTGGAGATGCAAGCCAAAGGTCACACCGGTTCAGGGCCATCATTCCATCTAACAGTTTACGAAGAGTCTGAACCCGATGAAGATAGCGTATGGTCTGACGACACTTCTGTATTCATTACAGAAGATTCTGATTATGATCGGAGAGAATGGGAGGAGGACTTCCCTTCTGATGCATCCGATATTGTAGCAGAAGAGGAAGGAGAATCCGATATTATTACTTTTGATCCAAATGTTTCAGCAGCAGGTGAGAGGCTTATCGAGCAATACTACAGGGCTTTGTAAGGGCGAGTAAAGGGAGTGGGGAGGAATGTGAAATCTGAATTCGGGATTAGGAGCCTGTAGGACTGAAGCATACTTGTTTTTGTCACTCTTCATATGTAAAGTAGGCGCGCTGCTTGCATTTTAACAGAATTGCCCTTTGTCCTTCAAACGCATAGTGGCATCAAAATCGTGAGAACTTTATGCTATGGTTAGCCCTTGATCTCGGTTCTAATTGCCTTCGAGTACAAATGATGCACACGGTTTCTTCGTCCTCTTGTTAGAGTACAGCTAAGTAACAAATGCATCACTGATTCTCGCGCCTGTTGACATCATTATCCTCGGAGAGCTGTAAAACATCGCACTTGAGATCATGAGATGCCGAAAACTCGACTCAAAGCTGTGCGTCAAACACTCGGTGCTGCATGCATACGTACTCTTTCTCTCCCGAAGCTCTGTTGAGGCTCTGTTTACAGATGCTCAGTCGTCTCGGGCAAGCTATAATGATCTCGGGTCCGAAGACGTGAGAACGACAGTCAGAGTTAATCACCCGTTTTAGCAACCCTTGCTTTCTTCAACCTTACCTTTGACCACTGTACGTCGGAGCTATGGACGAAAGGTACATTTTTTCAGTTTTTTATGCATTTACGTGACTCTAACCACTTGCCATAGCCTTGATATTGACCAAGACGACCAAAGCTCCGGACTCACCGGAATTCGGAAACTACCAGATGAACTCCTCTTGGAGATCATGAGGTGCTCCCCTCCATGGGGGCACGCTATACTTCTCCGTGTATCAAGGAAGTTCTATGAGCTCGGGATCATGGATCTATACAGAACCGTTCGAATTAGCACTGCAGATGCTATCGTGAAGTTTGCTCGCACAATTCGTGATGACAAGAATCAGAGGCTAGCCCTCAATGTTAATTGTTTTGATTTAATGTTAAAATCTTCAATATTCGCAAGGTAAGCAGCTTGGTTTATCTTCAGTCTATGTAAATTCCTGATGAATGGGCTAACAGACCTGAAGCAAAGGATGATGTGTATCAAGCACTTGCATCCTCTTTGACCAACATCTTGCTGTCTATTACCAACATTACTCGACTACAAATATACGCTGAAGGAGATTCAACATCTATGTTACACAACCTATCCTACGACACCCATAATTTCTCGAAACTGAAAACCCTCATTCTCACATTCCATCCATTAGACGGCTACGCCAACACATTTTTCCGTCTACTTCAAAGACATCCTCATCTAGAAGCCCTGGATATTTCTTTTCATTCTGGAGAATATCGTCGCGTTCCTCCTCACACCTTTTCAGACTCCCTCGATCTCCCATATCTGCGTATCTGTCGCGGACCTTTAAAAGTACTCAAACACGTCCTACCTGCAGCTCCGTTGCTTTCCGCCGTTTCAATCGACTTGAGCGAATTGTCTGGTTTTCCCCTGGGCATGGTTGAAAATCATTTACAACCAATATCTCAATTTACAGCTTTGAGAGAACAAACAGACTCGCGCCGACCTCTCAAGTTCCGTTTGACGCTTCAAGCTTTCGACATCGTTGTCACCGATGCTACATTTAGGCTTCTTCCTGTCGATATCATATATCTGTCCGTGCAGTGCAATTATGCCAACAACGTAGATAGAAAGGTCAGGGATTCATTTTTTGATGGATAAACTGATTGATTGATTCCACTCACATAGCTGAAAGAGCTTCTGGACAAGGGAAGCTTGAGACGGTTTACCTCTCTAAAGCACTTTGCTTTAACTCCATCCTCATCCAAAGACTTGCAAGATTCAGACAAGAATACTCTCTGTCTACTGGCGAAGCGTTTGCAAGAAAATTGTCCTAGCATTGACAGAATCACTTTGGGTAGGCCAGCCACTTTGAAAAATTTTAAGCTTCCATTAATTAAAGTGGGCAGGTCGCTCCGTATATCATACAAGAAGAGCTGCGCAGCCCCGGTGATACCCTAAATCTTTCACGACCCTGGCATGACAATATTAGATTCCATACCACATCAATATTAGACCCTTTAATCTGCGATACTCTAGAATGTTCTGTTCAAGCTTTGCATGTTATGTCTGAAATGCTGTACTAATTACACTCCCAATGTATGTACTACGTAAGTTGTCCGCAAACTGTGCATCCAAATCCAATGTTCATTCATCATACAACCTATAAGTAAACAATCATCACCCACTCCCGGATCATCTTACTTGCAAGTCGCGACGACTTGGTTTCCAGCTGCAATGGCTTTATTAAGCTTTGAAACCGTATCCGAGACGGCGGTGTCGGTCCTGTGCGTTTTTGGTCAACGACTGCTCCACTCACATGTATTCAAGTGAGGATACTAGGAATGATACTTACGAGTTTAACCCAGTCAAGGAAGTAAGTGCGCCATCAAGCCCAGTAGCGACTTGATCACGGGCAGCAGCAGGTGCAGTTTGACCAGTGATTAACGCGCCGGCAATAGTCTTGATACCATCGGATGCACTGTCCAAGCCGGATTGTGCGGTGGATACTGCATCAGCCGCAGCGGGATCAGTACTGCATGCAACAAGACGTCAATTAAGGTGTGGTCTCAATGTCGATGTCGAGGAGGTTGTTATTATAACTGTTACTTACGTGTCGACTTTGCTCAATAGGTTCTTGGTCTGTGCGAGGTCTGTCACTATCTGGAGACGAGCAACGTTGCAGGCGATTCCTCCGATTTGACGGGCTTGCAAAGGCGCTAATGATAGGGGGCGGAAAAGTCCGTGAGGTTTTGATCCAATCCAAAAAGGAAACGAGAGGAATGGAACATACCAGCCTCGACATTGATCATCAAGAGAGCCAAAGCAAAAGAAAGAATGGTGAACAGGAAGCGAGCCATTATAGGAAATGATTTGAAGACAAAAAGAAGCGTTGAAAGGGATACAAAAAAGTGCGAAAAGGGAAGTGTAAATTTCGAGCAAGAGAAAAGTCGAACAAAAAAGACACCAGGTCAAAAGAGGAGAACAGAATGCAGAACGACGGTAACCTCCCAAGCTTCTTATAGGTTTTCGCTTCTCAAATCCCCAAGTCTAATTTCGCGAAATTTACAATTTGAATGCGCACATACCGCGTTGACATGGTGATTCTCGAAAGGACCAATCGCATATTCCAGACATCAGAAAGATATATGCCAATCTATACAAGCATCTGAAAAAGAAGGCTGCACATCACCTCGCTGGGAAGAACCAAAAAACCACCTGATACATTTCTCAATGTGCTGTCTCCGACGGCGAACCCAAGTATGCTTCCGCATCATTTGTTCTCCCTATAACTGCTACGACCGTCTCTCCAATATTTGTACTGAGCGCTGAGTAGTGGCGATGGTAAAGAGACGACGAGGTGTCTATCATTTTCTGTCTTGTCCAAGAAGCCTTTGCATTGGCCAGCGGTAAGTCTTCCGAATAACCCGAAGCGGGAATCAAAGTCAAGTTCTAATTGTGGGGCACGCACGCACGCATGTATGCATGCTACATAGTCATTTCTTCCAAGACTGGTTATCGCATGGTGTATATCCCTCATTCATGAGCAACTCTCCCAGCGACGATCAGATGGCTTGACTCCAGTAGTGATTACTCGCATTCTCAGTTGCTTGAAGCGTTGACAGTCGCTATTCGAGCATCACTAGCACCGCGCACAGCCTTCGCGAAAAGGTTCATGAAAATCATCCTCCAGTCAAGTCGAATCCCTTTTGAAAATCACGACGGTCGCAGACGAATGGGGGTCAATTATCCCCAGCACTTACCTAGAAAAAAAGTATCAAAGAAAACAATTCAGACGGTTCAAAGCTGTACCCAAACCAACGACAAGAATCCCAAACTTTTCATCATTCAGATTCTGTACAACTGTCATTGTCAACATTATATTTATAACATTTATATATTCAGAGCACAACCCGTCAATGATCATTCATGTCATGTCCTGTCTAGACATTCGTTACAACGACCCACTGGACTCGAAGAGAGAAGCTTAAGGCGAATCTCTAAAACCCATCAAGAACTGCATAATCTGGAAAGCAGCTGCTGGGGAGAATTGTGGGATCCTAAATCGTCGTCGTCCCTTTGTCAGCCAACCGGAACGGGAAGAAACAAGACAAAGAAAGGAATACACGTACATATGCCCACTCAACGCCACCTCAAAGTACGTCAACCCTCTCTCGGAATGAGAAGTACCAAGAGAGATGCCCATCTCGTCAACGAAAAAGCTGTCGTTTTGGATTGGAGTTTGGAAGCCTTGCATGCCGGCCCCTGCGAAGAAAGGGAAAGGAAGGGGGGAAAAAGCAGTAAGCAACTTGGTCCCAGACGGTTATCCGAAGAAGGAAAGGATACTCACATGTCATGCTGTTCGGTAGTGCCAAAGACAGAAGGATGATACATGATCAGAAAGGTGTATCACCAAGCCAAGCTCCAAAGACTTACTTTTGAATGACAATCCTCGTCCTGCAAAAATACACAAAAAAGTCAGAACTCGTCCACAACATCTACTCGAGGACTCACCCTTCGGCAATAAGAATAAAATCAGCCAACCCATGAACAATAACAGACCGATTACTCTTCTCGATAACATTTGGAAGGACCGTAAACGCCGGAGGCAAGCTCGCATCACCACGGGGGAAAACCCTGATATCGGAGCATTCTTCCCAAGAGACGTTGACAGGAGCGTGGATAGCTTTCTTGACATCTTCACGGTCAAAGTAGAGAGGGGAGGTTTGTTCGTTGGGGAAGGAACCGCTGGATGAGGAGGCGTGGTCAGAGTGTGCGTTACACTACAACAGATAGTCGAGTGTGTACTCACGGGAACCCAAGGACGTCCCAGAGAATAGGGAAAGTATCAAAGACACGGTAAATGTTGAACGCAGGGTTGACTTTTAATGCAGCGTCGAAGATTTGATCCCAGAGATCACATCCTCTATCGGCTTCTGTGGAGTTGCCGGGTAGAGGAAGGAGTCCTGTAGGTGGGTACGTGACGAATTTTTCCATGTAGTCGGCGTAGTTGCAGCGAGCTGCGGTAGCGTCGATTTCGGCGAGGGTTTCGTTGCTATGAGGTTGGGAAAAGGTCAGAACGGGCGAGGTAATGAGAAGAGAGGATGACAAGACGCACTCGAGAGCAAAGACGTTTTCGTATTTGTGCACAAAGTTTGCTGCAGGGATTTGTTCTTGCACGACGTCCCATCCAAGGACCGCTAGAATAGAGTGGAGCATATTATAAACGACCTCCCCCCCAAAGTAAAAAGCAAGTCACTCACGGTCTGAAACCCAGATTCCTTGAAGGTCCAGGTCGACAATACCAGGGTTCTCAAAGAGGAAATTGGCGATGTCTATTGTAGCGACGTAATCCTTCAACCTCGGTAAAAGCTGACACTTGACGTGAATTACTCACAAGGCACATACATCCCAGCGTACTGTGAAAAAAGCCGTTAGTCTGATATCACCGCATGGTAGACTCGAAAACGCACACTTTCACCAGTGATAAACAGCTTTTTGCCCTTCAGTTCGGAGAAGACCTCCAGGAATTGTTGCATGAACCCAGCGACTTGCTCCGCGACACCGTTTTCGTCCTATTCATAGTAGAAAGTGTTAGACAGAAATCGCGTCTTTTACGGGAAAAGAACGCACAGTGATATTCGGTCTACCCTGCGAAAACCCAGTCCCAACAGGCTGCTCTACAAACAGAATGCTAGAGAGATTGGTCCAACTGTGGTCGTTGACAATAGGTTTGGCGGTTCCCCAACTCCACGAGAAAGGCTACAAGGCGAAATGACAGTCAGTCTCGGGCAAGTGTACCCGTAAAAGAGGGTAACGCACTCCATTCTCCTGAAGAAGACCTTCCAAAGACGAGCATCCGGGTCCACCGTTGGTCCTTCAAAAGCCGTCAATGTAACGTTGGAGTTCCGCGGGTCATGATCAACATACCAGAAAATGAGGTCGTCGAGGCTACCTTCAGGGCCAGGAGGGAAGAACCAGAAGAAGAGCTGGAGAACGAGGGTAGTTGAGCACTAAGGAAACGAACGACAATTTAGCCTACACACCTTCCTCGTCTCGTTCGGATCCGCAGAGATAGGCAACAACCCAGACCAACTCGGACCAACGTCAAAATCGACCTCGGGTATCGTTGTTCCATCCACGAAGAACTCTGGGTTCCAGTTAGCTTTGCCCTCTCAATTTTATCAACAACACGAAAACACACCTGAAGCCCTAGGATTCGAAAACGTGATATTCTTCACCGTAGCCCTTGTCTCCAACCTCTCATCTCTACTATTCACCGCACGCTGCTTGAACTGTTCCACCGCCTCTGCCTGACGAGCATGTAGCTCTTTTTTATTCATCTTGAACCCATAACTCGTGTCTGCAAAAGTAAGAAAAGCGAATGCGAGACCCAAGAGGCTAAGATAGACCCGAGAGCTTAACATGGCGAGCTCCTTGTCCTTGTCCTTGTCTAGCTTCTAGAGCGTGAGCTTGTGTGTGCCGTTGAGTAGGCGCTGAAGCAGGTGGAGTCCTTGATGTGGGGTTTATTACTTAGTTATATAGGAAGCACTTTCTCAACAGCTAAACATCATTCGATGATGATGACATTCAGAAGGCAACCGTGAGGAACAGACCCATGCGGAATGCGCTGTACCGCGTGTTTGCGATATCGGCGCGTTTTGTGATAGGTTACGCTATGAAAAAATGGGTACCGGAAAGTTATTTCTGGCGTTTTTGAACTAGGCAAGGGTGGGGTGACAAAGTGGGTTGATCGTGATGGTCAAAAGGAAAGGATCAGGACATACGGAGAACCTGGTCGCGTGCAGTAGCCCTGAGAGGATTTTACCCAGTGAACAGTACGAGTCATTTCCTGTGAGTTAATCCAATAGGCAATACAGCTACGAAGTTCTATATACTTCTATCTCTAAACACCCTCTTATCTACACATGGACACCTATATAAAAATATCACCTGTGGACCTCGGAATCAACAAAACCTAGGAACGGTTGACGTTACAAGGTATACATCATACAAATAGCCAAAGCGTGCCATCACCCTCAACCATACAACGTCGGGATAACACACTCCCTAACAAAATACTCATGGAACCGATCATCCTGCGTAAGCTCCGGATGAAAAGTCGTAAGGAGATGGTGGCCCTGGCGAATAGCTACGGCTCTCTTGGGGTCTTCCGAGCCTTCCTGGATCTGATTCTGGGTTTCGCTATCAGGAACAGCGTGGGGTATGACGTCCGGTGGTAGACGGGCTATTATTTCTATCGGGGGGTATTCCGAGGGTTGGTCTAGAGATAAAAGGACCTACGACGCAAAACGGAAAGGAATTTAGTTAGGGCGGCTGGGTAGAAGCTTTTCACGTACAGGTGCACGAATGAATACTCCCATGTATGGATTCTGCGGGTCTTTGAGACCAGCTACTTCGAGCGGCGCTTCGAAGGACTCTACCTGAGAACCAATATCATAACTATTCTTTGAAACAATAAATAACGCACTTGCGACCCCCACCCGTTCCTTGCTATAGTCACACTCATACCACCAAGCAACTCTTGCCCGCCCCTCTTCGCTCCAACAACCGCTTTCGAGAGTAATATCGCACCAGCACACGTCCCCCATACAGGTTTCACTTTAATAAACTCTCTAAGAGGGTCCAACAGTCCCGAACGCCGAGCGACAAGAGCTATTGTCGTAGATTCTGCAGCAACGCATTCATACAGCTGAATAAGGAGAACACAAAATGACTCACCACCCCCAGGTATAACCAACGCATCACACCTATCCAAATCCTCCGTCGTCCTCACCAGAACAACACAAACCCTCTTATCCAACCTCCCTTTCACGTTCGGAGCCTTGACATCCCGTAAATCTAAACGTTCCAACGCACTTTGGTGTTCCGCAAAGGCGCCTTGGAGAGCTATATATCGATATCCGGATTACAACCCAGACCGTTTTTCATTTTCGTTCGCAAGCGGACCAAACGGAATCGATAAACCAAAAGAAAGAAAGAAAAAGAAAACCCAAAGGTCAGCTATGCCCACTAGAAAAAGTGATCGGCAACGATGGTATCCACCCAGAATGCCTATAGTTACAGTTACTTGGACTGGTGCTTCAAGAGTGCCATTGACGAGAGAAATGTCGATTGCCATTGGGCTGTTCGTGTTCGTAGTTGGAGCCAGTTGAAGATGGAAGTCGTGTAAGAATCAAGAAAGGTCTTGGCATTGGGAGAAATTTTCTCGAATTCGTCATGACGGAATTGAGACGGAATTCCATTTCCGAGTTCCGTTTTGATGGATTCTGATGATCCGACGGATCAAATAGAGATAAGATAAAAGAAATAGGAGCTGAGACAACGTGTAGGTCTCAAAATGACATCGCACTTGAATTTGCTGCTACAAAAAACATGTAGAGCACTGCCTTGAATCTATTATGCAAGTACACAGAACTGACAAGCTCAAAAAAGATTCCCAACTACAACAGTGGCTATCATTCCCATAATCCCCATTCCAAATGAGATACCTCTTCCAGAGGCTCCATTTGAGGCCCCATTTGTGGGGTCAGAGGCTCCATTTGTAGTAACAGAGGCTCCATTTGTGGTAACAGCCTGAGAGGCTCCATTTGTAGTAACAGAGGCTCCGTTTGTGGTAACAGATGCTCCTGTGGCAGTAATATTGATGATATGGCCATCGATCGGCTTGCCAGCATCATTGCATCCAGCTACTGTATCTTTTTTTTTTTATTGAAATATGATCCCTCGATGGATATGCGAGAAAATACTGAGTGGTACTTACCGTCCATGAGTTTCTGAGCACCCTCTTTTGAAAGAGAATCCGGCGCATTGGAAGTTATACAGCTCAGACAATTAGCCAAATTCTGGCTGAATTCATTAGTGCAAAGGCAGTTGGTATCTCCCGGGGCACATTCTGAACCTTGACCATCACTGCATGGGGATTGACATGCAGATGGAATATCATCAGGAGAGGCCGGAAATGAGTCTGCACGAGTCAGAAGTTGGGGAATGATAGAAGACTCGGGGAACGGGCTTCGTGCTTGAATGTTGGAGTTGGAAAGTGCGGCTGCAGAGCCTGATAAATAAAAAAGTGGTGAGTAAAAGAGGGTTAAGGAAGGGTCAAGAATCTTGACATACTTCCTTGGGCAAGGAGGCTGACGGTAGCAACAGCAGCAACGGTTCGAACAAAGGTAACCATAATGTTGACAACGTAAGGAGTGAGATAAATCAAGGGCTAATAGGAATGAAAGGCGAATTCGAAGTGAACAAAAAAGTACTCCCAGAGCACTTGAACGAAGAAGTACAACAAATGAAAGGGAAAGGAAGCAAGTTGTAGATTCTCTGAGCTGTAACAACTTTTTATACTCAAGAATTGAATGCCTCGGATTATTTTAAACATTCATGCCAGCAAAAGCATAGCTTGTGGATGAAGCGTTAGCAACTAGGATTTTCTTCGATCATGCGTATTACAGACGGCGTCCCGCAACGTAAGTAATTTGGATACAGGGAGCATTCAACTTGACCCCATTTGCATGCGAGCGTCAGAATGGTTCAAGTAGATGGTCTACGCTTGCCATCCCACCGTGTTACCTCAGTGACTCGTAGAGCTTTGAAATCGTCTCGAAGAAGTTCAATAGCGTTTTCTATTAAAAGCGTGCTAGAAATTGTGATGTCGACGTATCTTTCGAACGGGCTGCGGCCCAAGTTCCGGATTATTTGACTAGCATCATTATTTGGGACGATTATTGCAGTACATTGCTGGACACTACCATTTAGACGACATCCAAAATCATCAAAAAGCGGTCCTTACCAGCGCCTACTAGTACAACCATCACTATCTGCAATCAGACGTCGGGCCGCAGCAAAAGACGTATCCGCTCCTGAGCTCTATTGGACCTTCGGGTGGCGCTAAATTCTTGTTGCGCTATATCCTGATACTTACATCGGGCGCGCACACAGGGGTAGTGGTAGCTTGGCGTTGATGATAAATGGATCTCCATTGCCCGTGTGGCGTGAAACCCGGTTGTATTGAGGCCATAGTGTCGATCGATCCTATCCAATGTCCAGTAAAATGCCAGGTACGTAGTCTGAAACTTTTGTTGGGATCGTAGTATCGTACTATCTACCAAAAAGCAATTCAACGTTTACTGAGAGGATCCAGAATGACTAGTATAGTTATTGTCGTAGATTATGGCGGCGATAGAGGAATGAGCATTGTACATACCTTATCAAGCTCAATCTAATATGAAGAACAAGAAGTATGCAGGTTACAATGAGACTGGTCGGACTAGCCAATCAGTTTCCATTGGAGACGGTGAACAAAAAGTAGCACTGCCAAAGCAGCAAAATAAGGTTAGTCCATTTGTCAGTCTGAAATTCGTGTATGTTAAGTAACGACACAGTAGCGAATGTAATGGTAGGTACCATTACGAACCACATGCTAGCAACCGTGTGAGAGGCAGAGTCTGTATGGCAGCTTCCGCGATAGCTGCTATAGTGTCTCTACACTCAGATGGTCTCCCCACCGCTCTTTGGATTAGATTTATCTAAGTGTAAAGTATTTATTAGTATCAGCTTGCAATATGTCAACCACTCTGTTAGCTAATATCTGTATGCTCAAAAATCCCCGTGTACAGAATGCTCAGGAAGTTAGCAGAGTTTCTACCACAATACATGATTCTTTTGTATTAGAATCCAAGTAATTGATTCTCATAGTACTTTACAATACACATTCTATTTGAGTCATAGTTTCTGCATTATAATACTTTGTACTTCCAGTTGGAGATGGAGGTCGTGTACTTAAGAATCATAAAAGGTCTTGGCATTGGGAGAAATTTTCTCGAATTCGTAATGACGGAATTGAGACGGAATTCCATTTCCGAGTTCCGTTTTGATGGATTCTGATGATCAAATAGAGATAAGATAAAAGAAATAGGAGCTGAGACAACGTGTAGGTCTCAAAATGATTGATTGGACATCACACTTGATTGCTGCTACAAAATACATGTAGAGCACTGCCTTGAATCTATTATGCAAGTACACAGAACTGACAAGCTCAAAAAAGATTCCCAACTACAACAGTGGCTATCATTCCCATAATTCCCATTCCAAATGAGATACCTCTTCCAGAGGCTCCATTTGAGGCCCCATTTGTGGGGTCAGAGGCTCCATTTGTGGTAGCAGAGGCTTCATTTGTAGTAACAGAGCCTCCATTTGTAGTAACCGAGGCTCCGGGACCGTTTGTGGTAACAGAGTCTTCTCCATTTCCACTATCAGCAAAGTTTCCATTTGTGGTAACAGATGCTCCTGCAGTAATATTGATGATATGGCCATTGATCGGCTTGCCAGCATCATTACATTCAGCTACTACAGCTTTGTTCATTGAAATATTAGCTCTCGATGGATATAGAGAATATCAAGTAGTGCTTACCATCCATGACTTCCTGAGCTTTCTCTTTTGAAAGAGAATCTGGCGCATTGGATGCTGCACAGCTCAGGCAATTAGCTACCCTCTGGCTGATTTCGTTTGTGCAAATGCAGTTGGTATCATTCGAGTCCGAACACCCTACTACAGGGCACAGGGATTGACATGGAGAGGGAACCTCATCAAGAGGGACTGAAAATGGACTAGAGCCGTCTGCACGAGTTAGGAGTTTGGAGATGATGGAAGACTCGGAGAAGGGGCTTCGTGCTTGAATGTCAGAGTTAGGAAGTGCAGCTGCAGAACCTGATAAATAATGAACAAAGCGATGAATAAAAGACTTTTTAAGGAAGGATCAAGAATCCTGACGTACTTCCTTGGGCAAGGAGGCAGATGGCAGCGATAGTAGCGACGGTTCGGACAAAGATAACCATGATTTTGATAATGTAAAGAGTGAGATAAATCAAGGGCTAATAGGAATGAAAAGCGAATTCGAAGTGTAAAAGAAAGTACTCCCAGAGCACCTTGAACGAAGAAGCACAACAAATGAAGGGGAAAGAAAGCAAGCTGCAGATTCTCTGAGCTGTAGCAACTTTTTATACTCAAGAATTGAATGCCTCGAATTATTTTAAACATTCATACCAGCAAAAGCATAGGCTGTGGATGAAGTGTTGGCAACTAGGATTTTTTTCGATCATCCATATCACAGATGGCGTCCCGCAACTGTAGGTAGTTTGGATACAAGGGCATTCAATTTGACCCGTTTGCACTGTGCGAGCATCAGAATTGTTCAAGTAGATGGTCTAGTCATCAGCAAAAGCTCCAAGTTAAGGACAGATCTTTTAATATGCACAGGTATAAACTTTACGTAGGTCTAAGTACAGATATTTTCTAGTCTGATACAGAATCAACACAGATTTCTAGAATCTATTTCAGCATAAATCATGATATCTAGTCTATAACAGATTACCCACATAATGCTAGTGATCTATAGCAGATTTTAATACTATATGGTATTGATAAAAAAAGCTAAAGGTAGGTCTATCCTTATGCAAGATCTGCAAAAATAATCACATTATGTCTGGTAAGCATAGATCTGTGCTACCAAGGTTAATTCTGATAATTACCAAGACATTATGTTATTACCTTTATAGATCTTTTGCATGTGGGCAGACCTGCCCCTAACTTTGGGCATTTGCTGATGCTACAATCAGAATATATGAGAGTGTCCATCAAGATAGATATCAAAGAATAAAAACAAAGGGATGGTAACAGTAAAGGGAGAAGTTGATGAGGTGAAGAATCTAATGGAACAATGAAACATATCAATGAAATAATGGTAATGAGGAATGGAAATAATAACATGGAAGCAATAGGAGATCAAGACAGGGAGATTCACACTGCATGCAAATTCAAATATTTCACCCATGGAATATTTTAATAATGCACATAATATTTTGAAAATATAATCCGAAAAATTGAAATATTCTACTCATATAATATTTTAATTTGCATGTGGTGTCATGACAGCTACTAGGTTGTTGAACATCATATGATTGTCAATTCAAAGGTGTGCATTTTCAAATCTTTAGCAAGTAAAAAATAATTCAAGCTAAGTACTCTGGAATCTCTTCTTTTTCAGTCCTTAACTCAAATCAATATATAACCACTGTATGACCTTGTCTCTCGAACTTGCTGCCCTCCAATTATATGTGCGGTATTTGGCTCACATCACAGCCTGAGTCTTCTAAATGGACATGGACTTGAAACAATTGCAGAATCCAGGGAGTTTTAAGTGAAATTTTCAACTCATCTGCCATTTTTAAATAAAAATTTGCCTTGTCACAGATTATCTTGTTATGAGTATTGAGGCTAGAGGTTTTATGAAGGTCTCATCCTTACTTGTCCTGGAATCACTGGATGTGGCTATGTCAAAACAACTGCCAAACCCATTTGGAAGGTCATTTGACTCAGCCAGTTGAGTTAAGTGCCAGTTTGGTGATGTTTCATCTAGAAGCTATAGACTTTTTATTTGGAACAAAATATATTATAATACTGGCCACTAAATTCAGGCCTTGTTCTTGCCATGCCAAAGGCAATGGCCCATATCTTTTATTTTGCCTTGTCTATTGCTGCAATTGGGCACTAGCTTTGATGTGTTTTGTGCATAGATTTTAGTGTGAAATGATGATTCTTTCTTCTCATATTTTGTAGTTCTATTTGGAGAATGAATATCAATTAGCACACTGTATAGCTAATTAACTTATGAAAGAGCAGTGATCAATAATCAGCCAAGAAATGAAGTTGTAAATTTAATTTGCTATTGATAAATTTATCACCATTAGATTGAATACAATGTTTCATATTTTTAAAAATTTTATGGCATCTTGTGTGGTTTATTAAGATAATTGAACAGAGCACAAATCACAGCATGTAAGTGCAACTGGTTATGAGGCTGAATTTATAAGGACTTGTCCTTATTCAACCCAGTTTCTTAGTTGATTGGTTAAGTCCATTTTGCATATCACAGTCCCACGTGTGATTGAGATTTTCTGAATCCTAAATGGCCATGTACATGCCACACAAAAGTGACAGCCCTCATCTTGGTTTTTGCTGTCAATGCTCTGCAGAAACTGCTGCAAGGATATAATTGAATTGATTACTATGTTAATTTCTCTGCAGTAAATTCAACCAATTTTGTTATCTAAAAATATGTATAAGGGTATTCATTTTTGTTGCATATAGAACAGAATAGATAAAGCCATACACTTCTGTAACATTTACAAGAAGATAGGCAGTAATTGAATGCTCAACCCATGGAATCCAGATCATTATTCTAACTTTGAATTCACTACTGAATTTTTAATCTATTAGTATACAAACTAGAGTTCTAATGGTCTGGTTGAGGTTGGCTAAACCACATTACAGCTGATCAAGCCAAATACAATGCCTTTTGCACACTTCTAGTTGAGCAACTGAAGCACTGATACAACCCCTACCAGAAAAGTGAAGCTATAAATTTGAAAGTATGGATACAAAATTCTGGTTTCTTCTTGATAATGTGTACAAATTATAAATTGGCAGTTGAGCTTTCATATACATGATGAATGCTGTATAGAATCTTGCAAAGGTTGTGCAGGAAGTGACTTTCAGTGCACATGAAAAATGCAACTTCCACCAGGTATATAGAAACTCAAACCCAGTGTTTTCTATTGCAGATGCACTCCATTATGCTGCTTTTCTTAGAAAATATTCTCAAGAAAACTACACAGTATATATTTGGATAATTATATCTTAAATTGCTTTCATTCATACTTTTGAGTAGTATTTTATCTAAGAATACTTGAGATAAATGAATATGTAGGACTGAAAATCTGTGCATTCACAAAAACCAAAATATCTCAGTCATGACTATCTACACCCTTGTCCTACATTTATACATATCCCTTTTATTTCATACCCTTGTTTCCTTTTAGGGACATCTCCTCATTTTACTTTTGACCATACTAACAGTTGTTTGAGTATCTAAATTTTAGAAATTGTGTTTTTAGATGCTGTTTATCATTGATTTGTCAAATAGACTCTTCAGATAAGAATCTTGTTACACTGCCCTAATTCTTTCAATTTACCACCCCTGCATGACTGCTCCCACTCAGTTTGAAATAAAATTTGAACAATAAACCTACAAGAAGCAAAATTGTGCGTTAAAAATAGCAAAATTTGACCCAATTTAATGTAGATGTGTGACAAATTGGATGCAAAATTTGAAAATGTTTTCACTCAGAGGCTACCATGATCTGGCAAACAAATTAAAAGAGGACAGCAAAAGAAGGATCAAGATCCACAGACCACTGGCAGCAGGTGTTTCCTGAAAAAGTTGGGATACTCAAAAAGATGATACTCAAAACTGTAGTAGCCTCATTGTCAACAGATTGTAAACCTACGACTTGTATGCTGGTCCATTTGCACATTAATTCCCGTCCGTTTTCATTGAAGTCATACCCGGTTTCAATTATAGTACTACCCGTTTTCATTGAGACCAACACCCGTTTTCAGTGAAAAGTGGCAACGGATAAAGGCATCCCCTCGCTTCAAGGCTCCTCATATGTGTTGTTACCAGCTGGATATGGTATATAATAATCTTTCTGAGCCATAAAAGCATCCATGAAAGGTGGAATTCATCTGTAAATGAGGAGGAAGAGAGGTAGTAATAGCCATTGTGTAATGAAATAAGATAAGATTAGTTGAGATAACAAGAAAAGATATCTATGCGAGATAAGATAATCGCACTTAGCATTATCTACAACTTCTTACTCCTCGAAGTCCATCTTCCAGGGCCTTCATTGCTCAGATAGCCAAATATTGTTGTGTAGAAATCATTTTAGAGCTAGAATATTGCATTTGGAAGGGGGAAAGAGGCCTTATTGTGATGTGCAATCCTTGCTGAAAACGGGGACTGACCAAAATCAATGAAAACGGGTAACTTGAATTATTGTGCACTTTGGACAGCATACGACTCGCCCCTACTATTGAACATGTGTCGGACATGAGTCCAATTGTTAGCTGTTTCATAGAGTTGTCTGCAACATGCTTCAGTCGTGTAAGAATCAAGAAAGGTCTTGGCATTGGGAGAAATTTTCTCGAGCTCGTCATGACGGACTTGAGACGGAATTCCATGAAAAAGGAGAGGGCCACCGCTCCGCGTGGCTATTACGAGGCCGTACAAAATTTAAAGTTCAATGGTGTGTTTGATGTGCCAGTCTGCATATATGTCGTCTCGTCATTGTTATGACACAAGTTTGATTAATGGGGATGGCAGTCATTTTTGACACAGCCACATGCCGCAAGTCAAGGTTTAGCAAGGACAAGACCTTCGCTAAAGCTACGGCCTCGTAATTTCCGTGGTCCGTTTTGATGAATTCTGATGATCCAACGGATCAAATAGAGATAAGATAAGATAAGTATGAGGTGTATGTAGCTGAAATGCGAGGGATGTGGACCAAATGTGGACGTAGAAACATTTATAGAAAACTGATGCGTAGATGCACAGGTATCTCATAATTAGTGACTCGGAAAGACACAACTCCCCACTGCAGTTAAGCATAAATCGGTGACATTGCTTGGACATTGCACTCAAACTCGCCGCTACAAAACAACACGTGGTGGATTGTATTCTAGTCCCTAGAATCTATGCAAATACACAGACCTGATGAGCTCAAATAAGATTCCCAACTACAACAGTAGCTATCATCCCTGCAATCCCCATTCCGAACGAGATGCCTCTTCTAGAGGCTCCATTTATAGTGTGGCCATCAACCGGCTTGCCAGCATCATTGCATTTAGCTACTATAGCTTTTTTTCATTAAAATATTAGCTCTCGATGGATACATGAGAGAATACTGAGTGGTGCTTACCATCCATGAAGTTCTGAGCACCCTCTTTCGGAACAGAATCCGGTGCATTGGACAGTGCACAGTTCAAACAATTAGCCACATTCTGACTAGCTTCGTTTGTGCAAAGACAGTTGGTATCCTGCTGGTCGCACTGTAGACCTTGAGCAGTGCATGGGGATTGGCATGAAGAGGGGATCCCATTAGGAAGGGTCGAAAATTGATCAGAGTCTGCACGAGTCAGAAGTTGGGGGATGATGAATGACTTGGAGAACAGGCTTCATGCTTGAACGTCAGAGTTGGGAAGTGCAGCTGCAGAACCTGATAAATAATAAAAGGAAGTGATGAATAAAAGACTTTTTAAGGAAGGATCAAGAATCTTGACATTGTCGCAAAAGTCGACACTAGTTTACTTGTTGAGGAATAGAGGATACAGAAGTCTAGTCCAAAGTTGACAAGTTAGATTAGAGATCAGGAGGTGACTACAGCTACTTGCCTAGTCCAAAGTTGACAAGAGATCAAGCTGAGGACTAGGGGTTTACAGGGGAGCCTTTAAGTACTACGAGGTTTACTGTGCGATGATATCAGACTGAGGAGCAATGAGCACACACATGACGATAGGATGAAGTGAATGGAGTATGCTACTGAAATGCAAGGTGATTAGTGGAAGTAAGGAGGGCACGAGTTTAGGGAAAGGTGGTGGTAAGGTAAAAGACCAGTCGATCGGTATGCTAGAAGGATGTGATATAGGTGAGTAAGTGAAGTAAGTAAGGAAAATAGGTAGTTCGTGACAGACATACTTCCTTGGGGAAGGAGGCAGATGGCAGCAATAGTAGCGATGGTTCGGACAAAGGTAACCATGATTTTGACAACGTAAAGAGTGAGATGAAACAAGAGTGAAAAGCAAATTCGAAGTGAACAAAAAAGTACTCCCAGAGCACCTTGAACGAAGAAGCACAACAAATGAAAGGAAAAGAAAGCAAGTTGTAGATTCTCTGAGTTGTAACAACTTTTTATACTCAAGAATTGAATGCTTCGGATTATTTTAAACATTAATGACAGCAAATGCATAGCTTGTGGATGGGGCATTGGCAACTGGGATTTTCTTCGATCATTCATGTTACAGACGGCGTCCCGCAACTGTAGGTAATTTGGATACAGGGGGCATTCAATTTGACCCATTTGCATGCAAGCGTCAGAGTGGTTCAAGTAGATGGTCTACGCTTGTCATCGCACCGTGTTACCTCAGTCATAAAGCTTTGAAATCGTCTTGAAGAAGTTCAACAGTGTTTTCTATTAAAAGCGTGCTAAAAATTGTGATGTCGAAATACCTTTTGAACGGGCTGACTCGACTAGCGGCTCAAGTTCTGGATTATTTGATTAGCATCATTATTTGGGACAATTATTGCAGTACATTGCTAGACACTACCATTTAGACGACATCCAAAATCATCAAAAAGCGGTCCTTACCAGCGCCTACTAGTATAACCATCACTATCTGCAATCAGACGTCGGGCCGCAGCAAAAGACATACTATCCCTGTACTGTAGTTCGGACAGGTACCAACGTTCGGACACCTTGAATATCTGGGCTACCACTCATCCGTTTAGCTTCAAACTTAACACAAGTCTATATATACATTGAATATATATCTTCCTTAGCTTACTTGTCCAGAAAAGTTTGATACAGCTGAGACAGGTTGTCACGCTCTGCCGGACCTGCTGTGTCGGAGATTGAATTTCTGACGTCAACTGTTGCGATTGTGTCGAGCTGTGGAGCGATGGTCTGGTCCGAAGATCGGAGTTTGAATATGAAAGTGTGACAAAATGTGACTGTCCGAACGTTGGTACCTGTCCGAACTACAGTTAGTATCCGCTCCTGAGCTATATTGGACCTTCGGGTGGCGCTAAATTCTTGTTGCGCTATATCCTGATATTCACTCCAAGCGCGCACACGGGATAGTGGCGGCTTGGCGTTGGCGACAAGTGAATCCCAATTGCCATCTGCATTGCGTGAAACCCGATTGTATCCCCAGTGGGTCCATAGTGCCGGTCTATCCTTTGCTATCCAAAATATTGTAAAATGCCAGGTGTGTAGCCTGAAAATTTTGTTGGGGTCGTATTATCATCCTATCGACCAAAAAAGGGCAATTCAGCATCTACTGAGAAGAGTTATTGTCGTAGATTACGAGGGCAATAGAGGAATGAGCATTATACATACCTTATCAACCTCAGTCTAATATAAAGAGCAAGAGGTATGCGGGTTACAACGGGACTGGTCGGACTGACCAATCAGTTTCCATTGGAGATAGTGAACAGAAAGTAGCACTGCCACTGCTGCAAAACAAGGATAGTGAGGATGAGTCCTTTTGTCAATCTGAAATTCCCCATTGCAGACATGCTCCACTTTGTTTAACGTGAGAATTGTTCTCTTGATGAGTAGCAAAATATAGTAAGTATGTTGTCTTGATTCTTTAATATTCAATATATGACATTTTTTGTCTAAAACAGAAAGGTATATTGTACTGTTCTTTGGATACATATAGGGATGGCTAGCCAATATTTTCTCTCATCCATGCTTGCCTTCTTGCAAAGCTACCGGTGTCCAGGTTGGTCATCTCAACCCCTATATCCATCTCAATATCAGAAGCAATCACAGAAGCAACATGGAAAGATGTTCTTGTGGTAACAGGATTTTCAATTGCAATCCCCAATCCTGCTCGAACTAGAATTATTGTTGGGACAATAGCCTATACAAAGATAAATTTTGGGTTAAAAGATAATTTCATTTTGTAAAAATTGACACCACAAACTGCGACAGGTGCAAAAATAGGAATAACTGTGACCGGCATATCATTGAGTGTCACAACCATAATCATTAATAATATGTGAAAAAGTGCATAGATAATCCCTGATTCCAATCTAACAATTATGATTAGTTTTGGATTTGAGTTGGAGAACACAGATTTACATGATAGCTACCACATTTTTGTATGATTTTTGTACCGTGGGTTTGGTAAATGTCTTGACATGCTGTGTGATTTTCCAGATTTTTCCAGCTGGTAGTTGAAAATATTAGGAACATGCTGACTATTAAATTTAATAAAAAACTTCACCAATACATGATGTTAAAAGAATATTTGTTATCATGTTTGCTCCAAAAAATGATATTTCAAACAGGACCCTGGCATGCTCATCAGGCTGACCTGACTGCAGTTTAGGAATAGTTGTCATCACAGAGAAAAATCCAAATGCTTGAAGAATATTCGTAAGAAGAGTATTACATAATACAGTACATATTGCTAAGCTCACCATGATTCATGCATGATACAAATAAGAATGCAAATGCAATCTTTTTATGATGTCCCCATATAATAAACAACCGATAGATCTGGAAAGTACTGAGTTGAAGAATTGAACACGAGATTTAACCCACAAGTATAAGATCTGTTATAAAGCTGAAAAAAGTAGTCAAATTTCTGAAATGTTTCTAGTAATGTGTACGTACTTAGCTAGTAATGCAACCACAAAAAATGACATCCTATTGTAATGTTTGTGAGTTTGGATTCCAATAACGGGCAAAGATCTTACGCCAGATCATTGACAATCTTGTCAGTAACATTTTGCAATGGGATGGACAGAACATCCAAGCAAATAATTCTTATATTTTGTGCAGTATGCAAAATAATAACCAATGTTGTCAGTAGAAACAGAATGATCATTGAATTCAGATGAAGTTGATTATTAGCCTGAATTCTGGCTTTGCGGCGACGAAGCACAATAACAGAAAAAGTAAACAACACAATATAGCACCCTGTGTCTTGATTGGTTTCATAACCCAAAGTAAAATGGAAAGCATTCACCATATATCAGGTACTCAACCTGTCTGCGAATTAAGACTTTTTGACTAGTCGGTTATGAATGAGACTTACAGACATAACCATAACCAAAGAAAGAAAACCCTTATTCTTATCTGACAGCATGATATAAGAACCACTGACAGAAATGATCAGAAGAGTGAAGATTTGGGCTAGATAAGCTGCCAGTGGATTTGTGATCCAGATAGAAGGGAAATCAAAGACCTTTATCCACATTATTATATACAAGTGCCTAGTGATTGCATCAAAACCATGTAATATAAGTCACAACAACCAACAAAGATGGATAGATGATCATGTTCAGTGTCACATCATAGCTGGGAGAAATTAATGAAGACCACTTCCTCTCGAAAACCCAGAGCAATGATATGTATGACAGAGGCTTGCCAAAGAATTCTATCTGTAGCACTGCCTTCCCCATTTTATTGATCTCAAGTTGAACATTGAGTCCAAGGGGTCCTGTGACTGTTAAAGTCAAGAATAGATTTTTCTTTCTGCATCTGAGTATTATGAGGTTGGAGTTTACGGGGGACTTGTCCTTACTAACCTCAAGCTGGACAGTTATCCACATATAAAGTTGTGGGACAGTATATTTGACATACCTATAGAATCTATCGAACAATATACTAGTAGGATCACAGGTGCCAGATGTCATACATCAATCATGCGTGATCTTAGCACCATTATGTATAGTTTCTATGACCGAATTTGCTGCATGGTTGGTAATAGAGGAGGAAGAAATCAAACTATGATCTCACTTTCACTCAGTACACACCCATTCAACACCCATTTAGGCCGCTATATAATTAGGGACTTGTTACTCACAGTTAATGTCTTTCGAAAATTGACCTTGCTCTGCTAGGCAAGATAAACAAATCACATGATCTATTTCACAGTAGCCGAGATTAGATAGATAGATAAGATAATATTTTTACAACTTTTGGAAAATTTGAGCTCAGTTGAAAGTTTAGTTTCGGAGTCAAGCACCAAAAAAAAATTAACGAAGTTGAATGTTTACATCTCATGGCCAAAGTTTAGAAATCTTGACATGTCACGTGTCGCGCTCGGAAATTATTTTTGGCCCCTTTCCGGCAGCATGCCTCTTCAACCAATAATCCTGAAGACCCCCCAATATTTAAGGTCTAGCTACATTTCTGTTTCCGAATTTTTTTTTTTACCACTAGATAGAAATCTCTACAGAATGTCTCGCTCAAATTTATTTAATTTCTAATCCTTTTTTCAGATTCAATTTCAGGATTAAAATTTGCTCATCTGATTCGTATCATTTTTCCCATTTTCGCACGCCTCTCGATCTTTGCGACTCAGGATTTTGTTTAGAATTGTTCGTAAACAAAAATCCTGAGGCTGGCTAGGGCAAGTCAAATCTCAGGCTTGTCCAATGTATCAAAGATTGTGGCAATACAACACCTCTATAAAAGAATTAGGCCATCGCTGCGCATGGCAGGTACGAGGCCATGATTCGGCATTGCTGCCGCTGTTATGCCGATGATGGTCGGGACAGCCTCACAATCTGTTGATGAGATAAAGAAGTGAGATATACTAAATGGAGAATACATCTAGAAAACAGCACAGCCACCTGCGCGAGTCGACTTCAGTAAGGACGAGTCCTCCTAAAGTCGGCCTCGTAACTAATAGTCGTACCACAGTCTGGACATCTGCGCAAGTGCATTGTAAAATTTCGAGCTCAAAGAAGGTTCCCTACAACAATAGTAAGTGCCATCCCTGCAATCCCCATTCCTATCGAGATACTCCTTCCAGAGGCTCCATTTATGGTATGGTCATCGATTGTCTTGCCAGTGGCCTTGCATTTGGCTACTAGAGCTTTTTTCGTTGAGATAGATACGCGCTCTATAAATACACAAGAGAATACTGAGTAATACCTACCATCCATAATATTCTGAGCATCCTCTTGTGACAGGGTATCTTTGGCATTGGATGTTATACAACCCAGACAAGTAGCCACATTCTGGCTAGCATCATTCGTGCAAAGGCAGTCGGCATCATCACACCTGACTAGACCTTGAGCAGTGTGCATCAGGTATATGGAAACTCAAACCCAGTGTTCTTCTATTGCAGACGCACTCCATTATGCTGCTTTTCTTAGAAAATATTTTCAAGAAAACTACATAGTATATATATTTGGATAATTATATCTCAAATCACTTTCATTCATACTTTTTGAGTAATAGTTTATCTAAGAATACTTGAGATAAATGAATATGTAGAACTGAAAATTTACGCATTCACAAAAACCAAAATATCTTAGTCATGAATATCTACATATGATACTTTCTTTCCACTTTCTCATCCTTTCTTGATACACCTTACCCCTTTGATCCAGGTTCTACTTCTATCCATTGCCCTCTACACTTTGTTCCTTTTACAGGCATCCCTTGTTCTATACATATCCCTTTTATGTCATGCCCTTGTTTCCTTTTAGAGACATCTCATTTTACTTTTGACCATGCTAACAGTTATTTGAGTATCTAAATTTTAGAGATTGTATTTTTAGATGCTGTTTAAGGCTCAGCACGGATCCTGGTAATGCCGGGTTACCGGCCAGGTTACCCGTATGGCAACCTGCCGGATCCGGATACAATAAGTATCCGGATCTACGGGTACAGATACTTTGTGGATACAGGTTTGGATTTTTGAAAAAATGCAAATACCTGCAGGTACCGAGTACCAATTAAATAGTGTTTTTAATTTTATAACAATAAAAATTGAATCATCAAAGTCAATTTTATGATTAAGTATATAGAAATTCATCCAAATATGTAGGTTTTGAAGGCATTTCTTCTACAGTTCTTCAAAAGATGAGTTTCTAAACAAGACCCAGAAATGAAATTTGATCTATCCAATGAATTCTACACACCTGGATCACAAATGTATTTTTATTGTTGATCCTTCCCTTTACAATATGTGGTGCCACAATATTTGAGAGTCTGAACAACTCATCAGAACAAGGTTTCTGCAATTACTTCTAGAAATAAAAAATAGTTGGGCATACAGCAGCTACACAGTTGTGTATGAATTATTGAGTTCTGTAATATCTACCTTGACTTATGATAAATTTTGTCCGAACTCATTAGATCAACCACATTAAACTTAATATTTCTTTGTTACATTATTTGGTAGAAATTAAAACAGTACATACAGTATCACTATATTCAAGTATATACATATATATGTTTTAATATGACAAAACTGTTGTTGACAGCTTTTTCAAAGCTCCATGTACCTGTGGGTTACCCAAAACCTGAGTAACCGGCGGGTCGGATACACCGGATCCGGGTTACCGAAAGGAAATTACCTGCAGGTCCGGGTACGGGTGACCCGCGGATGTACCCGTGCTGGGCCCCTTAACATTGCTGTTTATCATTGATTTGTCAAGTAGACTCTTCAGATAAAAACCTTGGTATACTGTCCTAATTCTTTCAATTTACCACCCCTGCATGACTGCTACCACTCAGATTGAAATAAAATCTCAACAATAAACCTACAAGAAGCAAAATTGTGCATTAAAAATGGCAAAATTTGAACCAATCTAATGTACATGTGTGACATATTGGATGCAAAATTTGAAAATGTTTTCACTCAGAGGCTACCATGATCTGACAAACAAATTAAATGAAATAGGACAGTAAAAGAAGAATCAAGATCCACAGACCACTGGCAGCAGGTGTTCCTTGAAAAAGTTGGGATACTCAAAACTGTAGTAGCCTCATTTTCAATAGATTGTAAACCTAAGACTTGTACCTTACTATTGAACATGTGTCGGACATGAGTCCAATTGTTAGCTGTTTCATAGAGCTGTCTACAACATGCTTCCCAGGGTGATTATCAGGCATCACCCCTATGGTCATTATTGACACAGACCCCACAGTGGTTTCAACGCGTGAACAAGACTTTCCTATCGAGGACGATCCCACGTAAGGACGTATATGGGGTTACCGATGCCTTTCCACAGACAGACTCGCAACAACGTACTGTCTCAAATGTACAGAAAGTAGATATAAAACCATCTTCTCTCATTTGGAACTTGGAAGCCTATTGTAAATGATCTCACCAATGGCCTCAAGCCTCAATGTAAACTAAACCAGGGTTTATATTCTAGCCACTAAGGGGGCATTCCTATGACAGTCAGGTAGCATACATATGTGAGGTAGATAGGCCAATGGTGAAGGTAAGAGTAAAAGATTAGATGCTCCACAACACATGTAAGCTACATCCTATATACAGCTACATGGGATAATAGATATAAAAGGAAAGAATAGGTATGAATAAGGCAACAACCCATTACACCTATTTAAGTTCGTGGTATGAACTTCAACTTGCAGCCATCTTTTGGGAAAAGGGTCGAGATGATGCTTGTGAAATGTTCCAAATTAATCCAATGATGCATTGGTGTAATGAAAAAGTACTGACTTGATTTTATAGCTGTCCGGCGTGATCTCATGTTCCATATCAAACATGACCACTAGGGTAGCAAGGACAACACCAATGCTGATATTAGCATACTCTTGGCCGATACAACGATGCGGTCCACTCCCGTATACTAGGAAGTATTGAGGATTTGTGTTGGCCATACCATTGGGGTCTAGCCATCTTTCTGGGATAAAGCTATCAGGGTCTGGATAGACTTTCGGATCATGGAGAGATGGGTAATATGCAGGTATGACCATGGATCCAGCAGGTACGGTATAATTCTCACTGAGTGGGAAGTCCCTTGTTGCTTTGTATGGAACCTGATGTGTTCACATGTATTAGAAATGTTTTTGCAAAGTTAACCATGGTAGGCAGATACTTACCATCATCACAGGTGAGACCAGTCTTAATACCTCCTTTACTGTTGCTTGCAGATATGGCATTTTGTCCATCAGTTCAAGAGTTAATGGTGCTTCAAAGTCTCCATGTCGAATACACTCTTGCTCCTCCCTTAGCTTGGCTACAACCTTGGGGTGGTCGGCCAGAAGTTGAAAACCGAATATCAAAGCACTAGCCATGGCATCCTGAGATGCAAATAGGAATGAAAACACGGACATCGCCACTTCTTGATCACTGAATTCCTTTTGATGCTTTGACTTGTAGGTCAGATCTGACATTGCCTTCATCCACTCATCCATCAGACACTCTGACTGCCCTCCTTTAGCCATTGCCTCTCTACTGCTTGCAGAAGCTTTTCTCAACCATTCTGTTGCCATTTCTACTGTCTTCTTTGCTCTATAGACCTTCGTGCCAGGGAAAGCAAATGGAAAATTGACAAGCTCTAAAGCTCGAGTGACAAGCCAATATTTGTCAAAGATCTCTCGTTTCGCATAGTCCGGGACATGTTTGCCACAGAAGACATTCAATGATAGGTCCATGTTAAGAAAACGAACAGTCCACATGATTGGTTTGGCTGCAGGTTTGCTATCATTGCAATTTGTAATCCAGTCAGCAAAATGTCTTCGTACTATGGCGTCTTGGATGGCAATATACATCCTGGTGAAACCAAAAGGCTGACAATCAGTAGGTTTGCATCCCAGTGATTAGTGGAAACTGACCCCAAGGCTTTATGGGTGAATAGGACATTTAAACTCTTTCGATAATTGACATGTTCCTGACCAGTAAGGAAGATCCTGAAGGATAGTATGAGTTCACAGGTATATTACAAAAATGATCTTGCTCATGTACCAATTCCTTTCGCCCATGATTGTCTTTGCAGATTGAACAAGACAGGGAACAGCATACGTAGGGGAGTTCATAATTTTGCGCGAATACTCGTTGTCTGATGCCATTACGATGAAGCTTTGATGGTATAGTAATGATAAATCAGTCAGCAGGAAACGACCTCCAACAACGCACATATTAAAAACACTCGTGGCAGCCAAAGGCCCCGCATTCCACATACTTTTGTAATTCTCCATTGTAGGCCTCAAAGAATCTGCGAATTTGCCGATAATTGGGATTGTCCAGTTGTTCCCTGGAAGGTGTTTTTTTTTGGACCAGTATATGACTTGTTCAAGGACCAGTAGGGACACCAATATAAAGAAGGTGGTGAACCACCACATGCGAGGTGATTTGTAGATGGAGGATGCGATAAAACCTGGGTGTGTGGTAGAGTTGTCTTCGTCTGTCAAGTGAAGCGTCATCTGAGGTATTGTTAATGAGCAATGAGCTTGAACCGCGGAATAAATACCCCTACGAAGCTGATCTGCACTGAGCGCTGAGCGCCGAGAACTAAACCCTGAAACTGTTGAATCAACTAATTCTAATCCATTGTCCTCCCGCGTTCAATGAAAAGTAAACTCAATCATCAAATTTTGCCACAATCAGAGCCTCCAGCGGCATCAAAAGTATTGAACAGCGGTCAGGCCTCCGCTTGTAGAAAGGTCAAATAGAATCAAAGAAGTAAGTACTGATGAAAGAACGTGGGCCATCGCGATGCGTGGCAAATACTAGGCCGGGTGTTACCGTCGGGCCGAAAAATTCTAATCCAAATAGCTCAGACCACATCGGTGACGGACTTGAAAGTATCGTGTAAAGACGATACCTCCTTTGGTACGACCGCATTTTTTACGGGGTCAATGCTGGTACGGTGACCCCGTCAACGTAATTATACGGGGTGTTTCCATAGGTCATACGGTATGGTACGGGGTCTAATACGCCCGTAATACGGGTATACGACCGTTTTTAGGTGTTCATCTATAAAGTTAAAGGGCAATGGCACGATTTTGTTTTTTATCACCTCAAGAGAAATAATATGCAGAGTTTCTTTTTTATTGGTTGTTTATTCACTGTAATGGTCAACACAGACCTTTGACTCGAGCTACTCAACATCTCGACAATCCTCCATTTGCCTCTGTCATGGTCTAGTTCTCATGAAATAGTGTTGCTAGTAGACCAATTTAGGTGCAACATAGTGAAATCTTTACAAGGAACAATTTTTGGGATATAAAGGGGCTGGGTTCTGCAGGCACAAAGTATACCCGGACCATGCCCAACCCGTAAACCGTATGAAACTGTATTACTGTCGTATGAGTACGGGGTGTTTACGGTACGGTACATACCGTAATCTGTACCGTATTTTCTTGAAAACAAGGCCTTACGGTACAGGTCCGTAACCGTCATACGGTACCAGTATAATCGTAAAATTACGGGACGGTGCGGAGCCCTAATACAATCTTCCAAATGGTGGAGATATCGGTAAGCTCGAGTCGTTCTATCGTGGTCTAACCCCAAGTGTCTGTGCTGAATTGGTCCGTTTCTCAGACAGAAAATGCGAGAATATGTTGCTGAATTCGCTGGGGTTATGCTCCTTATCATCTTTGCACATCGTTTAGTAAAAAATCTCGCATACTACGGGCCAACAAACATCAAAAAATCCCGTATAACACGGTACAACTGACAGTCAGATCACTCGCAGAATACAGGTCAGCTGAGCTCCTAGTAAATGATATAAATACACTCCTTTTGAAATCTTTAGCCTATGTGGGCCGGAGCCAGCTAAGTCAACACCTGCGGAAGGGACGCAAGTCCCGACTAAGCTGACTTTTTGCTGGCTTTTCGCAAGCCCCGATTCAGCCGATTTGCTTCAAATTCGTCATACTGCAAGTGCCATACGTTAGTTTAGCAACCCAGAGAATGAATCCGAGGGTTTAGTTTATCATCAACTTTGCTACAAGTAGTACTCATAAACATAATGAAGCACTGTATACAGTCAATTGGCCTTCGCATCGAATGAATGAACTGAGTCCTGGTATGCAGTCAGTTGACCGTCAGTTGCACCGTGTTATGCGGGATTTTTGGATGTTGGCCCGTGTTTTACGAATAATTTTACCTAACGCCCTGATCTTTTGGGGATAGTGTAGTTTGTCAGGTAGTGGTATCGGCCAACGAGGGTAGCGCCGGCTCCCAAAGGCATGAGTCATCTTTTCGTCCATCTTTTACTAATCCCGGCAACTGTCTCATGGGATTTGTCTTCAGGAATACCTCTATTAGTTTTAGCTGGGCGGTCGGTGCGTATGATTCATCTTCTGTCATGTGTGCTGCTTCTGAGTTGCATGAGGGTGTCGCCGTGGGTCTTTGGGTCAGCGTTGGTATCGACATCTTAATCCCGCCGTTCGTGCAATTACTGTCCATCATTTTCTTTCATAGAAGATTCTTACTGTGTTCTTAGGTCACCCTGGTCCAGGCTACTTTCCGCGGTTTTCCTTGGAAGAAGGTATCTAGTGTGTATGGTCCTCCGCCCACCTTCAGCATATTTCTGATCATGGTCCCATCCATCGTTACAGGTTACATCCTTGCCCAAATGATGGGAGGGCTGGTTGGTGGGGGAATTACCTTGCTCTGAAAGAGTATGGTCTTGCAAACTGTTTCGGTACCACTTTTGGATTTTGTATTGCTGGCCCAAATCGCAAATATCTGTCAATAAACATTGTTCCGCAATTGATTTGTTACTTTATGCGTGCACATTTTACATATATGAGATCTCTTGCCATCCGATGTTGCCGACTTGGTACTTGCGACTTCCTTTTCGAATGTCAGCTAATAATATCCGATCTTTATCTGCAGCGTGTGTATGGGATCGTTTCGGCGCGGACCTTTTCCCACATTGATTACATTATTGGCGTTGACTGAAGGCAGTCCGCACTGGTGTATCGAAGGTTGTTGTGCGACAAAGCACAATAACAGAAAAAGCAAACAACACAATATAGCACCCTATGTCTTGATTGGTTTCATAACCCAAAGTAAAATGGAAAGCATTCACCATACAGCAGGTACTCAAGCTGTCTGCGAATTAAAACTTTTTGACTAGCCGGTTATGAATGAGACTTGCAGACATAACCATAACCAAAGAAAGAAAACCCTTATTCTTATCTGGTAACATGATATAGATATCACTGATGGGCTAGAGAAGCTACCAGTGAATTTGTGATCCAAATAGAAGGGAAATCAAAGGCCTTTATCCACATTATTATAACTGTCTGGTGATTGCATCAAAATCATGTAAAAATGATTTCTGATATGGATCACACAGACCTCAGTCATCAATCAGCCTTTAAATAAGATGGCCAACAACCAACAAAGATGAGCGACTTGGATAGATCATCATGTTTAGTGTTACATCATAGCTGGGAGCGATTAATGAAGACAGCTTTCTCTTGAGAACCCAGAGTGATGACATGTATTGCGGGTATTACAGAGGCTTGCCAAAGATTCTGTTCATAGTGCCAAAATAACTGCTTTCCCCATTTTATCACTAGGTGCAAAAACCCATAAACCCTTGATTTTACAGTGATTTTGTGGTGAATTTATGAATTGGCAACATGTCTGTAAAATCAGAAATTTTACTGGATGTTTTACAGCTTGGTATTTCACATTGTTTTACTAAGAGCTGAGCTGTAAAACATCCTGTAAAATTTCTGATTTTACAGACATGTTACCAATTCATAAATTCACCATAAAATCACTGTAAAATCAAGGGCTTATGAGTTTTTGCACCCAGTGTTATTGATATCAAATTGAACATTGAGCCCAAGGGTTTCTGTGTCTGCATTGTAAAGTCAAGGATAGGATTTTCTTTCTGCATCTTAGTACTACAAGGCTGAAGTTTATGGAGGACTTGTCCTTACTAAAGTAAAGCTGGCTAGTTATCCACATATACACCACCTTACCAAAAGTGACAGACCTGCCTATTTCTGGGTAAATCCCATGAGCCCCTGCACTTTCTTGCATCAAATAAGTTGCAGCATTGATCAGTAGGATAATTCTGAGTATTTGAGCATATTTGCAGTCTCCAAAGAAACATAGGTTTGAGATAATAAATTCATCTCCACTGGAAATTGTTGTGAATTGTATCATTTACTTCAGGCTTAAATTGCCACTCAGCCACTGTTGGCCTCAAGTCAGTGCATCGATGTTAATGCACCCGTAAATGCCTGGTGGTGGGATGCTGCAGCACCAAAACTGGTGGATATTCTCGTTCAAAAAGATTTTCATGTACCATGTATGCTTAGCCAAAGCAGACAGAATTATTTCCCGATACTTTGGCTCATTTTGGCCTATTTTCGAAGTTTTCGCGAGTTTTCCGAACCCTTGAGCAGGACATGTGACCAATTGAAAATTTCCCTAACTTTGAAGATTTTTCGAAGCCTTCAATCTCTGAACCTTCTTGCAGTCAAGAGTCTTGGCATGACGTGACATTGAGTCTTGGCATGACGTGACATTGAGTCTTGGCATGACGTGACATTGAGTCTTGGCATGACGTGACATTGAGTCTTTCAATATTCCACAATATACTTAATTTGATTTCTTTTATATTTACTCAAATAAAACTTGTTTGAAAGCAACCCTCAGTTTCAACAGCACCATCAATGCTAGTAGTCTGTTTATGATTTGAGCTCAAATGTGGTTATGATTAACGCCATACCAGTTATAAGGTTTTCCTGAGGGTGTGCACTAAAGCTACTGCATCCTACAGTCATATGGGGTTCCTTGGCCCACAACAAGGTGTTCCGTGAATTTCTCAACACATATTACATTTCATCCAAAAAAAATTATATAGGCATCTAGCCAGTCATCTTGGGAATGACCTATGCTACCCAAACATATTTAATGATGTAGTCTATGTAGTGCAATGAATATTTTACTGAGACTACCCAAATGTCACGCAAAAGGGCTCCTTGGACCAGTGTGACGCGTTACTCATGCGCGCGCGAAGACTTTGGATCAGTCGCTGTCAGTCGCTGTCTGGCTCTGATTCATCTCCTCCTTCCCTTTCATTCCCTCCTTCGCCGCGATTTCCTCCACCCTCAACATCATCATCATCTCCTTTGTCACCCTCTGGACCCAGCCGAAGTGCAAACAGCTCCTTTTTAGTCATCTTCTTCGGCTTGGGAGGTAAGTCTTTCACTTTGATGCCTTGAGCTCGAAGAATCTGACATTCCTTGCTGTGTGCTTCCAGCTTTGCTTTATGCTCTTCCACTTTCCTTTTCCATTCCAGCTCTACCTCAGCCTTTTTCCGTTGCTTCTCCTCCCTTCTCCTCACCTTCTCTGCTGCCTCAGCCTCTTCCCGCGCCTTCTCTTCATCTCGCAGCTTCATTGCGTCACGAACTTTCTGGTCAGTCCATATCCGCCCAAATCCCAAGTTTGGCAATGCATAGTCTGGCCGCTTTTTTGACCTCTTCTCCTCCTCTTTAGCCCTCACAGCCTGGTTCATTTTCAACAAGGTCATGTCTTGAATTACTGCCTGAGCCGCATACACCTCCTGGTTTGCCTTCATCACTGCCATATGAGCTTCACTATAGGCCAGATTGCGGGTGAGTTCCTCGATTTTTCTACCCATGGCATGCTTGTTTGAATAATGATTTGGATCAAATGGAGTTTTTGTCAAGGTCCAGTCTGGCGGCGGCAAATTCAACGGTATGCGTCCTAATGTGCACGGGTAGGGAGTATCAGAGGTGTAGGGAGTTCGCGACGTCAGGAAGGATCCGGAGGAGGTAGCTGAGAGCTTGGAAGCCGTTATATGCATGCGCTTTGTCGGCGTGTCATCAAGCAGTGATGGGTTGATAGCACGACAGCGACGAGAACCTGTCGGGGTGCTTGGCTCAGTAGGAAAGGATGGAGGGGAGCGCTGCAAATTAATACGGAGACGAGAAGGTGACCGGGAAGGTGTGCTAGTTGCTTGAAGGTGTTCGAGAGTGACCTGCGAGGATGAAGCAGACGTTTGGGCATGTGAAGGAGACAGCTCAAATGTCGTGGGTTTGTAAGTCCTAAAGCTTTCCATGAGTGCTTTTACTGGACCCGTTTGAGTCAGTGCAAACGAGCCAGTAACTGACGTGGCCTCTGCAGGTTTCATCTGCTCAGGTTTAATGGCAGAACGATCAAAGGGATGAATACCAGTCACTCGGAACGCAGCTTTCACCATCGCCTCGTCAAACGACTTTGCGAATCCCTTCGAGAAAACACCCATGAAGTCAGCTTTTGTAACTGCGCGCATCTTTGTCTCCTCAAACTCATGAATTGCGTTCTTCATTTCAGTCTTCATTTTGGCAAAACAGACCATGTCAAGACCTTGGAGAGCATGGGTACAATGAGGGGGATAGCCCACTATCATGATCCCCCACTCCATTGCAAAGTCGATGATTTCTGGAGTGAAGTGGGAGGAATGGCCATCCATGAACAAAATCCGAGTGTGTCCCTTTGCTTTTTCTCGCATCGCTGGTTCGAAAATGTCTTTGATCCATTCTTTACAGATTTCGCTGTCAGTCCACCCCTTCGGAGATACACAGGCACTATGACGAAATATCAGTGTATGCCCTGGTAGAGACACCCAAGTGAATGTTGTACGTCGCGCCTATTGCATTTCCTTCCATCCACCGCAACTGCATCCTCTCTCCCTTAAAAATGAGGGTTGGTGCAAGTGTCTGCCCATCAGCGCAGATGGTCACTATGGCCGTGATTGTCTCCCTGTTTGCACCTCCTTGCTTGTGTGCTGTCTTCTGCCCTCTGACTTTTGCAACTACCTCCTTCACTGCTGGCCCTTGCTGATTATTTGTCTCGTCCATAGCCCAGACTCGGAAACATTCTGCTGGTACATTCAGTGGCACAACATCATTCTCCAAAAGATCGAACCAAGCCTTCACCACTGTAGGATTCAGAGCCTGTGCACACTGTGTGTCCAGACTCTTGCTCCATCCCGTGCAAATATCTGGGTGACGCATGAAGAAGTCATTGACCCAAGTTTCTCCAACTGGACTTTTCTGTGGATGATTTTGGCAACGAATGTATTCAGCATGGGAGCGAATTTGTGCGGGTGTAGGAGGAAGAGCTCGTTGGCACATGCGGGTGACCCAGTCTGCAACTGTGGTTTCCTCGGCAGGGGTCAATTTCTGTTTCGTAGCATTAAATTCCTGTATTGTCCGCTTTCCATTGTATCTTCGTTGAATAGTATTTCTAGCAATCCCAAACTCCTTCGATAGTTGGCAGAGACTCTTTCCTTCCTTTCCTTTTGCAAGCTCTTTGCGGTAGGCTGCGACGGCAGCGTCAAGCTGCTTTTCTCGGTCTTTTGTTGCAGCAAATTTCCGCTGCCTTTGTGAGTCTGGTCGGTTGGTCATGTATAGAAAGAAGGCACCAAAAGAAGGCACCAATGAGAAGTGTTGAGATGGATGGAAGATGTTGTTCGAATGAATCTGAGCTGCTGGCAAATGACTTGGGAAAAAAAGGAAAAAAATGATCAACGCGTCCTGTCACGCTCTGATTGATGTCTTTTCTTTCAGTCACCTACCAGGCTCCTGGCCACCGTTTGCCCTCAAAAAATAGTTCTTGCCCTGCATAAGAAGCTTCTCTATCTATCTAGCATAAAATTGACACCAAAATAGTGCGATACAAAATGTCTAGACCTTGTTTTCTTAAGGAAAGATCTTTCCGCGTCAAAAAAACGCGAAATTTGAGCACTATTTTACATACTGTTCTCCATCCTCTCGGTCATTCTGCGTCAAATTTTGATAGGACTTGGATCAAGTGTCTATACATGCTACTAGATACTCATATACAAGAAAAACTGGCCGGAAGTGGTAGATAAATGCAAGTGGTCCAAGGAGCCCCACCGGGCCAAGGAACCCCATATGACTGTATCTCTTGCTAGCTTCCTCAATTATTTAATTTAATTATAATTATCTATGAGATCTCCTGTCATTCCACACAATTTCTATCAAGTATTAAGTATTGAAATATTGATCATTAAATTTAGTCTTACTATACACAATAATAGTATTAAGGTGCATCTGCAACAGCATTTATGAAGGGCCCCCACCTATCACACAAAGTGGATTTAAATGAGCTTAAAAATGGTTAAATTTTTCATTGCTGATGCATCCTAATATACTGAATTACATTGCCATTGAGCCTTTTTATATCACAATTAATAAGCTTTGATAAAAAATGCAATGGTATATTATGTAAGTTAATCTTGAAATATATATTTTAAAACAATTTCCTGCAAATTTTGAGTTGCATTCCTTTGTTTTAGTAAACTCTGTTGCCACCAGCCTCTTTTGTTGTTTTACATTGTATTTTTAGTTGTAAATTACATATTATATTGTCTATTATTGCAATATCTCCGTATCATATTGGGCCAATCGAGTGTCTATACTGCATATAACTGGTTACTATACGGCTGCCACATGGACCGTAGAAAAACAATTTCTTGACCTAAAATCACGCCTAAATTTATTTATAATTCTTTTTTCCAGTTTCAGCATCAAAAATTGAATAATTTTTCCTGTTTTCGCACGCCTCTCAATCTTCGCGACTCAGGGGTTTTTAGAGTTCTCTTTGTTCCAGCACCAAAAATAAACAAAAAATCCTGAGGCTGGCTGGGGCAAATAAAAACTCAGGCTGGTTTAACGTATCGAAAATCAATGTGATAATGCCTCTACTCATGGTCGTACTGCAGTCCAGGCATTCTAGGCATCCTTTATGGTATAAGCTATATATTAGGTAGTACTGTTGGAGCCATAATTGTGAACGGCACTCCGCGCAAGTACATCGTAAGATCTCAAACTCAAAAAAGGTTCCCTACAACAATAGCAAACGCCATCCCTACAATCCCCATTCCTATTGATATACTCTTTCCAGAAGCTCCATTTATGGTATGGTCATCGATTGTCTTGCCAGCAGCCTTGCATTCGGCTACTAGGGCTTTTTTCGTTGAGATAGATATTAGCGCTCTACGAATACACAAGAGAATATTGAGTACTACTTACCATCCATAATATTCTGTGCATCCTCTTGTGAAAGTGAATCCTTAGCATTGGACGTTATACAACCCAGACAAGTAGCCACATTCTGGCTAACATCATTCGTGCAAAGGCAGTCGGCATCATCACATCCAACTAGACCTTGAGCAGTGCATGGGGATTGACATTGAGAGGGGAAACCGTCAGGAATGCTCGAAGACTCCGTATCAGAAGGATCGGCACGAGTCAAAAGTTGGGGGATGATGGAAGATTCGGGGAAGGGACTTCGGGCTTGGATATTGGAGTTGGGAAGCGCGACTGCAATGCCTGATAATGAATCGATAAAGAAAGATGGGATTTCAAGTCAGAGATCACTAAAAAAGGTCAAGATTCTTGACTTACTTCCTTGGGCAAGAAGGCAGATTCCAGCAACAGTGGAAACAAGTCGAGCAAAGGTAATCATGGTTTTGGTGATGTTAAGAGTTCGATAGAGCGGGTGCCAATTTTGTGGTGGCGACAAAGGTCAAATTTGGCTAATAGCAGAAAAGGAGCTCTCAGAGCGTCCAAACGAAGAAGTTTAATAAATGAAAAAGGAAGGAAAGCAAGTTGTATGATTCCTGAACTGCGATGGCCTCTTCATACTCAACAATTATATGTCTATGTCTCTGAACGCCCTTGGCGAAGCGTAGTTCGTCTGTACAATGGTGGCCACTTGGTTTTTTTTGATTATCTCACTTTTCGATGTGATCTATCATTCGTATTCCAGACGGCGTCCCGCAAATAAGTAAGAACAGAGGAGACATCAATAAGTGACATGTGAAGATCAGAATGATCCATGCCTTTATTAGTCGTTTAATCTGTATAATTTATTGTGCCACTACGTACCTCGACATTAACTCGTAGGTCAAAGTTGGTAAGTTACTCGTGTTCATTCTCCCCACCAATCGACTAGTGTGCCCACTAGGTAAAAGCTGTGGTTTGAGTCAATGCAGTATACTTAAGGATTGCTCTAACTCAACCTCGGATGAGATATCCAGTGATCAACTCGAGCTCAGGATTGCCTGCCAAGTCATCATTTGGGACGATCAGTGTGACAGTTTTGTGTATACTACTATTCAGACGATATTCGAGATCATCAAAGAGTTTGTGATGTAATGATGAGCGCCTACCAGTACCATTCTAGTATGATCGAACATTAGGTCGCGAAAGAACTTGAAAGGTGCATGTGTTTTGCTATGCTCTGATGCAGATGTATCAGGTGCATACTTACGGCCATGATCCCTAATTCCCATCGAACAAAGTACCTGCTTGGGACGTGAGAGCCAGAAAACAGCTACAAGTATGATAATGAATAGGGAGTGTAAGTACCATGTCTAATACATTACAATGTATGGTAATTATGTATAAGTGACCGACAAACAAAAATCTCTATATCTCCTCGTCTGCGTCCGGGGCTCCATAGGTTAGACTTGAAAGATAACATAATGGCCGGATTCAGTTCTAGTCGACACCCGGAACCTCACCATTAACCTCTAGACCTCCTACTGTGTCCAACAACGTCATTACGGCTTCCTTCTCCGTTTCCGTCCCGTAAGAACTAAGATAAGACAATTTCATCTTGGCTAGATTACTTGCTAGGACCAACACGGAGCTGGAGGCTCCTGAAGCTGCGGATACGATCCCAGAGGAAGAGTCTCCATGCGCAGCGGCTATAAAATCGTCCACACAGAGTGGACGGGGTGTAAAATCACCAGCTATTGTCCCGGTCTCTGCAGCTAATGCTCCTGGTGGTCCGGCGGTAGTCTCTATACCCTCTAATGCACTCAGCCTTTCTCTCAGTCCTTCCCGAACAGGTACCATTGCCGCAGCTCTACAAGCTTCTTTCATATCTGACCCCGACATGCCAGGTGAGGCACGTGCGAGTATGGCATAGAAGGAAGTTCGTGAATGGTTGTCTTGCGTGTGTGAAGACGACGAGGCGGAAGTCTCGTTGGTAGAAGGTTTCGAAGATGATACGGGATGGGGCGATGAGTCGTCAGAGGAAGTGGATACCGAGTAGGAAGACGGCGGCTCCAATGACATATCCTTCAGTAACAACCCAAATATCTTTTTTCTCTGCTCTTCATCTGGTAGTCCGACGGAGAACCTTTTAGGCATTCGTCGGAGAAATGCTGCATCGATGTCATTTGGACGGTTGGTTGCACCAAGAACAAGAATCCGGTCCGACGTAGAGAGGAGGCCATCCCAGAGTCTGTGGATACAACGAAAATTAAGTTACGAACCAGTAAAACAGAAAAAAAGACGCACGTCATGAACTCAGCCTTCATCATCGCTGTAACCTCATGGTCTCCGCTCGTTCTCTCCCTTAGAAAACTATCAATTTCGTCAATAAAGATAATACTCGGCTGCGTCTTCTTCGCCAGTCCGAACAGTCCTGCAACAAGCTTATTGCTTTCCCCAAACCATTTGTTTGCTAACACCGAAGCCGAAATGTTGATAAATGTTGCATTGGATTCTCGTGCAAGCGCCTTTGCTAGCATAGTCTTTCCGCAACCTGGTGGACCGTACAGAAGAACACCCTTCGGAGGACCGAGCAGAGATGAAGAAGAGAATAAGTGAGGATATAGGAGCGGGTAGATGATGGATTCGCGAAGAGAAGTGATAATGGGATCCAATCCACCAACGTCGGAAAACTTGACAGGGATGTCGTCAGGGTGGATAATCTCGTTTGCAATAATACCTGCGTGTGGTTTCATTATTGTTGCCAAATAGCATTCCGCGAAGCCTATACACACGTTCGTATTCATCCAACTCCAACTCTACATGGCCTAGTCTTTTCAAAGCTTCCATTTGCTTTGCTTTCATTTCCGTTTTCTTACTGGACCCTGGCCCAAATGAGTCTAGCATCCACTGAAATTGTTCAGTGACAACAAAGAAACACATTTAGAGCGACCCACCTTGAGCGTATAGTATGCAGCCGCCTGCCAAAAGAAATTTTTTAAGATAACTACCAAAGCCAAAGTCTTCGTAAACGGACCTGAGAGGCGAGAAAGAGGGCCACTACAAGATAAAACAAGTCAGTTGTTATAAAACCTGAACCAGAAAAGAACAGTACCTTCAAGCACCATCTTCTTGTTGCCTGTTACCGCCATCGTCGACGTTCCGGAGAAGGAGGAGTACAATCACGTGTCTCACTTGCCAGGTCACGGGAGCTTGACGCGGGTGATTTGCACTGGTTCCCATCAGGCACAAGTGATGACGCGCATTCTGAAGCTGTCCATGTACACGTCTCATGTCAAAATTCAGGGCGCACCGAAGGCATAAAAGGAGACAATACTGTACCTCAATGCAACTATGTCGAACGACGGCGAGGTCGTTTCTTCCCATCCACCGTCGGCAACGATAAGCGTCCAACCACAGGCGACCTCGTCTCCTATTCTCATTTCGGCAGCATCGAATGGAGGTGAAGATGCGAACTGTAAGTAGCTACCCTATGCCCTATTGGAAATCCGTACGACGGCCCATCACAGCATCCCCAAATTCCAAGTCAAAACTAAAATCTACAGCTCAGTCTTACTGGTCGCATCCTCTTAATCCCACTACTCCCATGTATTATCTGTATAAGTATCTGCGAGATGTGGATATTTGATATCAACGTGGGAAGCGGTGCGCCCAGAAGGTTTTTGGGAGCAAGGAAATGCTGTATGACAGCCTGTTGTTGCGAGTGTTGCTAATAAGCATAATAATCGAGCTTTGTACCCATGATTAGTATTTAGCTATTCACATACAAATAGAAACACCGTTGAAGCTACAGCATAGATCATACATAGAAACGATAAGGTAGGAAATACTAATAAATACTATTCTACGAAATGTCTGTATTCTATACAACAAGAAATCAACTAAGAATTGCTGTCGCAGCACTTCTCAATTGTAGTTTGAATCTCATGCGAACGCGGAGTAAAATCACAAGGAAAACTCTTGGGATGCCTGCAAAAAATAAAACATCAATTAAAAGCCTTGCACTCGAATCGAACAGGATCACTTACCTCACAAACCCAGTCTCAAATTCTACCTCTGGTATTATTTCCCTTCCCCGCTCATCCTTCGCCTTCGTAATGTTAGTGCAAGCTACAAGATTGGCGGCTACTAGCCATATCCCTGTATCGGCAAAGTACCTCCCCGGACAACGTCTAGAGTTTTTTTTTAGTGGGGATCGAAAATTAAGAGAACAGTATTATTCACCTCCGTCCAAAACCAAACACTACCTCATGAGGGTCAATACAATCTCTAGGCTCTTCCAAATACCGTTCAGGGCGAAATAAATCAGGTTCTGAACAACCCTTGAGCATTCCACTGAATTTCCAACAATTGTCATTAGGTGGTATAGAAAAGAGAAAAAATCAGAAAGCATACTAGATGTTAGCCAACACCGTTGTCCCTTTTGGAATATAATATCCGCAATAAACGTCGTCTTGCATCAATCGGTGGGGTAATCCAAGTGGCACTGGGGGATTCCATCTACGAATACAAAAGAAACACAAAAGACATGGAGAGGTAACGTCAGCGCACTCGGTCTCGATTCCCACTCTCAATATAAATACACAGGGTAACTCACCTAAGCACCTCCTTGAGAACACATTCGAAAAATGGAAGATTCTTCCTATCCTCAAGGGTCGGTAATTTGTCAACGCCAACAACCCGATCCATTTCTTCCTGAGCTTTTCTGAGAACTTGCGGGTGAAGAACCATCGCTAGAATAAATGAGAGTAGCACGCAAGCGGTCTGGTTCCCCGCCAGCAATGAACGAGTCATTATGATGAATAGAAAATTAGAAGGCTTAAATTGAAATATACTCACAGTATCTTCAGCAGCTGAGACATCCGAGTGCACATTCAGTCTTCGAATTCAAAGCCTGATTATAGTATAGGAATACTTACCGGCATACATAGTGCCAGCCACACCTTTGATATCCTCTTCATCTTCGAAAGTAATTGAATCTCCGAACGATTCTAAGAGTCTAGAAGTCAGACAAGGGGCAGCTGCTCCGGAATTCTTCACACAGTCAGATCTAATGACAACACTTGGGAGAACTTCGTACTCACCACCTGATCTTTAACCATCTGAAATGGCACATTCATCATATCATCTACCGCTTGCTTGACCACCCGAGCATTCCGTTTAAACCCAGCCATGGGAGCCCACTCCGGAAGATACCTATTCGCATGACGCGCCGACAAAATTAATTAACGAGTGTTCTTCAATTCTCCACTAAGATCATCGCGGAGAGGAGATGGGAAACTGACTTGATGATAGGGAAAAAATCGACCAATGTCGCAGCGGGTGTACCTGACTGTACAGTCAGAGATCCAGCACGTTCAGCTAAGAAGGGAATCTTGAATTAAGTGATCTTGATTGTGATTTGTATGAAAAGAACCGAACCCAGAAGAACAAATGGGTCATCGACCGAAGTGACATCCTTTCCATAGGTTACTTTCATAATAGTCGCAGCTGCGAATCTGTGGGGATAAGTTGAAGATAAGTTGGGTAAGTAAACAGTCAATGCTGATTGCAGTTGAGTGACCGACCTTCGGACATGTTGCGAGTACTGATTTGGCGAGTCGATGAACCCTCGAATTAGGTTCAGCGTCTCCTTCTCTTGGAGTGGTCTTAGAGACCTTGCGGCTTGCTCGTTGAATGTCTGGTGAATGAAGCGACGATGCTTGCGAAAACGAGGACCACTGTTGTTCAATCAAAACGTATTGTGTCAGGCGCATTGGAAACGGATGCACGGGTGGCCCGTGTAATATAATGCCGCGGTATGAAACAAATCATGCAGCAAGCAGGCTTACTATCGAACATGTGTTGATGCATTATGCCACCCCATACTATCGAGGATCAGGAAATTTGCACCCATAAGGAAAGCCAAAACTCACAGTTCATTGAATAACACGAATCGTGGTCGGTCAGAATAAATTGTGCCCCTTGTTTCTAATAGGTCTTGCGCAGCTTGAGTGGTGTTGAGGATCAGCATGGATGATCCAAAAATACGGACATGAACTACGTCGCCTGTTCACGACGCTTATTGTCAGTCAAATCCAGGTGGCAAATCCAGACAAGAGCTTTATTGACCGTATTCCTCTCGCCATTGCTTAAAAGTTTCTTCCGGCGATACGGTTGGCATTTGATGTACGTTCCTGAAATAGAGCTAGTTAGAATAGTATCGTCAGTACACTGAATCCAAGTCATACCCTATACCAGGAAGCGCCTTGGGACCAGGCGGAAATTGACGACGGGAAGAGAACAGGCGGTAGACGACATAAATGAGGACGATTGAAGCGAGAATTTGGCCGCGATCGTTACCCAAAAGGTAAGCGGTAAGAGAAATTGCCATGAGAAGAGTAGTTGGAACTTGGGGAATGAACACGGGAGGACGGTGAGCTCGGTGGTACCTTTTAAATAGCCATTCGGTAGTATGCCTCACCGCCACCTTCATAGTAGACTTGTTGCAGCGTCGGCCTGTAATCACTTATCGGATCAGTACAAACGAGAATATATAAAAAGGTTCGAATCAGAAACAAAAAGGCAAAAAACTGCCGTTCCGACAAGCTAATATTGAATCAGGACCAGCGGCACTGACTCACGGTGGGCCCCAAAGAGAGAGCCAAAGTATACAGGCCTAGTGAAAGTCGGAGATTCCGGGGACCCGCAGAAAGCGTTTAGCTTGTGTTATTGTACTGCCCTCTTTAGCCTTTAGTGGAGTAGTACATAAGCTCCGACCATGCATACCTTCAGCCAAATTGAAAAAGATCACCGACCGCCAGAATTTTCCTGCAGGGAAAAGATAAAACATTTTACTGTTTATAGAAATAAACAGTCTTTTACGGTATGTCTCGCAAAGCAAAGAAATTGAATACGTCTATACGCGTCTATGCAGCATTCCAATCGCCTATCAACTTTAAAGGAAAGGCGACCGGGTCCGGGAGTGCACTTATGTATTTGCTTTAATATAATCATGAGAAAAAGGGGATAATATGGACGTTGAATGGCATACGTCCATGGGTCTCAGCCCCCCAAAATTGAATCAAGGGGCCTGATTGGGTAAAGTAAAATAGGGACAAGGCAGGGTGCCTTTTGCTGCGTCGCATTGAAGAAATGTTACAGTCCCTGAATTAAGAAAGCTGAGCACCCTTCCAGGGGTCAAAATGAGCTGGCCCTTACCACCGTGTACTCAAACCGCTGCAAAACCACTGTGACCTTGGAAACCCATCCAAAAATTACTCCCTCTGATGGAGGACTCGAAGGTTCAGATTGAACAAAGGTACTCGATCTTGATCTCCATACCATAAGGCGTATACATCACGAGGCAGATCCCCAAGATTCGTGCAGCCATTTCGTGAAAGAAGCAGGAAGCAATCCGCCGAAGGTATTCACTAGTACTTTGCAAAAGAACTTGAAGCTAAGATTCGAGGAGTAATGCTAATCTAGAAGATGACGAAATGAAATTTGCCTACAATTACGAGCTGTCCAGCGAAGATCTGACAGACCACGGTGAATCTGAGCTTTTGACAAGGAATCACGACTATTGATTGAGTCATACCGTATACGTGGAACAGAGCTTCCTGATGTGCAGAGATAAGACAACAATCTCGTAGCTTTTCTGTTAAAGCACCGAAATGAAGGGTCCACATGCTCACGGAAGTGCGAAGACTTGACAAAGTGAAGATCTAGTCCTTCCGTCTTCCTGTTGTGATTCGGTAAATGCCTTGGGGAAAAAAGGTTGACCCTCGGCCTGAAGCATGAAAAGTCCGCTACCGGCTCGTACATGGTACAGGTAATATTGTGATATCGATGTCTGCCGCCAAAGTTAGAAGTTCTGATGCCGGAGAGTGAGTCAGTCACTCAACTGAAAGACGGATTCGAAGCTTTGAGACAAATATGTTAATGATAGGATACTCACCTCTCTACCTCGTGGCTTGCAAATGACATACTTCCCAGAACATAAGAATGCGTTAGCTGCATGTCATCAAGCCGTGACCGTAATGCAAGGCTTAATGGAATGCAGAGTGAGTCACTACCAATGCTCAGTAGCCTGGGAGTGTGCAACACGCATTTCGGGGCAAGTTGTATCTGCTACTAGCACACCTGTGAATCTGGGCACGGAGCACAGTACCAATACGTCTGCATCCGACTATCGGTCAAAATAGTTCTACCTAACGACTCATGGAGCTCAGCCGCGACAGAAAATAATGGGTGTGAACAAAAAAAACTCAACTTCAAGTTGAATCAGAATTCGGTCGAAAATCCCAACTTAAGTCAATACTTGCATTGTTGGTAGCGCTGACCCAGGTAAGTATGTTTCCGTAACTTACATTCATGTTCTTAAGTTTTGATTGAACGTGATTTACACGCTCAGCTAGCATTTGGAGAAGCCGCAATCGGTCTATATCTGCCTGGCGTCCGTTAACGCATGATTTTTGAAACTCCGGATGAAACTCCGTCCTTTTGAATATTTCAATAATCCTACTTATAAATATGTACTTCGCTTTACTCCGGAGTCAGACTACAAGACAACACGCTCAGAAGTTTAAAAATTGGTTCCAATATTTCTTGCAAGGACCATCCTAATTACCGGATTTAGCATCAAACCTTGAAAATGACAAAAAACCACTTACAACCTCAAAGTTCCCCACTGTCTCCACGAAATTGCTCGGCTCGACATTTCCATTATATGCAAGTTTAGCAATTGTTTTTTCCCCTGACGGGTCGTAATCTGGCCACACCGACGCCGGCCCATCTTCGGGGTTCCTAATGAAGCTTCCAATTGCGCTCTGGAAGGTCCGAGACCAAGTAATTTCATCAGTAGTGGCGGTGCTGGAGTTGTATGTTCCGAAGAGATACGGGACTACGCATGATATGTAAAGATGCGGTGAGCTAGGCTAATTTAATGAAATAGACGAAAATACTAACGCTCTGCAAATCGTCAGTTTTACAGGCTAGACGATAACGAAATACACACCGGAGCCATGCCAGACCCCTGCGCCGGGGATTGGTTGAAAATCGGGGAATTGAGCTCCTGAATAAATTAAACACAGCGTTGTCCAAGACTTGAAGCTTGAAGGGTCAGACTCGAAGGGGCAGGTTACGCACCATACATATATCTATATACGTTCTTTATGCTCAAGCTTTCCGTGTATCCATCGGCCCATAGGCTTGAGGGACTGCATTGCATCGAACACTAAGCAAGAGGGGAAAGTGGGAAAACGGAGCGCTCACCAAGTAAATGCAACGTCCCTAAATGCCTTCGACATGACCTCTGCATCACTCAACCCAGGATAAAGGGATCTAACCATATCTTCTTCATCTTCCTGCCAATTTGCGACGAGCTCTCCACTGATTGACAAGGATGATCTGAGGAATGTAGTGATATTGGCTTCCGTGATGGTGAAGAACCTTCCGTCATCCTCAAGGACCCCGATGAGCATTGGGACTCGAGCAGTGATATTGGCATGAACACGAGAAAAAGGTCTGGGGAAGTAGGTGGAGCTGCCAGAACGAGTCGGACTCAGTGTAGACTGAAGGTAACCATGTGCTCACTTGTCAACCAAAGGAGATCCAAAAGGTCCAGTTCCAGTACCGTTTCCATTCGTATATTCTTTAATCTTTTCAGCCGGCACAGCTCTCAAACAGTCCAACCTCTCTCTGCCAGGCGAGCCAGTACAGCCCATGGCAGTTGCAAAGTTGTTAAAGTTCTCATAAGCTAACGCAGGGTCCGAAGGCGGTTTGGTCAGAAGTGAGAGATCAGCGATGGCTCCAGAAAGAAGTACAGCGGCCGAGTACGACTGGAAAGGTGGATGACGAGCGAGAGCGGCGGACACGGACTTTGCACCTGCAGACTGGCCCTAGGTAAAGCCACAAGGGTCAACAACGTTCTCCTATCAAATGAGCATGGTCATACATACCATGATAGTAACCCTGGCTTCATCTCCACCAAATCTCCTTGCATTTCTTGTTACCCATAATAGCGCCTGCTCCTGATCCAAATAACCCAGATTATTCTTTTCCAAGGGTAAGTCGGGCGATGCGGGAAAACCGAAAACGTTGGTACGATAGTTGATAGTCACCACGACTATATCTTGATTTTTTGCAAGGGAAGCACCATCATAAAGCGGGATTGAAGAAGAGCCCAGCTCAAGAGAGCTATGTATTAAGGTGGAAGATGAGCGGCGGGCTTAAAAGAAGAGAAGCAACAAAATTCACCCTCCGTAAATCCAAACTACAACAGCCTTCAACTCTCCTACTGGTTTATAGCGAGGATCTCCGGTCAACGCATCCAAGGGCGCCCATACATTTCTGTAATTCAGCCAGTAGCACTAAACGTCACTGCTCCATACAAGCTTTTAGGCACTCACAAAAATAAACAGTCTTCTCCTTCCACCGGTGGGTTTTGTGGGTTGTTCCAGAGTTGTTTTGTAGCTTCCGCCGCCTCAAAAGGGTAAAACTGTTGAATACACGTATTACCGAATGTCGTCGCATTAGTGACGTTTGTGACCGTGTCATCGACAATATAAGGAGTAGGTGTTTCCCAGCGCAGGTTCTCGACAGGTGCAAGACCGTAACGCTGGCAGGAAATAGGTACTGTTTTAGCATGCATCATAATCTTTATCGTAAAGAAAGCTTACGATTCCTTTAAATGAAACAACTAGAGAAAATGTTATATGATGCGCTTAAACAAATTAAAGACTCGCCTCCGTCTTCTTCCACTCCTTGCATCCGTCCAGAGGTCGTTTGAACAATTTGTTGTCCGTGGCAAGCTCTGGCAGCCATAAGAAGGATCGTCAGGCAGACAACATCAAAAGCTTTCTTCGACCACAATGTGGGTTTAATGCTCTGGGACGCCATGGTATATCCTTGACCTCCGTCGCGTTTTGATTCTTGGGATTGAAGGAAAAAGAAAGAGGTGTTGGAATCATATTGTACGTAGTATATATAGAGGTCGAGTCAGAAGTTAAAGTCTCACCGTACTACATCCGTCAGATGGATATCATCAGAAGCATGCCATATAGTCAATTCTATAGTGGCAAGCGTACTGTTCAGCACGGCATACTACACGAGTCCCAATGTTGGTATCATTGAAATCTCTTATAGAGTCTAGGAATAAAACTTCGCATTGAATGCACATATGACAGGAAGACGAAGAAGGTAACCGTATTTGTTTGGGAGATACTTACCGCGTGATCTAGTGGTCAAAGTTAAATTCCTGTAAGACGTTTCGAAAGTTGATTCTTAAGACACAGAAAAGGACTAGAAACGAAACGAGCGTCGAGGCGTTCAGAAACGACTTTTGGCAGAATATCAATTCGCCAGACTGACCAAGAAACGTGGTGAGAAACGACTTGATTCTTGAACGCAGTCAAAGTAGATTTCGGGACTGTTTCTGTGTTTTTAGATCCAGAAACAACTTTAGAAACGGCGAGAAATTGCCACTCTGACTGCATCTATTAGAATGATTGATGATTCACGATTCAAGAGATTTAGTCTAAAAAGGTAAACATACATTCGGTTTCCGTATCATCTACAGAAGCAACAATCAACCTGTGTCTGCTAATTTGCCTCTATAAATATTGAAATTCTGGATGAAACCCCGTCATAAAGCAGAGAAACGAGTTGTATTCAGAATATACTTTGAGATATGCACTACTTCGCTTTACTTTGCTTCGGAATCGGACTACAAGACAACACTCAGAAGTTCAAAAACCGGTTCCAATACTTCTTGCAAGGGCCATCCTAACCGCCATGCTTAGCATCAAGTCAAGAAAATTACAAGAACCACTTACAAACTCAAGGTTCCCCACCGTCTCCACGAAGTTCCCCGGCTCAAAGTTTCCATTATATGCAAGTTTAGCAATTGTTCTTTCGCCTGATGGGTCATATTCCGGCCATATCGACGCTGGTCCATCTTTGGGGTTCCTAATGAAGCTTCCAATTGCGCTCTGGAAGGTTCGGGACCAAGTAATTTCATCAGTAGTGGCGGTGCTGGAGTCGTAGGTTCCAAAAAGATATGGAACTATGTATGATAAAAATGCAATGAGTTTGGCGAATTTAATGAGATAGACGAAGAATACTAACGCTCTGCAAATCGTCAATTTACGGGTTCATGATATAGATAGTAAAGAAATACACACCGGAGGTATGCCAGACCCCTGCGCCGGGGAATGGTTGGAAATCGGCAAATTGAGCTCCTGGATAAATTACACACAGCGTTGACTAAGACTTGAAGCTTGAAGGGACAGACTCGAAGGGGCAGGTACGCACCATACATATATCTATATACGTTCTTTATGTTAAAGCTTTCCGCGTATCCATCGGCCCATAGACTTGAGGGACTGCATTCAAGATCGGGCGGTAAGCGAAAGGAGGAGAGAGGCAAAACGGGGTGCTTACCAAGCAAATACGACGTCCCTATATACCTTTGAGATGACCTCTGTATCATTCAGCCCGGGATAAAGGGACCTTACCATGTCCTCTTCATCTTCCTGCCAGTTTGCAACAAGTTCTCCGCTGATTAATAATGATGATCTGAGGAACGTAGTAATGTTAGTTTCCGTGATGGTAAAGAGGCTTCCGTCATCCTCAAGAGCCCCGATGAGCATTGGAACTCGAGAGGTGATGTTGGCGTGGACGCGAGAAAGGGGTCTGGGGAAGTAGGTAGCGCTGCCAGAATGAGTTGGACTCAGTGTGGACTGAAGGCAACCACTGGATACTCACTTGTCAACCAAAGGAAATCCGAAGGGGCCGGTCTCATTTCCATTCACGTATTCTTTAATCTTTTCAGCTGGTACGGCTCGTAAGCAACCTAGCCTCTCTTCTCCAGGTGGGCCAGTACAGCCCATGGCAGTTGCAAAGCTATTGAAGTTCTCATATGCTAATGCAGGGTCTGAAGGCGGTTTGGTCAGAGGTGAGAGATCAGGGATGGCCCCGGAAAGAAGTACAGCGGCCGAGTACGGCTGGAAAGGTGGATGACGAGCGAGAGCGGCGGACACGGACTCTGCACCTGCAGACTGGCCCTAAATAAAGCCACAAGGGTTAATAACGCTCTCCTATCAAATGAGCATGGTCATACATACCATGATAGTAACCCTGGCTTCATCTCCACCAAATCTCCTTGCATTTTTTGTTACCCACAATAGCGCCTGCTCCTGATCCAGATGACCCAAATTGTTCTTTTCCAAGCGTAAGTCTGGCGATGCAGGGAAGCCGAAGACATTGGTGCGATAGTTGATAGTCACCACGACTATATCTTGATTTCTTGCAAGGGAAGCACCGTTGTAAAGCGGGATCGAAGAAGAGCCAAATCCAAGAGAGCTATGTATTAAGGTGGAAGATGAGCGGGGGGCGAAAACAGAAACAACAAAATTTACCCTCCGTAAAACCAAACTACAACGGCCTTCAACTCTCTTACTGGTTTGTAACGAGGATCTCCGGTCAACGCATCCGAGGGTGCCCATACATTCCTATAATTCGACCAACAGGACTCAATGTCCCCGCTCCATAAGGTAGGGGACAGGCAAACGCAACCAACCCCACGTGGCTTAGCCGATCGCTCCTTATATGGTAATAATTTGCTGGAATGACCTTCTTCGGGCTCTACCACAACGAGAACTCAACTTAGAGCCAATCCCTAATTAAAATCTCTTGAGAATGGCTCTTAGAGTTCTCCATATTATTTTTGTGATTTTTTGTTTCGATCTGACGGAGGAGATCGCAAAATACGGGTTCATCTAATTTGTAGTGCTTTGGACTGCCTCCTACATAAGATGTAACTTACTTTTCACAGCCATATATCAATTATACATACATAATGAGTACCTTCAGAGTGATATGAGATGAATTAGAGGGTAAGAAGTAGGTGGTGCTGGATGTACCCCTATTGACTATAGGTTGGCATGAGCATATTAAGCCATTAGTCCTTCGTATAGTTTTAGAACTTATACTATTTGGTGTTTAAACTACAGCTCCCAATATTAATGCAACAATTCTGTACAATTTTTCGAGTTCAAGGTGCATTTGTAACAGTATGTAAGGTCTAAACACTAATTTGTGATCTCCTCCCTCAGATTGAAATGAAAAATCACAAAAATAATATGGAGAACTCTAAGAACCATTCTCAAGAGATTTTAATTAGGGATTGGCTCTAAGTTGAGTTCTCGCTGTGGTAGAGCCCGAAGAAGGTCATTCCAGCAAATTATTACCATATAAGGAGCGATCGGCTAAGCCACGTGGGGTTGGTTGCATTTGCCTGTCCCCTACCTTACAGAGTTTCAGGTACTCACAAGAATAAACAGTCTTCTCCCTCCACCGGTGGGTTCTCTGGGTTGTTCAAAAGTTGTTTTATTCCTTCCGCCATCTCAACGGGGTAAAATTGTTGAATACACGTATTACCGAATGTCGTAGCATTGGTGACGTTTGTAACCGTATCATCGACAATATAAGGAGTGGGTATTCCCCAGCGCAGGGTCTCGACAGGTGCAAGAGCGTAACGCTGGATGGAAATGGGTACCGGCGCTTCAGCGTGGATCGTCAAGAAAACTTACGATTCCCTTAAATGAAACAACTGTAGAAAGGGATTAGTGATTACACGAACAAGAACTTTGGAAACTCACCTCCGTCTTCTTCTACTCCTTGCATTCGTCCAGAGGTCGTTTGGACGACTTGTTGTCCATGACAGGCTCTAGCAACTATAAGAAAGACCGAAATCAGACAAACAAGTTCAGAGATTTTCCTCGACCAGAGAGTGACTTGAACGCTCTGGGATGCCATGATATATCTCTGGCCTTCGCTGCGACTTGATTCTTAATATCCAAGACGTCGACAGTGCATCAGTATTTTGACCACTTACTGGTTTTGACTGGTACGAGCTCGTACCAGTCAAAACCAGTAAACCAGTCCCCAGTGAACCAGCCGAAGATTTTTTTCTACCAGTAAAATATACACATCGAGCATGATAAGGGAGGAAGAAAGCACAAATGATGTCCCCGGTGTCTTGGCATCATTTATTACATCATTGGCAGTGCATTTGGCATCGCATAATGACTCATAATCATTGCTGTCATTGCCAAGGACGATGATCGGGGCCTATCCGACGCGTTCCCGACGCAGCACCGACAATCCCGACAAATTGTACCTGGAGTTACAAAAAATGTCTCTCGTACATCTTGGATCATTTTTTGATACTATAGTAAGTACATGCTATCCTGTAAACTAGTTGGTGATGAATTATATTTTTTACCTGCTGACCAGTGACCAGTAACTCGTCAAAACACTGATGTGGTTTATAAACATCTTGCAAAGAATGTACAGAGGTTTAGCCAAGCCGGGACCACATTCGCTAAGATGGATATCATTGGAGACTTGTATAGCAATCCTGTGTTACATCTTACTCTCAATGTTGACTGATGTCACTGGGCATTGCTAAAAAATCTTTGCCAATGCTAGGGAGACAATGAGGAGTGGTGCGTGAGAATGTTTCCCGCTCCGGTTCTTTCCATCCTTCCCGCAGAGAAAATGGCACTGCGGCAAGCTAGCTCGTGGCTCAAGCTAGTGAAATGTTCTGGGCGGATGTAAGAGCCTAGTTATCTGCTGACCTCTTTATTTAGATTCATGCGCAGAATGAAATTCTCTACGTGTTCATGGGGTACATGATTTGATATCTTGTCTATCTTCTGACGGTCTGGACTTGTCTCGGAAAGACTGGAACTTTCAAAAACAGTTACTGATGCGTCTATAAAAACTGCCAATTCCACTACCTTTTGGAACGCCTTCGAATCAAGTGAGTTCCTCGAGATCATGTGAATTTCTTCCCCGCAGATGAATGATCTCAGACTTCTTATTAGACACGCTCCAACTCTCTTACCATCATGTCGACTATGAATGCCCTCGTATACCGCGGCCCAGGCCAGATCGTTGTTGAACAGCGTCCGAAGCCTACCATTCAAAAGGCTACTGATGCTATTGTCCGATTGCAGAAGACCACCATCTGCGGTGAGTCTTAAAACGCTCCTTTACCTCTTCTTTGGCTCACAAAGGCTTTATTATACAGGGACCGATCTCCATATTCTCAAAGGCGACGTTCCTACCTGCCCCAAAGGTCGTATTCTTGGCCATGAAGGTATTGGCGTTGTGGAATCTGTCGGAAACGCTGTCACGTCGTTCAAACCTGGTGACAATATCATCATCTCCTGTATCACTTCTTGCGCTACTTGCGAGTTTTGTCGTCGTGGTATGCCTTCCCACTGCACAGATGGAGGTTGGACGCTCGGACACACGATTGATGGTACTCAGGCTGAGTACGTCAGGATCCCGCATGCAGACTCGAGTTTGCATTCGGCAAACGTCAAGGGTGCTAGCAAGGAGGCATTGGTGATGATTAGTGATGCTTTGCCCACCGGATTTGAGTGCGGTACACTTAATGGGGACATAAAGCCCGGTTCAACGGTCGCTGTCATTGGTGCGTGTTTCGCGAGCTCTAATCTCAGACTTCCCTGTCATTGATTACATCAATTACAGGTGGTGGTCCAGTCGGTCTATCTGCACTCCTGACTGCCCAATTCTACACCCCTTCCACCCTCATTATGATCGACCTCGACGAGAACCGCTTGGCTACTGCCAAGTCAGTCGGAGCAACTCATACCATCAAATCGGGTCCTGACACTGTCAAGACCGTCATGGAACTCACCGGCGGACGTGGAGTCGACACGGTAATTGAAGCTGTAGGCATTCCGAAGACGTTTGAACTGTGTCAGAACATCGTTGCAGTTGGGGGCACGATTGCAAACCTTGGTGTGCATGGTACAAAGGCAGATATCTACATGGACAAACTCTGGAGCATGAACCTGAGTGAGTGTCTTACTTCTTTGATTGAGAAGCTAGTCTTATTCGCCTCGCAGCCATTCGCACTCGTCTCGTTGATGCCGTTACCATTCCGCAACTCATCAAGCTCGTCGAAGCTGGCCGTGTCAATCCCCAAGCGCTCCTCACCCATTCTTTCAAATTCAGCGATATTTCGAGCGCGTACAACACGTTTGGTGCCGCTGCCCAGAACAATGCCCTCAAAGTCGTCATCAATTTTGATTAACCGCGTTGTAACTGTATTTCTATCCTTCCCTCTTCGTGGTTCTATGTATACTAGCGAAGTGTCGAGCAGTAATCCTTGTAAATTGTAAATTACCTATCAAAGTCGAATTCGAGAATCCAATTTCAGCTCAAACGGACAGTCGTTTGGAAGTAAAGCGTAACGAGAATAGGGGCGATAAGCATTAATCCCTCAAGCCCTCCACACGCGCCTTCATTGCCTTTCCTTCCGCCTCAAATCCCTCTTTAAGACCGTCACCCAAGAACTCTTCCACAAAATACCCCAAAGCCCCACCAAAAACCTCCCGATACTCATACAATACTCGCTTCTCGCCATCCTCTCCAGTAACTTCACTAACAGCATTCCACCTCTCAGCGCTTAACATTCCATCTGGCCAACCCATCACTTTCCACGCAATCCGACCTTGCTCAGGTTGGACGTGCGTGAGATTGTCAAAGTCGTAATGTGATTCGAGTGGATTACCCTTGGAATTTCGACTTATGGGACCGGTCAGAGGAGGGATTTGGGTTACGAGGATAATACGGTGGCCTTCTTGGGGTATTTGAGAATCGGTAGGGATGAAAAAGTCGTCTGCGACGGTAATAGACCTGATGAGTGAAAGTAAGTCGTTGAGGTTAGGTCGGGAACTTTTAAGTAAGACGGGTACTCACCGAAGGAAAGGGTTCCAGTCTGGATAGGAAGGAAAATCAGTCAGCACATCCCAAACGTCTTTGAGGGTAGCGTTGATCAAGACACTATTCTGGACAGTAAATACCCCGGGAGGTGCTGGAGGAAGGTTGGTCGGCGATTGAGCGGCAGCCAAGCAGCTGAGCCACGTCAAGGAAAGGGCTGAAAAGAGTACAGAAAGCATAATTGCCTAGTAAGGAGCATCGTTGTTCATTCTTAAATGTTCAACCTAAGTTTCAAGGTTGTGAGTTTCGGAAGGAATTTCCAATGTTTGCGTGAAAGAACCAGACGATGAAACTTTCAGTTTAATTTGTAAAGCTACCTTGTGACTTTGGATGTAGAATCCCCAAAGGAGGGCACTATTTTTTGTCGACGAGTTTGGATTTCAGCTCTGGCGACCAAGTTTAGACTTGCGTATCTATTCTGGGTTTTGTGAATACGTCATGAGCATATACATCTGAACGGAAATAGAAAGAAGACAACTGAGAAGTTGATGCAGAACTAGTCATACCTTGCAACGTCGAGGGATTTTGGCTTTAGACCAACAAAGTGCCAATGACGTACGAAAAACCTGTTTGCAACATTGTAGACTGCAACATGCTACTGTGGGGTACTAGCAACTCGCCACTTTTCGGAAAAACTTCGAGCGTACTAGGATGAAAGTTAGACAAATGAAGTGTCATTGTGACGGACTCGTTGACTTCGTGAAGATCGACAAGGGTTTCCTTGTTTTTGGTCCATGCGAATTCTGGAAAAGCGACGTTCGGCTCCATTGGAATAAGTCGGTCCAGAGTGATCGACCTGCAATCATCAGGATATACGGTGTTCAAATCAGGTCCAAGCACATGACCCCAAGTATATAGCGAACGCTTTAATCATAATGTGATGGGGGGGAAAGTGTAATCGTCTCTCACAATATCCAAATGTGATTTTGACTAGAAAGGTATATTCAGTGCCGGGTTCGTTTCAGTCGCAGCAAATCGATCTTTCGGGTGAGGTCGGATTCAGCGTTGAGGGATTTGACACGCCCGTAAGCCAACCTATATTGCTCATGCTTGGGGCGATTTATACCAAGAGGGTTCAGGGTCAGCGAATCGGAGTATACGTCCGTGACACTTCCGCAGCGATTTTGTCTGTCGGTCAGACGTAATTAGGGATCGGAGAAGCACGAATGCTGCGCAGGACTAGTTGGATGAAAGGCACCGACAGCACGAGCATAATCGATAACCTTAAAAGCTACGACGCTCTCCGTGAGCAAAGGAGAATTTTGTGGTTTGGTTTTGGTAGCGGGCGTTCGTGCAGAGATGAAGCTGTGAAAAGGTACGATTATGAGTTGTCTGTTAGGGCTAAGGGAAACTCACTATTGATGATGATTGGGTGTAAGCCGAGCAGGAAATGCGTGGCGCACTGGTCTTACTCGAAGATAAAGTAGACAATGGAAGATACAAAGGAGTCTGCGTTGCATATAAGAGAATTCTAACTCCCTGGATTCCTCGCAATTTATTGATAACCTAGAGCCAGTGGAATGAATACCGCTCGGCGGTGATTGGTATACAAAATTGAAGTCGTTGTCCCAAACGAGGGAAATTAGCATTTCAAGGGCTTAAAATCGGAGGGTCTGGTTTAAGCACAAAATTATCGTTAATATGGCGGGTAACAAGGTTCAAAGTTCAAGTGAAATTATGTTGGACAAGAACCTCAATTCGAGAACGACTGGACACTTGACAAAATTTAGGCATGAAGTACCTATATTTCGGGTCAGAATTTGGATACCGGTCCTAGACTGAAGTCATTTGAGCCTCTATATGTCTGACAAGTGAGGGAGAGGAAAGGAGCAGAGTAGTACAAACACACGCAAGTTCTTGCCAAACAAAGATTTTCCTGTTTTTCTCCTCGACCTCAGCTACTACGTCTATGAGAACATTAAACGGCGACGAACAATCGACTGTGGCTCAAAGATTTTGCATGATCTTGTCTTTCAATTCACGATACCCTTTGTTAGAACCAATACAGGACATTCCGAGTATTGACACGCAAACTTCATGACGCTAGAAGGAGGCGACTGTCATGTTTGTGAAGAGGAGATGCTATCTGATGTGACAGGTTCTGAATAATTGGTTACTTGGGGGCTTTCAAACGTGCGTGTCCAAGCTGTTCGTATGATGTATACTCGGCTACCTTTCAGGCATAGTGACCAAATATATAATTTACTTCAGAGCTTTTGGTACATACGGTACCCTTCAAATCCGCCGATTTTTGGAGCTTCTCGGGTAAATATGCTCGAGTTCAATGAACATGCATGCCGAATGTTGTATTAACAGCGGTAGGTTTGTTCGCAGTACATAGTGCAGTTTCCGCAGCAACAGAGCTCCGATCTTCCTCGGCTCCCGCCAGTCTCTCCTCGCTGCCACCATGCCACAGCATAAAAAGACGACTGAAGATTCACTTTTACCTCTACAAAAACCCAGTTATTCTTCCTTTCTTCGTCTTCACTCTATTATTGCCAGCTCAAATTTTACTTTGGTTTCTCAAATAATTCTGTGGCTTTGGCCGCTACCTACGCGATGGCATTCCAAGAAGTACGGGTTCGTACTTGGCTTTTCTGAACGTGTTTGACTGACCGTTTTCTATAGTTTGAAGTGTCTACTCCACACGTCGCTTACCTCTGCTTAGGAGGCTTTGTCGTTCTGTTTGGGATGTTTTCTCTCTTACTACGTGAAAAGATGTACATCGGCGAAGCTTGCTGGGCTTTTCTCTTCGGTGTCGTCATTGGACCTTACGGAATCAACGTATTTAATCCACGTGCATGGGGAGATGGATCGGATGCAACAATTGATGCTATAACGCTGGAGTTCACCAGGGTCGTGTTAGCTATTGGCGTCTTTGCCATTGGTGTCGAACTACCCAAGGCTTACGTGAAAAGCCATTGGAAGAGTTTGTTTTTCATGTTAGCACCCGTTATGGCCTGGGTCAGTCCGTGTTATTGCTTGCCGTTTCACAATCTCACTCGATTTATAGGGGTGGTTCGTTGCAGCAGCTTTCATCTATGCTCTAATCCCCGGGCTCAACTTCCTCTCATCCTTATGCGTCGCTGCTTGTTTAACGCCGACAGATCCAATTCTTGCCGCAGCCGTGGTTGGTGGCAAGTATGCGGACAAAAACGTTCCTGCTCATGTTCGTCATCTCCTGGCTGCAGAATGTGGTTGCAATGATGGAGCAGCATACCCTTTTCTATTTCTCTCATTGTATCTAATTATGGATGGGTCCGTCGGTGCAGCAGTTAAGGATTGGGTTCTATTATTATGGCTATGTGGGTCTTCATTTCCTTCGTTGTGTATACACGTGCCGATATAGCTTCTTGTAGATCAAATCATTCTAGGTGTTATCCTAGGTTCCTTCATTGGCGTCTCCTTCCGTTATCTGATGAAATTCTGCGAACGGCACGAACTCATTGACCGACATTCTTATGTCGCTCAGTACGTCTCTCTAGCTATGCTGACTGTAGGAATCGTCGTCCTCCTTGGTTCAGACGACCTGCTCGCGGCCTTCTCCTGCGGTAGCGCCTTTGCTTGGGATGGGTTTTTTAACAGACAGACCGAAGAAGCAGTTTTCTCCAGCGTAATCGACCTCCTTTTTAATATAGCCAGTTTCGTGTACCTCGGAGCATGGATGCCATTTGGGTCGTTTGGAAACAAGGAATGGACGCTGGAAGTGTGGAGATTACTTGTCATTGCTGTCCTGGTGCTCTTATTGAAGCGCCTGCCAATCGTCATCGTTCTGTACAAGTGGATTCCTGATGTCAAGACGTTCCGAGAAGCGGTTTTTTCGGGACATTTTGGGCCTATGGGTGTTGGTGCGGTATTTATCAGCACCCTAGCTGCCGGAATCCTCAACGACCATATCGAAGAACTCGATGCTACTACTCCTGGAGGTGCTCCCGCACAAACGCGTTTACTTGCACAGACCATTCAGCCTATCTGTGCGTTTCTGGTCATATGCTCGATTACGATCCATGGTTTGTCCATTCCCGGTTTCTCGCTATCTCGCCGGATCCATACAGTCACGAAAACGTTGTCGAGGCATACCGCGCATGGACCGCACGTGGCACCTGAATGGACAACTCAAACCAGGCATGTGGTGCGAGGCGACCAGGCGATTCCTATTAATGAAGATCCCGAACATTTGAGGGGGGATGAGATCGATAGGGCTGAACGAGGGGAGGTGGAGAAGCACGGAGAGGACAGTTTCCGAGATAGTATCCTGGATGCAGATCCTCGACCCGCGGACGAAGGCAGTATTAGAGCGTTTGGTCACGCAGCTGCTGACAGAAATCCGCACACCGAGGAAAACGAGAGGAGTCTGCCCACGACCTTGCCGTTACCAGAAACTGGGGGGACGGTTGAAGAATGGCAGGAAGGACCTCACCGCGTCATTGAGCGCCGAAGAGGACCTGGCGAAGAAGTAGAGGTTGAAGTGATTAGGGATTGGTTCTATCGTCGTCATGATTACGGAGACCTGCACCTACCCCACTTGCATCATTTGCACCGTTCATTACCCCACGTCGGTCACCCACGAAAATATGATCAGCAGACCGACGCGACCAGGAGCAGTGGTAGCGACAAGTCGAAAGAGGCGCAGCCGGGGGGTCAAGGCCAGGAGAAGCATGATGATGGGCACGCGCACCACCAACACGAGAGGAAATTCTTTCGAGGAAGCAGTGAAAGCGTTCGGAAAGAAGTTCGGGAATATTTAACATGGTTAGAGCACAAGGCCAAGCGTTTCGAGGAAGAGGTGAAGGATGGAATGACGGGCGTGGTGAGCAAGTGGAGCGAGTCAGCGAAGCATCCTGAAGAGCAGAGCGAAGGACTCAGTTCTTTTACCGAAGTTTTTGATGACGACGATGAAGAAGGCTGGGCTTCGGATAGGTCCAATCCGATGGTCGCTGCTCCTGTGATACGGGTATCTAACTCGTCAGGATCTGGCTCCAAGTCCAGACTACCTAAGGCCAGGACGTCAACCAAGAGGAACAAGAGGACAAGCATTCGCAGGGGGCCTAGTTATGTCGCTCGTTCACGCTCTCAGGCAGCCGCCGAAACCGAGCAGCGAGATGAGGAAGAGAGCAGAGGCAGAGCTCGTTTGAATACCTTATCGTCTTCAACAAATGACCACCGTCCTTCTGGGCTGCAGCCTCGCCCCAGACAGAGTAGATTGGATTCTATCCGAGGAATGCAATCTATGCCTTCTTCCGCTCTGTCGAGCAGGGAACACAGCCCTGCCAGAAGTATCAGATTTTTTGACGAGCTTCCAAGAAGTGGATTTGCTACACCGAGGAGAGGAAGTGGTACAAGTACTCCGAGATTCGACACGGGGTCAGTACCAGGTACACCTCCAAACTTAGATTAGTGGAGAGATTTACACGAAACTCTTAGCCAAGTATTTTCCATACTCTAGCATTATGTGGAGATTTTTGTATACCCAGCATGTCACCCTTTTTATTCCCTTCGAATGCCAATAATCTATTTACGTGGCCAATGTTTGTCATTAACCCGTAAGCAAATAACTTGACGTCTGTAAAAGACTTGAAGTTCACAACCTTCTCAATTCCGTAACTCTTACCATCACTACTTGAGCTCGTGTGCGTCAAGACAGAAGAAATACCCTTACAGCTGTCAATTGCGGAGAGTGTGGCATATCTTTAATCCGGAAGGCAGGATCGGGCCATCAAGCTATACTGATTGAAACAAATGGTTTTGAATCCAAGGATGCAAAACTATCTATCTTTGAAACCCGAATAGAAATGTACCAGAGTATATTCTTCTCAAGAGTATTCAAACTGCTTTACCTCACCTCCAGTGGACAGGTACTCGGAATGTAGGAGTCAACACGTGTCCAAAAACCTCGGTGGTAACTCCTGTCGCCGCTCGCTTAATATTTAATATTGGCTCCGTCTTGGAGCGGAGCAGAGGTATTTAGGGCTCCGCATCGTACATTAGTACTGATAGCCTGTTTTTTACTGTACTGATAGCCTGTTTTTTACAGTACTGATAGCCTGTTTTTTACAGTACGGAGTCACCGTACTAATTATACAGTGTTTCCGTAGGTCGTACGGCACGGCACGGGGTCTAATACGGGTATACGACCGTTTTGGGGTGTTCATCTATAAAATTAAGAGGCAACGGCATGATTTTGTTTTATATCACCTTAAGAAAAATAATGTGTAGTATTCACAGTGTTTTTATCCATTCACTGCGGACACGAATAAGTATTCCGAGTCGGAATACTGTACAGGTCCGTAACCGTCATACGGTACCAGTATAACCATTCAAGACGGCAGAGCCCTATCTGTGGCATACCCTTCCAAGGTTTCACATGATCATAACATGTTGCGGCCTCATTGCAAAAGGACCTCTGATGTACATAAGCAAAACACCTTGCTCAGTATCCTCCAACTTGACCTTGAAAACCTGTTATCGTGAGTGTCGTTAAATTCTTAAAAAAGTCATGGAGCTTATTGACTAACATGGCTATTACTAGAGCTCAGACCGACGTACTCGTAATAGTGACAGTTCAGAAAAAACAACTTGAAGCCGTTCACTCGTTATAACCTGCGCAATACCCCATGGCTGAGCCCCAGACTGTCCAGAATACAATTTTTGAGCAGTCGTGCTTTGATGACCCCATCCCAACTTCAGACTTATGTCTGAGCAGCATAACAACGGGCTTTTCCAACTGTGACAAACAAATATCGTCCCTCAAAACCATCCTTGATTCCTTGAGGCAAAAACTAGAGGAATTGAAAACACATCTACAACAATGTTATTCACTCGTGGCACCCATACGCCATATCCCACCGGAGATTTTGACAATGATATTTCTTTTCTGCTGTTCAGAGGCAAATTATTCCCCTGATACCCAGTCTGTCAATTACTGCCTTCCTGCATTCGCTCTTGCCGCTGTGTGTAAAAGATGGCGTAATATTGCATTCTCAATACCTCAAATGTGGGCTGGTATTGCTTGCTCCATTGATCCACCTACACACTATCTTCATGCAGTTGATCTTTGTCTAGGCAGATCTAAAGATGCACCTCTGATACTTGATCTAGAGGTTACCCCAAATGCACAGTTACAAAACCCAATGCTACACTCTTTAGTGGGACAGTCTCATCGGTGGTCCAGTCTCCATTTATACCGAGAGTATGCCAGTCATCTTCAAGTCATTATATCATGCCCTCTTATGTCTATCCATGCTTTTCCGTGCCTGGAAAAGCTCGAGGTTTCTATGCAGCTTCTTGACTTAGTGATGCCTGGCCTGCAACATGCTCCTCGACTGCATACTTTACAAATCACCAGGTCTCATCTGAGTGCACCATTCCCACAGTCATTAGTTCGAAACCTTGAAAACACCGTACCTTGGGCACAGATCCGATCACTAAGAATAGAATGCATGGAGAACAGTGATCTCATGGGGTTACTCCGCTTGTGTCCAAGCCTTGTCAATCTTTCACTAGGTTTCCTGGGGTCAGAAACTCCGAGTGCAGACATCCTGACTTTGATTTCGATCTTGTCACTGGATCTTTCCTTTGTGACTTCCGGGGGCGAAGTCCTGCTGTATGAATTAGATTCAACACTTCGTCATTTAATCCTTCCTGCTCTTACATCCTTGGTTCTTAATCCGCCATCTCGGACATGCTATTTCAATCCCAAGATTCATGTATCATGGCCTTTGGACCAATTTGGTGATCTCTTTTCTCGGTCAAATTGTCAGATCACTTCTTTTTGCATCCAAAATGTTCCGATGCCGGATGAGACTCTTGCAACTTTTCTTCGCCTTATGCCGTCCCTCACAGAGTTAAAAATTGATCAGTCCGAAACGAAGATCACGCCTGCGGTGACTGATTCCTCCCTCACATTCATGCACTATTCTTCAGGGATAACACCTTCCTTGAGATATCTATCTATCAAAGTTCATAAAGTGACTTTTACACCTGGGATTTTTATGTCAATGGTGAGGTCACGATGGACACCATATCAGATGCAGCTAATTGGAAACAATGTGGAGCGTCTGAGGTCAGTGAGGCTTGTAGCCTTGGCCGGTGGAGACAGAGTTGATGTTGAAAAGGTATACAGACCCATCCTCTCACTGGTTGTGGAGGGACTGATGGTAGAAATTACATATAAGCCAGATTCTTAACACTAGTTTTGCATTTGTGTACTTGGAACCTCCCAATGTTATTGAATTATTATGAGAAAATTTCTTATGAACAGCATGAAGCTATTTTAAACAGAGAATATATAGGAACATCTTACTGGTTTTGGTAGATTTGCTCTCTAGCATTGGTACAAGGGTCATACTCAGTACTTCACTTGTTATTATATATTTCTACTGAGTCTGTAGTATCCGGTGGACTACCGAACAATACTTGGTGTAGTAGAACTAGTTATTTGTCTCGACATTTTATTTGCGATTGTACTGATCTTAACACAGTTACTTGTCTGATCACTTTCAGGTAGATCTATTTTCTTTGATCATTACTCTCCTAATGCATTTATCAACTACCAGTCTATAGACATCAATTACCAAGTCTATCAATCCCTTGGGTAGTAACAAGTATACAGATAGTTTAAGTAGGAATGTGATGTTATCTAGTAACTTCAGTAGGGTGGATCTGCTACTATAAACTGTTCTGTCCAATAATACATCTGTTGTAATATTCAGGATAAGCTAGATCTCTATCTGTCATAATTACTGCAATCTCCAACAAGATTTGATTCACCAAGTCACCTATTGCTTTCTGAGTTTTGTCTTCAAGTCTTCTGAGTTATTGTTCCCATAGATTCTGCAAACAATGATAAGATTGTGATAGCTCAATTGAAAGTGCAACATTTTATCATATACTTTTACAAACATATGGTTCTCTTCAAAACCTAGACCCACCACCTTTACTTATTTGAGTGTCAAACATTGAGATATTTCTTGAGAGATTACATTCCTAGATTAGACAGACAATACAGTATATCTCTACAGCCAAACTCAAGCTGCTGTCTGTACAAATACCACAATTGATATGTACACTTTACAAAAATGTACAGCTGAGAAATCTTACTGCTAGATTTTTTTTGGAATTTATCATGATTTATCCATAATTGTATGTCTTGCAAGATGCAGAAGCATGGGAAGATCCCACCCTATGCCTTTCACCATCCTGTCATAAAGCATACTCTGATACATATTTTCATTCCCTTTTCTTATTTATATTCAGTTTTACAACATTTATCCTTGTATGTTTCTGCTATTTCCATTAGCCCCTATTTCCATTCCCTTATTCCCTAAATACTGCATGCCCTTGTTCTCTTCTCTTGACTACAGCCCTTATTCTCTTCTTGGTCTTATCTCAACCCCTTATTCCATTTACAGACAACCCCTTATACTTACAAGCTCTTGTTCTACATTTGGATGATGCACAAGTATATAAGACACTCTCCTGTAACCTAGTCCCCTATCTTGACTTCTGTCTTTGGGACTAGGTATGTTTTGTATTCTCTACTAGCTCTCAATGTTGAACTCTGTCTTTGGGACTAGTTGTCAATTTCTCTGTTGCTGTATCTGCTGCTTCATCTGTTGCTGTCTTCACTGCTTCAGCTCTTTGTGACACATCCTAGACATTGAAGACAACATACACATAAGAGTGAGCACTGCCTCCCAGAACATATCATTTCATACACTTTTATATCTCTAAAAGTATTTCATAAATCAAAATACCAATATGTATGTGACAGGCTTGCCACAGTCTGGGTCAGGCCAGGTCTGGCCAAAATTTTTTGGCCCTTGACCTGGACCTTGAGGTTTGGTCCACCCTTTGGTTAACCCTCAGACTTGAACCTGAGGACCTGGGTCAAGAGGTCTGGGCCAGGGTTGGACCTGGTCCAACCTATATTTTTTAAAATAATTTTTTGGTTATAGTCCAGAAACTTCTACAGACAATGAAATATTGCTTTAGATCCCCATAAGCAGCTGTGACTATATTATTTTTTTGGGTTTATTGGGTCACTGAATATTGTAAATACAACAGAAACAGGCTGTATAATGACTTTTCATTTGACAATGAAAATCACAGTGAGTTTACAACTTTACAAAACAATAAAAAATTCATATTCAAAAATTTTTTCACTGCTTTTTATTCCCTAAGATGGTCAAGGGTCAGACCTGGTCTGATCCTATGCTCAGCTGCTGGCCCTTGACCCAAACCCATAGGTCCAGGTCTGACCTGGCATAGCCACTGGACCTGGACCTCAGGTCTGATTTGGGTTTGGTTCAGGGCCAACGGGGTCATGACCCTGACTGCAGCAAGCCTGTGTATGTCTGTTATACACTTTATCAAAGTGTACAGCTTGGAAATCTACCTGAATATATGGCCATGATTTTTTTTTTTTGATATTTTTGCAAAGATTCTCAATTTATCATGGTTTATCCATATTTTAGATGACTGGTGAGGTTCAGAAGCATGGGAAAATCCCGCCCTGGTGTGCCCATCATCTTAGACATTGAAAACAATGTATGTAAGAGTGGGCGGTGCCTCCTGGAACATTGTTGATAGAGCCAATTGAATAAGTACAGATGCACTGCCGGAAGGCACTCCACCTTCCTTAGACTGATTACGAGTCCAAAATGTAATTGAGGATTCGTTCTTTTTCAAATCCCCATGGCGTGATTAAGTGAATGTGATGGTTTATTTGGCCATCTGGTTCCGGCAATACAATTTAACCGGATAACCAGCATTTACCGGTAATTTTCTTCCAGTTGGATGTGCGGGCATAAGTGGTTGTTGTCAGCTATTTGTTTCTCAGGTCATTGCAATGACGATTTACTCACACAACTCCTCACAACTCCTCACAACTCTTATCATACTTATTCCTCTACTTATTTCCCTGGGTCTAGAGAATTGCAATATACCTATCATATTTATATTTCCAAGCCGGTGTTGGTAATATAATCAGTCCTTAATTACTAACATGAAACCTTTAAGCTGTTCTATAGGGGCATTTGAAAGGATAGTTAAGCAGATAAAATTATATAATTGCATAAACAAAAAATATACTGACCTTGTATCGTGTGGTTTCAATATGTTTTACTACCTCCAAAGATGTATTATTGTCTAGTACTAGGTACACTATAAGATCTTCTGGATTGCAATGTCAGGTCCAATATTTTAGGATTAATGTCAGAGATGGCCATATATTGAAATTTCTTCAGTGATACTGAATGTAGTAAATTTTACTCCAAAGTCAAGCCCTTATATAAAAATACAATACTTAGGGATAAAAATCTTAAGCATCTTTGGCAGAGTACATCATTGTCTATTATAAGATATTTACCAACCAAAATCAAACAGTAGTCATTATATCCATTGCCAATATACTTCAAGTTGCAAGCTGTGAACAAATACTATTCTTATAAATAACAATTATAGTGCATTTGCTACAGTATTCCATACATTGCCATGCTAAAGCTCTATTTTACCCTACAGAGAGGAAATATCAATAAAAAAAGGACTCATTCCTGCCAGCAGACCTCTGCTGGCCCACATACCCAAGTACTGATTGATAACGAAAATTACTATATAAGGAAGAACGAAGGGTGACGAGACCTAGCTATCACAAGATAACAAGAGTTCATCCCATACAATAAAATGAACTATCAGTAATAGCTTAGATATAAGACTGATATGTTAAGACCTGACAGTGTATAGAATAAGGTATGTGTATATAATTGTAATAAGTATGAGCACAATTGCTCTTTTGAAGTGAACATACTTTCAGTATAAGAAAGCTCATGTTTACTTATACGTATTGTCTTCACTACTGCAGGAGAAATAATCATCAAACTAGTGAAGATAGGAACACGCATTCGAATTTACCATATCAAAATGAAGGATGCCCTTCCTACTCAAGGCGGGCATCCGCTCCTGCATCCAACGAGTCACGTCATTGAAGACGGTCTTGTATATCGTCGAGTGCTCAAACTCGGTGTGAATCAGGCTAACAAAGTCTACCCCGATTTCGAACCTCTGGATATCAGGGAATCGTTCCCTGTCCGAAAACCATTCGTCCAGAAACTTCCATTCGAGAAGCTCCCGGACGAAATTAAACCCTCCTTTCCATGGTTCTGACTCGACGGTAAAGCAGATTTCGAGTCGGAATTGCTGCAGATGTGGTGCTGACACAGTTTTCACGAGCTCCCAGGCATGAGCGAGGAGGATGTGAAAGTGTCCGAGACGGGGTAGACGAATGACTAGGGTTTGGACAGAAGAAAGTGAAGAAAGAGATCTTTGAGATATGAGATGGGCTGTCAAAAACGGGTTAAAATTCAATTATGTACGATTTATCAACAGAATGATCCACTCACGCAAGCAGGTTCGCCAAACTTGTCCTAGAAACGGTCCGGTAGAGAAGATGGAAGGAAGAGATAATACGAGGCATTTTGGTAGAGAGAGTACTCTTTCCAGAAAGGCATCAAAGAGTTGGGACATGATATGACCAGACAACTGGCGATCTGGTACGTGTCCTAGCTGCAATTCCAGAGAGCGCAAACCGGATAAGTCGAGAGCAGGGCTTGTGAGGAACTCCAGTATAGTATCGTCACGTTCGATAGAGGTGAGCACCAGCTCCGCCAGGTTCTGTAGAACGACCGACCCAGTACTCATGTTCATAACTGTCCCGTACCCTTCTAGCCCTGATCCCTGAGTTGCAGTGCTCGCCAAGCTCCCACCCAGCATCAGAGACATGATTGCCGGCATTGCTTGAAATATTTCGAGCATTCTATCCCGAGCGGTCCACACAGTCTTATTCAACCTAAGTCTCCGAACGTCCCGAAAACGTCGCACGAACTCTACTTCGTCGTCACCCCAATCCTCCGAAAAACGATCAATCTCCAGACATTGGACGTTCGAGAACTCGGGAACCATGTTCTGGACATCGCGAGCGTTGATATTGATACTGGAAGAAATGCAGAGTTCCGAGACCAAACTAGCAATATGAGGAGATTCCCGAATGTTACTCCTCCACCGCTTGCAATCTGGGTCGGAGGATAGAACAATCCTCGAGAAGAGAAACAACTGGGAGGGATAGCACCATGAACGACAAACAAGAGCGCAAGCTTTTAGTGAGTCCCGACTGGGCCGTACTTCTTTGATGATGAGGGTAATTAGCTCTGGTGGAAAGAATGCCAGCATCTTGGCTAAAGGTCGACGAGTCGGGTCTACGAGATACAGAATGAATGATTGAGTATTTATACAACAGCCAAAAAATTTTTTGAATAGGATTTACTCACCATGAGGACTGTTCAAGTTGACAGACACGTCGTGCACTGTCGCAGTGGGCAGAGATAAGGTCCTCAAAATTTAAATACTTGATAAGCGGCTGTATCCGGCTACAGTATGAACTGCTCGGTAGAGCCTTTCTAGCGAGATGAGGGCTCAGCATCGCTTTGGATTAAGCAGACTTACCAGGTTCTGGTACGCACCAGCCCTTCGTAGGTGGTGGTTTAAAGTGAGACACGCCGACGCGTTGATGTCATGCAAAATGCCGGGAGAAATGCCGGATGCACGGGAAAGCCCTACAGGACGCGGCAACCGATACGACGCCGCGTACGAAGATGTGATCAGCCTGATTTCAAGTTTAGACTGTCTCGAAAGGAATGGGATTGAAGTCGAGCTAGGAAGGTAGGAATTTTGATGGAATCTTCCCAGAAAATCTGGGGTCTAAATCCGAACGTCAACACCTTGAATTGAAGGATTAGAGCTTGTAATTGAGACTGAACTTGAGAAGCGAACAACCGGGGGACGGTGTTTGGCAAGAACTTCCGCAAAAAATACCCACGTCAACGCCTCTTCCAGTCCAACTACAACCGTCGCCAGGCTTGTTTGACCGTAAAAGCTTCGTTTTTCTCTGTGAAGCGTAAACAAGGTTGGGAACTTCCGATTATGAAACCCTCCTACTCATTCTTGCTCAAAAGCAGACATTCCGTCGGGGAATCAGGTGTTTTCGATAACTAGCAAACAGAGCGCGAGGTCCAGGAGGTAAAGAAATGAACTTGGTATACGCTTTCTTATCTGACAGCTCTTTAGATCTCATTCCTTCTATTATGGTCGTCAGCGTGAAAGTAGAGCCTGACCACGATGATGACTCAGAACTCTTGCAGTGGACGGGTACAAACCTGAAGGTAGAAGATGAAGAACCAAGGATAAATGCGACTGACGATAGACCAATGAAAAGAAGACGGGTCTTGGACGCTGTGGTTGTTCTTTCGTTCAACGAAGTAATCAAGCAGGAAAAGAAGTTGGAGGACATAGGCAAGACATTCAAGGCTTTCAAAAACGTGCGTCTGTTGATCCTTCCGGCAATCAATTGATATCAATTTTCTTCTAGCCCAAGTCTAAGCTGACCAAAAAAGAGCAAGAAATGTGCATCAGCGATTATGTTCTATACAGCCGTCTCAAAAACATTCAACTCGACTTATTTCTCATCGATCTGGACAAGTTCACTCTCGACAAGACAATTTCTCGTGATTTCATGAGCGACCGCTATGGTGGAAGCAACATTGCCTGTTTCCCAACCATCGGTCGAGAGAAGCTTGAGCACCACGGCCGTGACAACTTCATGTACATGAACATGCGCTATCATCCGCATGCCCCGCAGGTTCCTGGCGCGCCTGGGCTGTATTTTCACCCTGGAGAAGCGAGATCTATAGAATGGGATACAGTTCAGCTTGTTTTCACCCGACTGACTAGTGGCAAATGGTGTCAGATGGGTGACTACGAATTAGCATATTCAAAGCCGCTTTCCGCTGAGGAGTGGAATCGTCCCGACATGAAAACGGTGCGTTTATCTAGATGACATCACGTCCCTGTCTTGATGGTTAGCAAAAATAGATGCGTAATACTTGGTCCGAACGTATATCTATCAAATCTTGGGGAAGAGGGATGAGATGTTCTGTCAAGCTTCGTGCTCGACTTGGCCGGGAACCTACTGATGAAGAATACAATGCTGCAATTGAGAGTGATGATAAGTTCTTGGATGTAACACCCCAAGAAATATCTAACGCTGTCTCTCGGGGAGAAGAGGTTCGTACTGTTTACATTGCTTTCCTCCAATGATGCAACTCCATTTACCGCATGCAGGTTTTCTCAGTTTGGACAATGAAATGTGTTGGATATGATATCGAGTTCCAAAAGACCATTACAGAGCAATTTTCCAACTGGACCCCCCCTCCCAAGAAGCCAAAGAAAACAGCTTCTGAGAGCAAATCCAGGACTGACCCAGCCAAGCGGTCTGCTGGATCGAAGCAGAAAAAGGTCACGTCAAAGGTAGCATCCAAGAAAAGAAAGGCAGTGCAAATGGAGGATACGGATGAAGGATCTGACTATGAAGCTGAAATCGTCATACCACGAGGAGGTACTCGATCGAGACCAAACCGTGCTATCAGAGTAGTTTGAACTCTCAAAGATTTGAAATCCTTATTCTTGCTCATTTATAAGTATACAAATATGCAATTATACATATCTGAATTACTGTTTGGGCTTGCACTGGCGATGTGCGCCGGTAAGGAAGCGTGTCCCGTGAGATGGTAAGCGCATCGGCTCTAGCTTGAACTAGAACTGCCACGTCGTTGAGAACGCTCATCGAATGTCCGTTTTCAACTTTCTTCCTCTTACATTGCTCACCATTTATATAGCATTGGCTCAATCAAAAGACCGCGAAGATGTACATTAAGACAGAGCCTGACGATGCTGATGCTTTCCTCAGCAGTGTTAGGTCGACAGCCATTAACCACGAAAATACCTTCGTAAGTATACTGTATATTCACTACACGAACTTGTAATGAATAAGACTTCCAGGCAACTCGAAACGGTTCAACCAGCTCTAGCACGAGTGGCTCCACGTCCGAGTCACCACAGCAGGCACCTCGCAAAAGGAGACGAATTCTTGAGGTAGTTCTTCGTCGATATGATGATATACTCGAGGAAGAAAGGAAACTGGGAGAAATCGGAAGATGTCTCAAAGGGTTCAAGAACGTAAGCTTCAAAAATCTTTCTTTCTGGACGTTCACAAACTTTCCAAACACCATAGCCAAAGGTCAAGCTCAAGAAAGACGCAGAAGAACGCCGTCTCAGCGACGAAGTCCTCTATAATCGCCTCAAGGATATCAGTCTAGTGCCGTATCCTATCGATTTAACCAAGTCTATCCTAGATGCAACCGTTACCCGCGATTTCATGTCTCATCGGTTCGGTGGAAGTAACTGTAGTTGCTTTCCCCGAATCAAACAAGAAAGAGTGGACGAACACGGATACAATGATTTCATGTATCTCAACCTCGACCTTAACCCTCATGCTCCTCAAGTCCCTGGTGCTCCTGGCTTATATTTCGAGCCGGGTAAATCAGATCCTGATTTTGAATGGTCTGATCTACAACGTCTTTATAGTCGTATAGCGGGTGGAGCATGGCAAATGATGGGGTTCTACGAAATGACGCGCTCGAATCCTCTTTCGATAGAGGAGTTGGCTAGAGGTGATATGCGAAAGGTATGCTCCCGATTCAGCAGCCGTATTTTTACGGAAAAAGCTTGCTCATCTCTTGCAAACAGATGCTGATCGCATGGGGTCGAGAGTTGGCAACGACCGGGGGTGGAAGGTCGTTCAGATGCGCTATCAAGCTTCGTGCTCAACTGGGTAGAGAGCCCACCGATGATGAGTTTAGAGCAGCCTTGAAAAGTGAAGACAAGTTTTTGGATGTAAGCACGCAAGATTTTGTCGAAGCCTTTCTTCGAGGAGAAGAGGCAAGTCGTCCTACAACTCTTCTTACGTGCTCACATTGCTGACATTCAAATTCGGTGAAAAGGTGATATCTGTATGGAAGATGGAATGTGTAGGATATGATATTGAGTTTCAAAAAGCAACTGTCACGGCGTTTGAAAACTGGACTCCGCCTCCAAGGAAACCTAGATCCTCGAAACCAAAGCCGTCACGGAAAGAAAAGATACAGTCTGAATCTGTGCAAGGAAAGAGTATCAATCGAAAGAGGAAGAGAGCTGTAGCTGAGACAGACTCTGAGGATGAGCTTGAAATCGAGTATGTTCCTCAACGGGGCACTAGATCACGACCACGCAAGTAGTAGACTTAATGTATATGTAGGGATAGCACCGTACACGTATACGGGTACGACCGTTTTTGATGTATTTTTTGCCAAGGCGGTACGGTTACCGGTCGTACCTGACTCGGACTTTTGTCTATCATCCCATGTTCTTTGGAGGTTCAAGGACTTGAATGAGATAGCCATTCCAACTTTGAAATCGGTGCTTCTTTTTGTCGGGAGATTTCGAACTTAAATCATACTCGATTTACACTTGACGGAGCAATGCTTTACACCTGCGGACTAATCCTAAATTTGCTCCTCACTACCTATACTAATTTAAAGTAATCTCCATAGACGTATCACTGGTACTTTGGAGAAAGAGTGACTTCATCGAGCCTATTTTCGTGTACGTCCCATCTTCCTCTCTGTTCGCAATAATCCAACGCGTTGCTCGTCCGTCAGAAGTAACATCAAAAACATGACATTTGCCTTTTTGTGGCCTCGTCGACTCTCCATAAATCCACGCCTGAAACACCATTGGCTTTCCTTGATCTCCCTCTTTTGCAACACAAACTACACACCTATTCCAACCACCTCGTATTCGTCTCCTCAAGCTCGGATCCGTTGTATCCCCTCCCCCTCCAATTTCCACATATGCAAAACACTCGTCAAGCGAAGACGCATGTAGAGCCTTGTCTAGCGCCTCGACTGCCGCCATCGGATCTGCTCCCCTTTCCATGCTGGACCCCAATATGCCTTGTCTCATTAGCTCTTGGATCGGTCTTATATCGAATCCTTTAGCACCCAAAATCCACACACAAGTAACCAGTTTGTTCGTCTCCCCACCTCCGTCCCCAAAGACTGCACTGGCTCCTACGATATGTCCCACCGGACGCACGACGAGCCGTAAGCCATTTGCCCCAATGCTTGGCTTTAACCGATTTATATTATCTTGGTGGCCATGGTTATCCCAGCTGTAAGAGTCTGCTGTAATTATCGGAATCCATTTCTCCCCTTTTATAGCATGGTCTACCATTGCGTCAGTCAAAAGCGGCCACATCAGGCCCCGTGACACAACCGATTTCATCGTCTCTTTCCACCGCTCCACCAGTATCCGTTCATCTCCTGTCTTTTCCCCATAATTCACCTGTACCTTTTCTTCATCTCGTATCATCCCATAAAGACCGTACAGTTTATCGACTGGATATTTGCACTTTTTCCATTTCGATAAAGAAACTGCATTCGGCAGATGTAGGAATCCATTCTTTTGGAATTCAGATTTGGCTGTCCAGCTCTCCAGGTTATCTGCCCAGGCACGGTCCGGTGCTATTACCACTTCGTGTCCCGGTCTGACGTATGGATAATCTTCGCAATCAGCTGCGTTTGGTCTCTGCAAAGTGCCCTTGTAAAGGATGTCGAAATACCAATGCACCACGTTCGCGAGATACTCCAGGTCCAAACTGGTCCCGTCTAAAAGACGGATGTTGTTTGACAGAATCAGCTCTTGATACGTCCAAGTCCTCGCAAACCACGGATCTCCTAGAACTTTATCCAAAAACTCTATGTTTTTCCAAGCCCGCTTCATATCCTCTGCAAAATTCAATGACTCGCTCGGATTGTATTTGCCTATGATATCCCGGAGCTCGATTTGCTTGTGGAATGCATCTAGGAATACGTCGGGATAGCCAGGGATACATAGACACTCGGACGCATTTCGATAGTATTCTTGCATCCTACCGATCTCTGCTTCCTTTTCGTGGCCGCCTGCATCCGCATCTACTAGTTCTTGATTGTCCTGTCTGATGCAGATACAATCCATCCACATCCATCTAAAACCTCTCTTTTTGGTGTATTGCAAAATCTCTTCAAATTTTCCTTCGATGATGGGGACGTCCCATTTGACACCTGGGATCTTTATGTTTTCTGGCTGGCCCCAGACGTGAGTTACGATCAAGTAGCGGAGAGAATCCGTCCCCAGCTCGGACAGGATATCTACGTCTCTTCGGAGTTTGAGGAGGTGGCAGTCGTACAAGTAGGTGGGAATCCTAAGAAAACGTGCATTGATGATTGATTCAATGTAGAGATTAAACACGCACGATTTTATCATATTCGAAATTGCAGGCGAGATCTTGAGAGCAGCTAGGGTATTTATACTGCGCAACATCATTTTTTCCATCACGAACTAGCCCTGTTCTGGAACAGTTGAAGAATTAATATCGGTTGTTAGGTCCACCGCACTCCACAGGGAGTATATATAGGCGCATCGCATATGCCCTGGCAGGACCTGAATCTCAATGTGCCCACCCTCGAACCAAGGTATTAAAAGTTCTTGATAATGCGGCCTCGTTTTCCACTCAACAATATTGTCAACAGAGCCTGAAGCTCCTAAAAACTCTTCAACTCAGAAGGTACGGTCAACTCCTCATTCACCCTTTCTCTAGCTCTCAATCTAAGTGTTCAGCAGCCACACGGGAGAATATACAAAATCGATATCTATGCTTTATCAGGCAGCCCAGAGTTTCCACCACGTAATGTGCTCAGAACGTCCGACGCCGTTGAAGAGCTGTTTCTTTTCAGGGAGCAGACAGGGGCTTATCAACCTTTGCTACACGTCTGGGATTTGCCAGCGCCCAAGTGAGAATCGCAGCCGAGTGTAACCGTTATATGATAAGAATCGTGACTCCGAGTACTGCCAACTTTGATAGATAACATTTTAGGCGTAGATGAATATCAGTTGATCTTCACTGAGATCGAATCTTGACTACTTCCAACGAAAACTGTTACTAGGGTGCATCTGCTGCAGGATTTATGACCATTTTTGTAGCTCAGAAACGGTCTGTTTTTCGTTGGCCTCACCACCTATAGAATTCGAAAGGACGATACAAACAAAATAGTCTACGGTATCATGACGTATCCTTATGTCGTCCTAACATGAAAAAAAGTTGAGCCTGCGTCCAATCCACGTCGCGACAAAGTATCGCATATCATTGCAAGGTTGGCGAGCTGCGTGAAGAGGGAGTAGTGTCGTGTGCATTGATCGTGGTTGTATAAGTAGACACAGTCTAATAGTAACAGTCAAGCGCGTCCGCACTTTTCCATGTATAGCCTCATTTCATAGTGCCTTTTCCAATATTATTCTTAGTGGATCTAGATGTTGATAAGAGGGAATAATGGATTACTCGATTGAGTACTACTAGAGGAATATGGCATTTGATAATTCTGGCAAGCAAAGGCAGTTTGAATATATTTTATACCCCAAACACACACTCTCCATCTTCCCGGCGAACGGACAGATACACTTGCGGTCAGCTTCCCTCCTCCGACTCTTTTCCTCAATCAAGCGGATCACATAGATTGCATGTCTACACGCTACCAAGTAGTGTAAAGAAAAGTAATAAGTAAAGCGATAAGCAGTATTCTAGGGTACCTACGAAAAAGCCCAATCCAATGCAATCAACATGAAGGAGAAAAAAACTGAAAAGCACAGTGCAAAGCGCGAATCACAAGTCCAAGGAGCCTCAGCCTACTTCCTTCTCCATCCTAACCTTCATACATAGGACAAGGCCGGATCGACCCAAACCCGTTCCGTTCCCTGCATGCTTCCTGCCTCATAGCACGACATGACATGCCACGAGTTACATAAACGCCAGACAGAAAGCAGCCGAGTTTGAGACGTGGGCTCCGTAACCACTCTAATCATCCTCAACACCAACCCAACCTGACACAGCACTCAACCTCAACCTCAGAACCCTCTGTCATGCCGAACCCCAACACCTCTCCTTCCCCAACCTTTCGTCCTATTAGGCACAGACTCCCAAATCGGGTCAACATCTGGACCTTCTAGGTCTCCTGCTCCGTCCCAGCCCCAGCACCAGACTGTATCACGTCGAGGAAGGGTTAGAGATATTGGAATGAGTAGGTAAGAAAGAGACGCACCATGACTAGGTCCTTCTTCAAACTCGACCTCTCTCGCTTCTTCTTCTACGAATAGTCTATCGTGTGGACCGAACCTATGTGTGAATCGAAGAAATCTCAGTAAGAGCTCGGGAAAAGAGAATGAGCAAAAACGCACCAAGACCTATCCTGAGGATCTGTCCTAGGATTATCAGGCAAGCCTCCTAAACGTGCATATCCACGTATTGAAGTGAGGTTTCGGCGTTGAGGATGGAGGATGTCGTAAACTTTCTGTTGTGGATATGAGCAACGGTGTATTATGGACCGAGAAAGCAACGACGTACAGAGTCATAGGCCAATTTTACACGGGGCACCATCATGATCCTTCCATAGCCCTGTATCCTTCATCAGTACCGCGTAATAGAAGAGAAGAGAAGAGAGGGAGCGGGACAAAGCGCACCTTTTCCCAATAATCATTACAAATCAAACTACACTCTGACGCCGAGCACTCCCCATCCACAATCTTCGCCATCCTAAACTTGACGGGGTCCTTTGGTTCATAAAACGGCGCAGGATCCAACACCGCAATCCCATTCCAACAACTCTGTACCTGAACGGGTAAATGCGATTGGAACCTATCCTGACTTTCCGTATGATGGAATATCATCTCAAACGGAGCGTTTTCGAGCGCTGTACCATTGATATCCCTCGCTACCCAATTGTCGTAAAACACCGGAGCACCGAGGTCTTGGTGGTACATGTAATCAGCGGCACAGGTGATTCCTGCGCTGTTGAGACGGGATTGGTAGATGAGTTCGAGAAGGTCGTCTACGCAGGGTAGGATGTCGTTCATAAAGATGATAGTATCAAAGTATTCTCCTTGGGAATCACGAAGTTCGTGTAGAGGCACGAAAGCGGCGTTTCGGACTTCTGCGAGGTATTCGATACGGTGGTTGAACGCTCCTCGGGTACGCATGCTCGTGCGGATGGTCACTCGCATGCCTACGGAGCGGGTGAGGGCGTCGTAGATACGCAAGAGGGCTTTGGTTTGGTCGGTGGAGCCGTTTTCGTATATGGACACGAAGACGTTTTGGTACCCCAGGACGGAAGCCACACGGAAGAGGGTTGAGAAGAGATCTGGGATAATGTCGAAAGAGTTGTAGAGGTTGATAGCAAAGAAGTACTTGTGCCCGTTGGGTTCTTTGGACAGCAAAGCGCGGTTTAAAGGCGGGTTTAGGTATGCTTCGGCATTTGGAGGTTCAGAGGAGGGGAAACCAAAGAGTTCTGCCCATGAACGAGATGTGAGTGGTGGTTTGTGGCCGAAAAGAGGTGCGTAGCGTTCGTGGATTTGTTCAGAGTAGAGTGGTTGGACTCGACGAGAACATTCGCGTGTGTAGTGCGGTGTTAGTTTGGAGAGCAGTTCGAGGATTCGGTAGCGGGATTCGGCTGAAGGAACGGAGATGGGTTGGTGTGTGGTTTGGCGGAGAGTGGCTGGAGTATGAGAGGAACGCCAGACGGGTGCTGGTGACTGTAGACAAATTTAGAAAATAAAAATGCAGAGAAAATTGGAACGCACGCTATAAGAAAAGAAACGGGAAATAAAGAAGCCAACAATAACTCCAATAAGAATAGCTACACCTGTTGGAATTCGGCGCAGCTGTTGCTGTACGCCTCCCTTGCCCTTCATCGCCGTCGAGGTGGATGTAAAAAATGCACGTGACCCAACGGTGGAAATGCGCCGGTGGCGTAAGTCACCATCTAATGCCGGATATACTAACTGACCAACTATCTATATACCCAACATATAACTTATCTGCTACTGATCTTCTGGCTCTGCTCTTTGGAGTGATGCCATATGGTGGTGTCTCGGGAAGGTTGATGTATCTGCATACCGGCGAGACACGCGGGCTCCTGCCTTGTTGGCAACTGCTCCTTTACTTGGACCACATGCTCTTACAACATTTTTCGATATTGATGAGATTTGATTGAGCAATACTCGACGCATAGATAAATTGTCCACAACCTTTTTCATTTACTACAACCCTTTGATACACTTCCCCGCTGTTCAGGCATCCAACATGTTCACCATCAACTCTAGCTCGCAGACTTTGTCACCTCAGGATAGCGCTAGCTTAAACCATATTGGCGTAGTAATCATCCAGAATTACATTAATACCATTTGTCGTTTGTTCTCCTATGGTAAGTCTGCAAGTTAAGATGTTACATTAGCAAGTTTAAGTCCTTGGCAACTCACTCATTTGCGTCCCTTTTTCTTAAAGGCATATTCATTCTGCTGTCATTTGTTGCCCTCAACCTCCTGTGAGTCTTTTGTAAATTTGAGTGTGGAATTGTTATACAGATTATCATCAGACGAAAATGCCTTCGTTCAAAAGCCCAAAAAATTCTGTTCATCTTAACCATCTACCTAATCCTATCATATTCATCTCTTATAATTACATCAGTCACATTAACTATTATTGAGATCAAGTGTGCCTTGCAATCTGATGCTGACCTTCCCCTCATTACCCGAATGGAGATTGCCAATATGAAAATAGCAAGGCTGCTCATATATATAACTTGGACAGAGACTTTGCAAGTAAGTCATGATGATCAATTGTTCTTTATTCAAGGATTTACTTTATCCGATAACCAGATTCTCTGTAGTGACTTTATTGTTGTCTGGAGAGCCTGGGCAATATGGAATGGGGACAATCTTTTTGTCAATATAAGCCTAGCTTCCACAATGCTTGCTAATACAAGTAAGTTGCTTACTTGACTAAACTCATTGACTCTTTTTCACAATATTGGACAGTAATAAATATTTGGTCAGTAGTTGATGGCATCGGAGACCCATTCAAAATAGACACCGTGGGTGAGGTAGCCTCGATAGCATCGTTTTTTATTTCATTTGCTGTCAATATCTTGGCTACTTGTTTGATATATTTCAGAATGTGGTAAGATTATAATTCATCTTATTGATTGTTATCATATATGAACACAGGATGTTACATTGCACTAAGAAACTCCCATCTGAGCTGGAGAATTCCCACAGTTTAACCCAGCCAGGTGTACGGAATAGAAGTGATGTTGATCAGATTCTTTCTCTCATAATAGAATCTGGGGTGGTTTATTGTGTAGTTCAGGTTGGTAAGCTCTGAGGTTATAAATTTGAATTCAATACTTACACCCACATTTGAACTATTGTAGCTCATCTACCCTGTCTTAACCATTGCCTTTGAAGTAGCTGAGATGCCCCCAGACAGCAAACTTGGTACTGCTATTGATATTTTTGAACCTGTATACTTTGGAACAACAGTGGGTGGTTGCTTATCCTTCTACCATAACCATGATATTCAATTGAGTCACCAGGCCATATATCCAGTAGTAGTCATCATCATTATCAGTACCCGCCGCTCCATTGTTGATGAGATAATCTTGTCAGGTACATCACAACAGCAGCGTGCATCGGGGAGACAGTCAATCTCAACAGTGAGATTTGCACAACCTGAAAGTTTGCAGGTTGAAACAGCTCTGACAACACAACAAGCAAGTGGCCAAGTTCAGATGGTGGATGTCACTGTTGATTCTGAGATATATGGAGCATCTGGAAGTGATAAGCACTAGTAATTGCTTGTTACAAGCCATAGTTTTTGTGTACAAAATCTACTTGAGTATAACAAATTGTTTTGTGTACAGCTGACCTCAACTGCAAGTATGCCATTTACGGAAAGGAACTATACCTTCTTTGAAACTTGAATATCTAAGGTGTTACTGTTCAAACTGCTTTAGAAAATTCTGACACAAATTGAGATGGAACAGTTTTGGGGAGTTTGCTCATTCAACTTGTTCATTAAAAAAAGATCAAATGTAAGTCAGAAAGATATACATTTGGTTGCCTAAATGATTCAAGGAGAAGCACTGGTAAATGAATTCTAAGAACCCAGTGAAAATTTAAAGTTGACCCTATGCAAGTGCCAAAAGTGTGACAGGAGTACCACGCATAAGAGTTAGATCAATGATGTGCCTGTATCCTTTTGGAAGCTGATGCACACTCAGATCTCAGACTAGTTGATTAGTATTACTTAGTAATCTTATCTCTTGCTGGTCCAGGTGTGATGTGACTGGGTCATTGGCTGGTTCCACTGGTTTACACAACCTTTTTTACTTTTCTCATCTTTGCTATTATACATACAGTATACTTCTTATGGTACCTTGGTATTGTCATCTTATGTATATATGTATATATATTACTTATTGAGATATTTAGCTAGCTCACAACATGCAGTAATGAGCTTCTATTAGCCATCTAAAATTAGCTGAGTCACTGGTAGATGACTATATTTGTTTGAAATATTGCATTCTTGCTGTATTAGGTATTAATTGGATACAACTAAAAACAAAACAGATTGAATTATTTTGAAGCTAATTTAAAGTTAGGCCACAAACTTTTAAGATGATACAGATTTTATTTTAATGATATTTATCCTACCAACCACTGCCGCTGCATTTGGTGGTGAAACCACATTGATATCCAATGTGTACCATCACCAGTAGCGCCCAATTATCTATACACCCAGCCTCACATACCATTCATCTACTGTTGATTTCTACCTTCTGGCTCCGCTCTTTAAAGTGATACCGCATGGTGATGTCTCGGGAAGGTTGATGTGGGTACTGAGACAGTCGTTCAGCTCACAGACTCCTGCCTTGTTGGCTCTTCTTAGTATTTGGAACACATGCTCTTGCAACATTTCTTGATATTGATGGGGTTTCATTGAGCAATGAGCGATAGTACATAAACTATACACGACCTTTTGCATTTACTATACAACTCCTTGACACACTTCCTCGCTGTTCAGCGATATGTCCACCACCAATTCTGCCCCGCAGGCTCTATCAACTCAGGATAATGTCATTCTAAATCATGTTGGTGCTGTCCATTGTCCAGAATTACATTATCAGCATTTGCTCTTTCTTTTCCTATGGTAAGTCTGCAAGTTGTGGTCTTACTCAACTCATTTATGTCCCTTCTGATGGAAGGTATCTTTATCCTATTATCATCTTTTGCTCTCAACCTCCTCCTGTGAGTCTTTTGTGAATTTCAAACATGAAATTGATATGTACAGATTCTTATCAGCCGAAAACACCTTCGCTCAAAAGCTCACAAAATCCTATTCATCCTAACCATCTGTCTAATCTTATCATATTCATCTGCTACAATTGCAATGATCACAGTAGCCATTATTGAGGTCAAGAATGTTCTACAATTAAATAATGATGTTCCTCTCATTGCCCGATTGCAAATTACTGACCTGAAAATAATAAAGTTGGATTTATATGTGGGTTGGGCAGATGTTTTGCATGTGAGTGTCAAATTTTTGATTGCTTTTTATTCAAGTACATATGTGTCCCATGACCAGGTTCTCTGCAGTGACTCTATTGTTGTCTGGAGAGCATGGGCAGTATGGAATGGTGACAATCCTTTGGTTAATATTAGTCTAGCTTTCATGATGCTTGCCAATGTGGGTAAGATAAATTTACTTACCTGACCAGAATCTGCTGAATTCATTGACTATTTCCTTTGTGATGCATGGTTATGGTCATATTGGATAGTAATTGGCATTTACTCAGCAGCCACTACAAACCCACTTGAAGCTTCAACTACTGTAGATAATATAATTGGGACAACAACACTCTTTCTTTCATTTGCTGTCAATTTGTTGGCCACTTGTTTGATATATCTCAGAACATGGTAGGATTGTTGCTCATTCTACTGATTCAGGTTATTATATATAAACACAGGATGTACTATCAAGCTAAGAAGCTCCCATCTGAATTGGAGAATTCTTGCAGTTTGGTCCAGCCACATAGACAACATAAAAGTGATGTTGAACAAATTCTTTCTCTCATGATAGAATCTGGGGTAGTTTATTGCTTAGTTCAGGTGGGTGAGCCTTGGAAACGTGATATGAACTCAAAACTTAAACTTGTGTTGTGATTGAATAGCTCATCTACCCTGTTCTAAGCTCTATCTCGGATAGCTCTTCTAGCAGCACTTTGTTAACTCTCTTGTATATTTTTGCCCCTATATATGGTGGAATCACAGTAAGCTGCCTTTATATCCATCTGCTTGACCCTAATCAATCCACTCATTAGGTTATATATCCAGTAGCAGTAATCATCATCATGAACACCCGCCGTTCTATTGTTGATGAAATAATTACAGCAGGTGCACTACCATCCACTACATCACAACAGCAGCATGTGTTTGGGAGACAGACAATCTCAACACTGAGATTTGCACAACCTGAGAGTTCCCAGGCTGAATCAGTTTTGGCAATGCAGCAAACAAGTGGTCAGGACCAGATGATGGATACCAACATTGATGTTGAGAAGATGCATGGAGTTGCTGGACCTGAGAACAAGGACTAGTAGATTCTTACTAAATTTGTATGTTAAATTTCTATTGGAGATGGAAATTGGCTTACTTATCTATTTTCAGTTCTAAATGTCCCTGATTTGGAGCATGGCTGGCTTACATATTTTGGTGCCCTATAACCTAGTGTTTATGGCAATGGATTTGAATTGTATGCTGCTTAATATCTATCTCCTCTGGCATCCATGTAGTTATTCCTCCTACCTTCCTTTTGGTTAATTCAATGTCTATACTTTAAGATTAAAATTGAACTTATTTTTTCATGAAAAAAGAAAGACAGCCAGTACTCAGAGAGAGAAGGGGCTATTAAACAATGTGACGTGATACATAGTATGTATCCAAATGTAAGTGCTTGGTAAATATTCTTTCCTCCAAATTCACCTTAGTAAGTGGATAGTGATAGTAATCATTTTCGCTGAATCATGTATATATGTAAGGACTTGGATGCTTGACTTCAGGTTCCAAAGACCAAAACTTATCAGCTATAACCTGCAGTGCTGTTAGCACATTGACAATTGCTGGGGAATTTGATAGATGAAGGCTGGGTTGATAGCCAATGTAAGTACTTATCATTGGCAATAGCAGTACCAGGTAGTTATGGATTCAGTGCCAAATTGAGAAGGAGTATCTGAAATGGATACATGCACTAGTTTTAGATAAAGTTGGAATCTATGGAGCGGCTTGAAGTGATTATTATGATATTTATATATGGCAGAAGATTATTTATTCATTTAACATCCTGTAGTGGCCAGCATACATGAGCGCTAGACCTGTAACATGGCCTTCTAGATGCAAAGCATTTGTACTAGTGGAGCTCAGCTTCGTGCTTGTGTCAGTCACTTCATATTCAGAAGGGACTAAATCTCAGGCTTACATGAACATTAACCTAGTGATTACGACGACAGATCAAGTGCATATACTACCTATTCTTGTTCCTACTGACATTCTTCCTGAAAGAGCCTGCCAGTACTAAACAAACATGATAAATATTCAATCATCAGTGCCTCTTGGCAAACATTGTCTCTTCCAAATTCAAACAAAAAAGTAGAGCGGATCACAGTAATGTGTTCTCCGAGACATTTATACTCTCTCTCATGGAAAGTAATGGTCCAATGGTCCCCTATACTTCAGACCATATCTCATAAACAACTGCATATTTCTGCATCAAAAAAATTGTAGAATCAATCTATGGATTGATTTTAAGTTTCTGGGAACAAAATTTGAGACCCTCCTCAATGATATCTTTCCATGATAATCAATTTCTGAAAATCCAGATTTTCCAAATCAATAAATAAAATTTTCAGGAAAATCTGTCTATACCATTTGAAAGAGAAGGATCGAAGATGGGGGTAGCAATTCACCCCATATTGATAGCTGAGGATTTGATGGAGATATTTGAGTAAAGAAAGTGCATAGAATGGCTATTTTTGGTCATTTTTGGGCAGTTTTGGCTGTACATACATATACTTCATATCTTGAAAATTATGGCTTCGCTTTGTGATGTTGTGTTTGCCCGTTGCAAAATTAAATAACTAAATGCCGAAATCTCTTTTAGGATTGATTGTTGATATTTTGTAGCCGGGGTGACCAGCGACGGCCTGTCCCCTTGTCTCCCTCAAATTCTCAGCTACCAACATGAAGTAGATTGCTACCCCCATTTTGGATCCTTCTCTTTCAAATAGTGTAAACATATTTTCCTGAAAATTTTTCTGATGTGGAAAATCTGGATTTTCAAAAATTGTCTATTACGAAAAGAGATCATTTTCAAATTTATGAGATATGCTCCAAAATATAAGGACCAGTACTTTCCGTGAGAGGGAATATACGTAAGAGCACTTGAAATGCCGAACTTAAGTTCGGAAATAATCGAAGCTCCTCCAGGATTATCAACCATAGCTGCCGCTGTTACCATATCGCAGAAAATTCTGATAGGTAAGCTTGCCGGGTGAAGAAGCGTTGATAGTCAATACATGTACTTATCAATGCCAGCAGCGGTACCGGGTGACCGGTGACCACTGGCATTGAGTGCTACTATAAGAAATTGACCATAAGATACAATTTGCTACAATCTCCGAGTCGTAACTCGAGAATCCGATGATTAAAGGACTCCGAGTCGGTGACAGATTGACACGGACGAACTTGTCATCGAAACTACACGTGACGAAAATAAACTATTTCAATCCCGCACGGTCATACTCATCGACATCCCTCTATACTCGACTTTACGATGCAAACGTTGGACCTATTTACGTCTTAAGTTTGTCTCCTGCAACTCAACATACTTCGTGTCTCAATTTTGTCAATATTTCACTTTTCTCGAGCCTCGGCCAAGATTCTCGCTGGCCAAGGCATCCAAGCATAAAGCTGTAGAACCTATGACGATCTTTATCCGCAGTCCAGATGAATACTGCCCAGAAGCAATCGTGCTAAAGGGCGAACGATCTCAATATTCTGAGTGCTCTTGGGTTCCTGCCTCGCTCGTTACTGTCAATCCTTCCTACCCCCTCCGGTCCCCGCTTCTGCCAAGGCCAACAAGGTCCTGTTGATCAAAACGTTGTTCGATGGTCATGCCAAGTCCTAAGTGCGACAGGGCCGAAACGCCTAGTCCTGATCCGTATTTAAGCCCTTCTCAAATTTCCCCTCTTCCCCTCCTCGTTCTTCGTCGCACGCCGCCTTTGAGGTCTTCTCACAAAACCTGCACTTTCCTTTACTTTTCACACATCTACGCCGTCATGGTTTCGAGTCTCTTGATAGCCTTGGCTGCTTCATCGTATGTTGCTGCTCAATCTTTTGTTTCGGATCCCCTGGTAGACAAGGTTGTACCGTACACCGCTATCGTGAGCTGATTGCCCTGCGATCAATAAATGCCTTCTCACTATTTTCCTTCAATAGCCTTATCAAGTCGACCAGCATACTGAGGACCGTGGTCCCCAATTTGGATACAACATCTGTAACTCCACGACTGAAGGCCAAGACTCGTTGTGCCAGACAGGCTATGTAAACCATCTCGACGGTCCGCCATCAATGCTTTTTCTATCCACGGTTCAAACTGACAGCTGCTTCCTGTTTAGATTTCTGTCTCTTCGCTCCTCCCGAACCCAACACCGCAATCGGTGCAGCTGAAGGATTCGCGGTTTCTTATTGTACGCAACCTGGCAGAGGTACTCGCCTGATCCCAGAGGGTACTCTTAAGGGCATCCAGCTCGTACAGAGCCCCGGATATGTTCAAATTGCGGGAATAATCGACCAGACTAGGCTTAACATTGCGTCCGGTGACTTTGGTGGTGAGCTCGATTCTGGAGGCCAGGATGGTGTACGTTATACTACTTTGTTTCTGCCGTACCATTGACCTAACTGCCTGGTAGCGCGGAAACCCCATTGGTGGTCTGATCTACTCCAATGCATTCCCGAGCAACGGCGGCAACAATGACACTTTTGAACAATCCAGGCGCTGGACTCTGTACGTCGTCACCCATTTCTGAACTTGTCCGTCGTGTTTATTTCCTCGATGAATAGCTTCATCGGAAACGACGCCTTTTGTTTCAAAGCCTGCGACGATACCCAACCCAATGCTAAAGCCCTTTGCGAACATATTTACGACCGTATCGGGTGTACCTACAATGCACCCAACACAGCTCAAGAAGGCGTTTTCGAGAAATGCGAAGGAGATGATATGACTCCCGTCGGTGTCTACACCTCGGACGGGCAAACACTTACATGGACACAACCTCCCGAGTCCCTCGGGCCTATCACTTCGGTTCCGTATACTCCTACACCCGCTCCTTCCAGCAACTGTGTTACCTTCCAGTCTCAAGATTTGTATTCACAACTAAACTCGGTCATTGCTTCTGGTGTTAGCAATAGTTTGACTGCTTCGGGATCGCAAGCTACTGGCTCCGGGACTGCCTCTCGTAATGTTGGAAGCGGTACTGCTACTGCTGGAGCGGAGGGCGCAGCTAGTACTGGTAACAGCGGTGCCAGTACTAGGAGTGCCTTGGGGGTCTCGGCTATCGCCGGGACCTTTAGTGTTTTCTTGTCTGTTTTCTTCTTGGCATAGGACAGTGTTTTACTTATGATAAGCGGATGGACGCAGCACAGCCCGTAACATGCAATATCGTACGTACTACCAGATAAAATGTATATACGCGGTTTTTGACGCATACCTTTGAGCTTAGTATTGTATACCATGTCTAGTTCGTCTTGTTGAATTCTTTTCTAGCACTAATCCATTGTTTTCCTTGTCTAGTATGTTTGTGTCTGCAGTACTCAGATACAGCACTGAACATCTACTTCGCTGCAAGACACAGTACCCTTGGCAGTCCGGGCTAAATAATCTCGGGACCAGCAGGGGGTGTATAATTGGCTAGCATCATCGTATCCTTCAGTTTTGTTTATTGGCGTTCTGGAACATAGCTTTTTTAATCAACGCGCAAGATCATACTCTCGACCGAGTAGCAACTCGCTCCCTAGCAATCCAAGGTTCTCCTTTAGTTTCTTATTAATTACATCTTTCGGATTACTTCTCTCAACACAACTTGTCTAACCCTCATACCCCCACTTCTTCCCAACCAATCGAGTAACAACTCGAGCTTCCCTAGTAGCCTCATCCAATCCCTCGTCCTCCTCATCAATGACACTCTGTGCTTCTCTGGTCTTTCGGACCGCTTTCACTACTGCAGTCGATCTTGCAGAGGAACTGGACGTTGCAGTCCGGTTACTCCTGAAAGACTTTGTGAACACAGACTGGGCATCGCTATCTGATCCGATACGTCTTTTGGCTGCATCTGAGATGACAGGCCGTTGTTGTTCATCTGTCTGATTGGAAGGGAAACCGACAGAAGATCTGGTGGTCGATGAAGAATCATTCTGGGATACTGGCCTGGAACTTTTCGACGAAGGCGATGCAGCATGAGATCTCCTTGATTCAGAAATTGTCGAACTAGATGCTCTGTTTTGAACAGGAGGAGCTGGCAGATCCTTGTATAGGGAGTTTTGGCTAATGCGGGACATTGTATCTCAAGTGTGAAATCTAAACGAATGGGTAAGCTTCCATAGGCATATCAGCGACGAGAATCCTTACCTCCAGATATACAAAGATGAGAGAGTTTCTAACGTTTTGAAACGGCTGAGGCTGGCTTTTAAATCGATCTGTATGACATTGACCGTCGTGTGGCACCATTGTTCGTTGGACCTATGGACAAAGCGTTGTTCGGGAATTGGGACAATGGAATTTAAATGGATGTGCGTCCGAGTTCAAGTTCGGGCACGTGTAACATTCAATAATTGATTTGAACGTATCGGGAGAGGTTTCCTAGCTAAAAGAAAAAAGCACAAACTCATGCAATCGAAACCTCTGGCTGCTATTTTTTCTTTGGAAGACCTGTCGAAGTATCATTTATTGCGTGTGGAGAATGCTAGAAAACATTAGTTTAGATGCGTTGGTACTACGACTCAAGCAGTTTAAGTTGGAAAGTGAACGTTGTGAACGCGAAGATGCGCGTCCGGACCGGGATACATCAACATTGTCATGTGATGCTTGTTTTGCGACTCCGACATGCGCTCTCGTCCTATGCTCTGATTCATAAGGCTGCTATCGAGTTTAAAACTCTGACTTACTATAGCCAGTCAAGTTCATCCTTCCAAGCATCGAATTCTATATGACCTCTTCAAGTACGGGTCGTATACCATGCTACGCAGTGACACGCCTACACATGACAATGTAGTAGATGTGCTTTGAATAGCTGAAGGCGCCATGATATGACCTACGATGAGCCGGAAAAACCCAGACTTGGCATTGTCCGGATCCAACTCCATATTTTATCGTATATGACCACGACATGTGCTTCTTCTCGGCCTCATCATCAACAGACTAATGCTTCCATGCGTTGCACTGATATTTCTACAGCTCTCTGCTCAACCTACAAGGCTTCTCAAATTTATGCATATGGCCAGGCTACCTCCAGGAGGCCAAGATATTGGGAAGCACGCTTTAGTAGCCAGTGATACCGCTGGCTAAGACATAGTTTTCAGTATAAAAATGGAGGAATACTCGGTTGTCCTTCGTCCTAGGTGCATCGCGTATCGACAACGATGAAACTCCTTTCCGTTGGCCTTCTGTTGCTCACTGCACTCTTTGTGCAGTCAGTTCCCATCAGCCACGACGAAATCGTGTCAAAGACCGCCGAGGGACTTCGTTTGTTAAGTCTCGCAGAGGGCGCAGATCCCGAGTGGGTAACAGAGGATCAAAAGCTTGAGCTCAAGCGCGCCGGTAAACGTTTCGTATGGCTGTATTTTCTCTGCTACATCGTGATCACCTCTGATATTCTCATTCTTACAGATCGATGTCACCGAGGTCTGGGAGGTCCAACAGACTTTGCCCAAGGCAAAGGTCGTTCAAGTGAACTGTAAGTATCAATTGTTTGCTAAATTTGGAGTGACTTTCATAGTATCATTCGATAGTCCCCGCACCTTCGCACCAGAATGCAGTCAATCCTCTGATCCGGAACCTCTCTATTCCGAACATGCAATCAAACCTTCAACAGCTCACTGCATTCAATAATCGTTACTATAGGTCTTCTACCGGTCAACAAGCTAGTCAGTTCATCCTTGACACGGTCTCTGCGGTCAGTTTAGATCTTCCCCTCTCCTCGTAACATCCCTAACGATTGATTCTATACAGATGGCCGAAAGTCGTAGCGATGTTACTGTTGAGCCTTTCAGACATAGCTGGACGCAATTCAGCATCGTCGCTAAAATCGCAGGATCTCGTGCTCAGTCTCCCGTCACTATCCTCGGTGCTCATATGGACTCAATCAATCTCCAAAATCCCCAGGGAGGGAGAGCCCCCGGCGGGGATGATGATGGTAGTGGTGAGAAATAACGATTCGTTTTCCTGTTCGTTTGCTCAAAGGCGGCAAGGTTCCGTCAATCTCATCGAGGTTTTCCGCACCCTCTTGGCCGGCAATTTCAGGCCTTCGACTCCCGTTGAATTCCATTGGTATTCAGGTGAAGAAGGTGGTCTACTTGGCTCTCAAGCCATTGCTACAAGCTACAAGAGGAACGGCATAAACGTCAAGGCTTACATGAACTTGGATATGACTGCATAGTGAGTATACCACGCTCTTGTTTACGATCGCGCTTGACACGTTGCCGTTAGCTTCAAACCAGGTACCGCCGAAGTTATAGCTTTGCAATCTGATTTTGTCGATTCTGGGTTGAATACTTTCACGGGACAATTGATTGATGCCTATTCCAAGCTTCCGTGGGCTCTGGACTCACCCGTAGGTGCTATGAATTACTCAAAATGGTGTTATCTGATCAAAGTTGATGTTACCAGTGCGGTTATGCCTGTTCCGATCATGCTAGCTGGAACCAGCAAGGGTACCCTACTACCTTTCCTTTTGAAGCCCTCACCTCTCAAGGTAACGACAATCCCCGTATTCATACCACGTCAGATACCTTAACCCAGAGTGGGTTCTCTTGGTCGCATTCGCTCGAGTTTGCCAAAGTTGCTCTCGCTTTTGCTTATGAGATGGCAGTTTGAGTCGATCGTGTACAAATTGTTGCAAGCTATAGTGAGAACAGAATATTATTGAAAGATTGAAATTTAGATCCAACAGTATCAGACGGAAAAGCACGAAACTACATCTTTGCATCCCAACTCTTTCGATCCTCCCTGCTCGCAGTGAGTACGGGAGTGCCGATCTCCGTAATGATCTCCTCACTCCCTCCACATTCACCCCGAGTAATCTCATTAAAAGTACCATAAACGTCGTATTCGTCAACAGTACCCAACCCCTCCAGAGGCCAAATCTTGCAGAGTATGATGTATGTCGTGCCCGAAACAAAGAACCCGAATAGCCAAGCAAGGTAATAAGTACGTGTCCATCCTGCAGATGTAGTTTTATTTTGGACTGCAGCGATGAAACCGGGCATAAGTGGCCAGACCCCGTTTAGCCAGGCTATAACGGCTCGGAAGTTGATACCATAGGTATACCTGAGATCTTGTTTGAGCAACAAGAGAAATACAAAGGACGATGAGTGGGAAGTTCGCACCAGTAGATGGAATCTTTGGTAGGTGTATATAAGTGAACGAGACGAAGCTTTCTTCGCCGTACGACCACATAGTCGGTTATCATAAGACCGGTAGCTGGACCGAGAAATACGGCAAATGAACTGCATGGAGAAACGCGGTGTCAGCGATTTTGCGGGGTACTTATCGAGTCGCTTTCAACAGACCTCAAAACGGTGATGAAGCGGTTTGCAGTCTATAGTAGAACCTTATCAGAACATGACACGACTCGTCAGCAAGGAGTGGGACATACATTAAGCAATTGCCATGGGTTTATTGCTAAGCCAACGCAAGCAGTAATAAACGCTCCCTACATGTTGGTCAAACGGGTGTACTTCGGAAAATGAATTCATTATTACCCACCCGTTTGATATTAATGTACTTTGGAAACACGCCAGACAAATCAATGCCACCCGATACGCCATTTCCAGAAATATTGATACCCCACTGTGAGACAACAAAGGCACAACCTGCGAAGAATACGGCGGCTCGTGCACCGTTTCCGCCATGGGTTTGGATGGCAATAAGGAGGTTGTATGGTTCCCAAAGCTGGTAGGGAATTCAGCGACAAATCTGATTAGGAAGAGTGTAATTCACCAAATCTTCGTCAGGGAAGAACCCGGCCGCACAGGAGGTACAGATAATACCGACAAGGGCGGCTATGGAAAACATTTGAAAATGATTTGAGAAGAATATGAATGGTACGTACTGAGGATAGACATGATTGGGACACAAATAATCTGGGACATGATTTGGTCTCCTGGCTTGCGAGCAAAGCGAGAATAATCTAAAAAAGATTACGAGATGTTCAGAATAGACATATAAAAAGTAAATGCACCACTCTGGTTCATAATCCCAGCAGAAATGCTCCCGATCTGTGTGGTGATACCCAAGATCATCTTCCACCCCAATTCTGAGCCTTTCGGAACTTGATCAATCCCGAGAAATCCGGAAGGGTCCGAGAGTAGAGGTCCACCTCCACCCTCTTTTGCTAAAGCCCAGATAAACATTGCAAAAGCTGTAACTGTGATCGAAGCCGTAGCGTATCGAAAGGGAACCTTGTAGTATTCGGGTGGGACAGCGAGCAAGGGGAGAGAAAGCACCCAAAAGACAATAACGGCAATGCAGTCATTTGTTCTGACAAGAATGTTGTAAGAGACCAATTGAAACGAGTCAAAGATCAAACTCACTCCATAGCAGTTCCTTCTGGAAGAGTGTTTTTCATAGTCAAGAATGAAGGCCATATGGCTCCGATAACGACTTTAACAGATTGTCCGCCGAACCAAGTTTGCGCCTAGTGAGTGATGGATTAGATATTGAACCGAAAAGCTGGTTGGATAGGTACACACCCCATACCACACGAATGAAAGTAGAATTCGCATGAGCAGAGGGAAGAACTATGGTCATAGTTCAGTCAAGAATGTGAACGAATCAGATTTGGACGTACACTGCCGTACAATCCCCAAACATATCGACTGTAGGTGCACTGTTAGCTTCCTGTTCATCTTGCATAAAGAGAAGTGTACCTAATCACTGGAAAACCTAAGACCCAGAAATCAGGACTAACCTCAACAGTGATATCATATCTACTCACCAATATGCCATTCACCCCCGGGAAGACCGTTCAAAGCAACGGCGAAACCGACGATTATGTAGCCAATGATCTAAGAAGATAGATTCGATGAAGATACAGTTAAAAACATGATAGACACGTACAACAGCCAACATGGACTGCCAAACATTTAGACCCAGAGCAAGCAACGCGCTCGCACCCGTCCATCCGGAAATGTTGATACCAGTAACAAGCCAGAATCCGACAAAACTCCAGGATCCCCATGTGCGTCTCGACGGAGGAAGGGGGACAATGTCACGGTTTATCTGAGTATTAAGGTAAGCAATCGAAGCAGAAACGATATAAGAAGCTTACCCAAGGCGTCAGTTCGTACACGGCATCCTTCTCATGAGGCACTTCTAGCTTCTTCAACAGACTGCGTCAAGGAAAAGAAAAGCTAAGTCCGTGGAACTGAAGGTTTCCAACTGGCTGCACCTACTTTGAAGTATCCAACATGGTAAAGATAGCTGGAACGCTTGGATGAATGGAAGGAGCACCGTGACCATTTTACGTTTAAAATAGCTAAAGATAAAGAATGCGGAAGAGGAGATAAAGTCACGGACAGCGGTATTGGACGGCAATAACCGTTCGCCGGGGCGGCCCTATTCAAGACGAGATACTCGGAATCCTTCCATCGTCATTGGTCTGCTCGTCGAAGGCGTAGATAGGCCGCTACAAACTAGATTTGTTCGCAAGCTGTAGACAGAGCCTTCAACTTCAATTCGTACGGTAAAACAGATCCACTGGTAGTAGCACCTCGTCCATAAAGGATACTTTAAAGGGAACTTGAGATAAGAAGATAAGGGACCACGATCACTTCAAGGATTTTGAAGCTTCTACAACAAGCGAGCATTAATGGGGTAGTGGTAACCTGGGTCGTTGCCAATCGCATGCTCGACCCGCCGGGGGTTCGATTCCCCCTTAATGCACTGGTTTTTTGTTCATCATCTCCCGGTACCTTCGGGAGGACTCCTAGACGCTTTGAATAATTCTTGTTTATCGTGAAACCATCACTTTTCTCTGTTGATGATTGTTTTTTTTTTTATTTTGGATGAGCGTTAGGGTCTCCGTTGGTGATTCTTCCAATGTTTTGGTTCACCTCGAGCAGTATTTATGGAGATGGTGACAAGATGAACTGAGCAATTGAGATGATTTGTCTTAGTCTCGCTTGGCACATGCAACGCTTGAGAGATTGAGACCCAGTGAGAATCGACAATGCGCTGAGCTGAGTCTAGCTGAGCAATTAGGCCGAGAGCTGAGAAAACTGTCGCTCCGACTAGATCTGTGCAGAACTGAGCTCCGTTGAGCTCCGTTGAGTTGAGTTGATTGGCAAAGTGATGTGTCAATTGAATAGTTCGGTATCACATCCTTTGTGTCGGTGAGCGATCGGAGCACGGATGAGCAGTTATGAGCAGTTCTGAGCAGTTCGGAGCAGTTCGGAGCAGTTCGGAGCAGTCAACAGTTTATTATACACTTGTACTATACATGCATACGTATGCTATATTATCGCTATGATTGTACGAAAACTCCCCACTTTCCATGGTCTTTCGCCCACACCCCAGCTTCTTGTTGTAATTTGATGATCTAGGGGAGCGATTAAGAAGTGAAATACGTCGAAATGGTAATGAAACCCACAACCTAGTCTTCCTCCAGCGTCTCGTGCAGTTGACTTGTATGAACATGAGATAGAGAAGATATTGCGAACAACGGACGCGTACCTTGTTTTGTTCCAGAAAAAGAGTGTTCGGGTCTTCTAGTTGAGGTACTGTTCAAGTCAGTGAGGTGAGACAAAGGTGAAGTTTATACAACGTACCAAGTGCTCGGTCCACCGACCATCTCTACCCACCCCCGACACTGTTACCCTTTGCCTCCATCAAGGCTTTAAATGCTCCTTGGTGTCTTGTCATCGTCATCGAGGTCGGGTCAGGGGCATTGTACTACTTGACTGGCGCGTTGGTTAATTGGTCGAATGGCCATGAACAGGTAGCTTTGCTCAAGAAAGACATGTTAGTAGTAGAGCTTGGGTATCGTTGGCGTACACACCTGCGGAAACCATACCGGTGGTGGTGGTAGGAAGGAAACCTGTGTCGGCTCTGCGATGCAGAGCCCGACCTAGAAAATACTGCCGCGCGTAATTTCCCACACTAAGTAAACCAGCATACAGTTGGCGGATCTTTACGTATATGCCACGTCGCTCAGCTCTGCTCTGATGGCCTCCGAATGCACACATCAACTCAGCTCAGCTCAGAATCGCTCATTGTCGATTTTCACTGGGATTGAGAGCTTAATGTGGTCAGTTCCAGTTCAAAGTCGACACGCGATGGACACGCACCATTTTTCATTGAAGCTGTATATGCCAGGTGAAGTGAACGTGCGCCGTTGTTCCAGGTGAGCGGATGCCTCAAGCTATGGTTAAATTTGTCTCTGACCAAAAACGCTTTCTGAATGGGGGTCCCAACGTTCATTCATCTATCATGAGCTTCTAGCTGGCAGTAAGGATTGAATCGATCCGTTTTTCGGTCTCGCAGAATTCGGAAAGGCTCTTCCAAGTTGGGATACTGCAAAGACGCTGGCTTTTTAAGATTCTGATCCTTACGTTTGTGCGGCGTTCTATTACCGAATGATCTTTCACCTTGGGTGGAAACCGCTTGGAAGAAAAATCGGGTTTTCAAAAGCTTTTACGGTACAGAAATCGACGGGGTATTCTGCTAACATCGGACGGAAGAATTCGGACGACGGTCTGATGTCGGACGGGTTCGGGTGCCATGGAAAAGGCGGAAGATCGTGCACGTGATGCTGGTACCGCCGTTACGGTTTCGATGACCTCAAGGGTGGTCTCCAATGTGTTGGGTGCATCGTCGTTCTGTGGTTTTGGTTCTGTCTCCGCCCGCTTCATCCTTACTTCATGGGCTCTAGTTCAGGTTGACGTGACACCCTTCCCTTTCTTCCCTCCCCTCACTTTGAAACGTGAGCCATGCCACTCCCCGTTTCGCCCCTCGTGGCCCCGCTACAATCTAGGTTAAACCATGGAGTAGTCAGCGGAAACGCTCCAACTCCAAGCTCAATGGTGCAAACTTGGCAGATACGCTGTAAAAAGGCATTCTCGCTCTCGATTCACCACTTGAGACGACATGTAGGAGTCGGGCTGATATGTGCAGTTGCATATTTTGATCCGTATGTTCCTTGAATTGCATTATTTCCCATATACCTCGTACTGACATTCATTTCCCATTGTCAATTTTCAGAGGAAACTGGGGTGTAGACCTCGAAGCAGGGTCCAATTTTGGCTACAGACTGCTTTTCGTCATCCTGCTAGCCGGACTATTCGCTATCTTGCTTCAGGTACTTCTTTGACCAAACCTCAACAGCAGTATTCTCACTGTTGCATCTCAGGTCCTAGCCAGTCGCTTGGGATGTGTGACAGGACTGGGTGAGTCTTGGACGCTTTTTTTATCCGTGCGTCTCGCATTCCGGCGTACGCGATTGCCACACCCATAGCTTTGGGGAGCCTTGTGGACTTCGCCGAGTCTTTTTCATTTTATACCCGTACCCGCGTATCTTCTAATTTTGATCTTCCGGACTGACAGACCTCGCCTCCCATTGCCGTCTTTTGCTTTACTCTCACCCAACACATCCTTTACTTGTTCGATGGACCCTTTTATACCCGCTCTATGCACTATCTGAGGTTGCCATTATTGCCACCGATCTTGCAGAACTCTTGGGCTCGGCAATCGCACTATGTTTACTATTTCCAAAGCTCGAGCTATGGCAAGGAGTCTTGATTACCACTTGCGACGTGATCTTTCTTTTGTGTCTGGGTGATCCTCTGAGAGGAAAGCCTTTGAGATGGTTTGAGATGCTAATTGGTGCACTGGTCAGCTCGCTATTGTTCTCACCGTGCTCTCTTTCTGACTATAAAGTTCTATACAGGTATTGGCTGTCATGGTATGCATGTGCATTATCATATCTAAAGTGAACATCGATTGGGGCGATACATTCGAAGGATACCTTCCTTCGAAGTACATCTTTCCCAATGGTGCTGCGTACATCTGTAAGTGTATTCTCAAAGACTGACCTGGCATCATCTTCTCATCGGATCCCGGTCATTTGCACTTTTCTTCTATTTACTATACTCATGACATTCGTCCGCAGCCGTTGGAATCATTGGAGCGACTATCATGCCTCACAGTTTGTTCCTCGGGTCTGCGTTGGCTACCCAGGACCGGATTTCCCCCTCCCACGAGACTCATTCTTTTGAGCCTTCATCCCAGACAGTATCCAATTTGCCGACAGGCCTTCCCCGGTCTCCCTCTCTTACCTCATCTACAGACTCATCGACTTCGTCTTCCGTTGACGAGAAACCTCTTCCCCAATCGACCTTCAACATTGGTCGCTTTGTATCCGAATCGATACGACGAGCAGGAACTTCTCTCTATCGTTCAATTGAGACTGCATTCCGAGTTCCTCCTTCGGGTACAAGTGCAAAAGAGTCTGCAAAGAGTCATTCTGGTTGGAAGAACAATTCTCAAGACTTTGTCAAGAGACATATATATCATGGAACGGTTGATATTGTGATCAGTTTGCTAGGTTTCGCTGTGGTCATCAATAGTTTGTGAGTATCAGTCACCTCAGCAGTTTTCTTCTAACCGATGTAAAAATAGAATTCTCATTCTTGCCTCTGCCGTATTTTTCTATGGCAATGTCGACGTAACTGATGCTGGACTATTCGACGCTTATGATTTGATCAAAAAGTTGATCGGACAAGGTACGTCCTTTCATCTATTTTTATGCTTTTATTTAATCTGAAAACTTTGATGTTCGACAGGAGCTGCAACGATATTTGCATTGGCACTTTTGTTCGCAGGCCAGGTCAGTCTCTACCTTGCCATATCTTACTTCGATGAACGATTAACAACTATTAATAGAGCTCGTCTATCATTGCCACTGTAGCGGGTCAAGCCGTCGCTGAAGGCTTTTTGCGTTGGAGGATTTCGGTGAGCTTCACCGTCCTTGGAAAATACTTTCTTCCGTCTAATCCTCTTCAAGCCCATATTCCGCCGTCTCCTGACACGTCTCATCGCCGTGATCCCGTCCATGGCTGTAGCAATCGGTCTCGGTCGGCCTGGAATTGATGCGCTTCTCATCGCATCGCAAGTAGTGCTCTCGGTAGTATTGCCGTTTATATCGTTCCCCTTGGTATACTTGACCTCGAGGAAAGATATCATGTCGGTTAGAATACCCAAGGTTCAAGTAGGGGAGGAGAAGGATACCCCGTTGGCTACGCCACGAGATGATGATACTGTTTTGAATCCCTTGCCTCGTTCGATGGAATCAGGAATTCCTCAAGAAGATTTGGAATCGCAACCGTCTGACACTGTTGTGGATTATAGCAATAGCCTCTTTGTTACGTTGCTCGCGTTTGCGATTTGGTTAGTGATTGTTGTTGCGAATGTTTATGTGATTGTTACATTGGGAAAGGGTCAAGGAGGAGAGATGTAGTTCCGGATACTGTCAAGGAGTACTGGACCGACGAAAATGATGAATTTTCACTGCCATGATTCAAGGAGAAAATGTTAGTGTATGTTTCTTCAAGGAGACTAGCTTTGTTTACAACGTTGTACTTATCTCAGTAAAGTACTCTTTATTGTATCTAATTCTTGCTGTGTATAGATCTTGTTTTCCGTCGTTTTCTCCTCAAACATCCATGCTATCCGCTCTACATACCTCGAGGGCAGGAACACATTGCCACATGTCATATGACACTCCGACGACGGTATGATGACAATCTCAGGCCCGCACCAGCATATTGCCGAGTAACCGGAAGTCTTAAAGAGCTTCCCGACGGATCCCTCTCGAACTATCCTCACCTCAAGACATGGCCCTCGACGTCCCTCCCGGCATAGCCTACCTCGTCAAGCACGCCCCGAATCTCCTCTTGCCTCCTACTATAGTCTACGCCCTCCTCCATATCACGCGCTCCTACTTTGCTATTCAGATTCAGGTCGGGAAATGGACGGAAATCTGGCTTTACGTGTTTTCATTACCCATGGCTCTTGCATTGAGTGTGTTATACACGGACATTCTCAATACACGGGCCGCTTGGAGGGTTGGTGCGGTCAAGGCACCGAGTCCTTCTATATTGGAAGATCCGACGCCTGGTGGGATATTGTCGTTGGTTAGGATGTCGAAGGCGTTTAATTCTGGGTATCCAGGTGAGTCTTGATATAATGGTAACATAGAGAAATAAGTTTTCATTCGATTATGACTTGTAGCGGACCAACTGGCGAAAAGGACAGATATTTTGGGGTATACGTTTAATATGCGGGTTTTATTCACAGACAGGGTACGTTGTCGTTTTTCATTACTGAAGATGGATAATAGCAGACTTGATTGTTGCTAGATCTTTACAGCCGAGCCAGAGCATATCAAGGTACGTTCCAGTGTCTACATACTCTCCTGGCCAGCGTCTCACGTTTTGACAGGCTTTCTTGGCGACTCAGTTTGACCATTTTGAAAAGGGTGGGAGACCACAACACTGTCGTTTCCCAGACTGGTACTGATCTTTGTCGGTCGAATAGGCGAAGATTCACGATCTACTCTTGACTCGCTGCTCGGTACTGGAGTCTTTGCTGCAGATGGTGTGCTTTGCAGAATCCCTATTATACTTGAACTAACAGCTTTTTTTCATAGGAGATCTCTGGAAGTGAGTCTCTATCATTTTTGATTCCCATCGGTGTTCTTATTGTCCTTCAGATTCCACAGAAGCATAACACGACCCTTCTTCAACCGTGATCGTATATCACACTTTGACATCTTTGACAAGCATGCCGATGATGCTATTGGACAGATGAAGGCGAGATTCAAAGAAGGTTATCCTGTTGATTTCCAGGTGTGCTACAAAAATAACTCTTAATATTTCGCAATTTTGTCTTAATCTAGTTCATAGGATGTCGTATCACGGTTCACAATTGACTCGGCTACGGAATTCCTCTTTGGACAAGATATCAAAACCTTGTCTGCGCCTCTACCATACCCTTTCTATTCTTCACAAGCTTCTGTTTCCAATTTATCCGCTGGAGAAGGAGAACTATCCTTCTCTCAAGCATTCGCACAATCTTTTAGTGCCGCACAGAATTATACCTTTTTCCGTGCAAGATTCGGAAAACATTGGCCATTACTGGAGTTTTGGAAAGACAGAACCAAGGCAGAGATGGATAATGTACGAAAGTTTCTGGATCCAATTCTAGATGGAGCTGTGAGAAAGGCCAAAGAGAGACTAGCTGTTACTGGAGAAGACAAGGAAAAAAAGTGGATGAGAGGTGATAGGGAGGTGAAAGAGGGAGAGACGTTGTTGGATCACTTGACAAATTATACTGATGGTGAGTGCTTGTGATGTATGAATATATGACGCTCGGGATCTAATGATACTTGTTACAGACCCTGTGATTCTTAGAGATGAGATAATGAATTTAGCCGTTGCTGGACGAGATACCACAGCTAGTATCCTCACGTTTACTGTATACATGCTTTCTCAACATCCCGATATTCTTCGTCGACTGAGGGAAGAAATTCTTATAAAGATTGGATCGAGTCGCAGACCAACATATGATGATTTCAGGGATATGAAGTATCTAAGGGCAGTTCTGAATGGTGCGTTATTAAAGTCTGCTCATTTTTTTCCCACTGACGGGGATGGCAGAAACGTTGAGGTTATATCCGCCCGTGTGAGTTATCCTAACCAATACCTCTGTATCATATTTGATCGAATTTGGATCCAGGCCGTTCAACATGAGGTACAGTGCCCCCACCAAGTCAATCTCGGCCGTTCATATGCTGATTTGCACGATAGGCAATGTAAAGACGGAGCCGTACTACCTCCTACCAAGGCAGGTGGAAAACCGATCTACGTCCCTCCTGGTACAAGGTATGTCTCGATACCAGCAATGTGGTTCGAATCATGGTCAGGGTCTGAATTCATACTATACAGATGTGCTTACAGCGTGTTCGTCATGCATCGTCGTGAAGACCTCTGGGGGCCTGATGTCCTCAATTTCGATCCTGATCGATTTTTGGACGAACGAGTGCACAAATATCTGACGCCTAATCCTTTTATTTTCTTGCCGTTTAATGCTGGTCCGAGGATATGTTTAGGACAACAATTTGCGTACCATGAAGCATCGTTTTTCCTCGTTAGATTGTTACAAAACTTTCCGTCGATTTCTCTCAGTGAAGAGGCCCAACCGCCGTATTCGCGTGCCCCGGCCCATTGGAAAGAGGAAGGTGGAATAAAAGCAAGAGAGAAAGTACAACTAAAGTCTCATCTGACGATGTATATCTACGTGAGTTTTATCGCGTTCCAGTTTATGTGGTACTCATATTCTTAACAGGAGGGGCTGTGGCTGAAAATGGAGGAATCGCCGGCTGTAGAGGAAGTGTAGCGTTAAGCGTGTATTGAAACCTTTTCTGTAATACTATTTCTTGGTTCGATAGAACGTGCCATTGTCATTTTGTCTCGTGGTTTCTTTATAGTAGTTTTTTCAATAGGCAGACGTATTCCACGACCTTCAACCGCGTAGGAGGTCGCGAAAAGCTCAAAGAAACCAAAATATTTCTGTGCTTCAGTTCTGAAGTTTACGCTTGATCTGCCAGAGCGCTTATTTAGACGCTCAACACGACACGGAAGTCTCCGGTCACCGGATTTGACAAGTTCCGTGGACCGTACCATCAGAAATATGCATGACACTTGACATGTTTTCAAACATTTTTCTTTCTTCTACTACCACCACAGTCTACATCCTATAAAGTTTCCTTTCTTTTCCTCCACATTTCTACTCTTTGCACATTCCTATTCGCCTACATTTCTATTCGACTCCTATTCGACAAAATGCGGAACCTGTTATCTATCACATTATGCGCGTCACTAGCGGCTGCAGAACATGTCTATTCTGGTTTCAATCCGCGGGCGTATGAAAAGCGTTCCGCGACGTGTAAAGCAGTAAAGCGGGACGAGGGCAATGCTATAGTCGATATTACCCTCTGTGAGTACTCGAGTATTCCAGAACATCCGTTTGCAACCGGAACTGACCAATTCAGCCTACGTTGACATCAATCCTACCGCAAAACAAACTTTACTGATGGTACATGGCTGGCCCAGTCTCTGGAGTTCTTGGGCGTACCAAATAGAAGAGTTCAAGGTCTGTCCTTTCCTTTGGGACGTCGTCTAGGTTCTCAGTTTACCATTTAGGACGAGTATCATCTCATTGTACCAGACCTCCGGGGTTTGGCGACTCCGGGCATCCCGGAGATGTCAAGAGTTCTGGCACGCTGTTTGATATAGTAGGAGACCTTACCTGTATTCTCCAGGATGCGGGAGTCGAGAAGGCAGTTTGCGTCGGGTATGTATTATTAATTCGACAGAAAGTTTTGTTCCGTTGACGATTTGCCTTTATCCGCGACATTCAAACGACAGACATGATTGGGGCTCTGCAGTTTGCTATGAAGCTGCGCGGTCAAGACCTGACGTTTTCGAAGGTGTGATAGGTGGCGTTGTTCCGGTGCGTGTGCTCAGCGTATCGTCTGTCTATTTTCTAACTCGTCCGCATACAGTACATCCCGTCAGCTGGCAACTATACACCAGTCGCGCATCTGGTTCCTTTCCTCCCCAAACTCACTTACCAACTATTCTTCGATAAGAAAACTCCGGAAGCAGTCAAAGAGCTCAATGAAGATATCAGGCGTAGTCTTCGTTCGACACTTCGTATGAAAGCTAGTCCACCACCTGAAGACTTTTTGAAAGACAAGGATAGCTTTTTGGATGCATGGAAGGATTACGAGGAAATCCCACCAATCCCTTTCTTAGATAAAGAGGAAGAGGATTACTTTGTGGAGAACTACGAGAAAAGCGGGTTCGACAATAGTGAGTGATTGCTGTTATTTTCCCTGAACTCGCCTTTATAACTTGGTACAGCTCTCCAGTTTTACACGGACGAAAACCGATATGCCTCGTGGAAATTTGTTAACGACCAAGGAAACTTTACCATTCCTCAACCTGTTTTGGCTATTCTCCCTTTGCAGGTACGCTATTGCTTAGGCGGTGTGCGCAACCATTTATTTATCTTTTTCAGGACCCCGTAGCCGATTGGGCTATTGCAAGCAAACTCCTCAAGTCCGAGGATTTCCTACCGAACCTAACTACTGAGGTATGTTCTTATGAAACACTCTCTGTCATACTCACCAATATTCTGTAGATGCTCCCTGGTTCGCACTGGGTCCAACTCGATCATGGTGATCTCTTCAATTCTGCTATGAGGAAGTGGTTAGAACAGTACTTCCCAGCTCTCCCAGCCACGGAAGAACAGAAACACGATGAATTATAATGTTATTGTATATCGCTGCAGCTCAAAACGTACATAATGACTAGGGAATTGGATGGACATTATTACTGCTACCAGTTTCTTTTCGCAATAAACAAAGAGCCCCTATCAACGAAAATTTAGACTCCGCTGACGTCTCACATGCTCGCGCCCATATAAAGCCCGACTACGAAAAGAAGCCCCAGTCATGGCACCCATCGGGCTCTTCTATCTCGTTCGTAACATCCTACCAAAACTCGGTCTTCCCTTGCTACTGGTATACGGTGGTTTGAAACTGACCGATGGCTACTTTGGATATCGCTGGCCAAGCTGGCTAATCGTCCTCGCGCTCTTTCTAACCCATCCAGTATACTTTGTCGTGTCGAGTCTCTACCTTAGTCTCAAGCATCAGAGACAGGCGGCCTCTAGAAACGCAGTTCTACCCCCACAAGTTCAATTGGGTAGTTTTGCTATCATTCGAGCAGTCATTGAAAGCTTCGCGAAAGGCTATCCAGGTAGGCTAAAATCTGAATGCATGTGATTCGCCTCGGCACTATTTTGTGACCGAATTTGTGTTTCTCAGGGGACGTGTACCATGAATGGTCAAAGACATATGGAAACTATTTTGGTCTTAGCATCTTTGGCGAGTCTCGAGTATGTCCGATATCTTCAGGTACTATCAGAATAAAAGACTTCACGGCCTTTCTAGATTATGACTTTCGAGCCTGATCATGTCAAGGTACAGCGTTATTTGAGTGGGTCTGTAGTCGTTGAATATACTGATGCTCGTGGCAGGCGATTCTAGCGACTCAATTTGATTCTTTTGCCAAGGGTCTGCTTTATTCTAGTTAAAGTCTGTGCGTCTTTTTGAATTGTGAACAGGACCTATTGTTTTCTGGCAATTCGGTTCGTTGCTTGGTTCCGGAGTATTCAATTCCGATGGAGAGATGTGGAAGTGTGTGCTTCATCATACCGCCGTCAAATCATTTAGCTGATAAGAGGTTCAGGTTCCATCGTAACATGACAAGGCCGTTTTTCACCAAAGAACGCGTATCTGATTACGATGTCTTTGATCGTCACGCGGAAGACGTCATTTCTGCTATGAAAGCACGGATTGAGGAAGGGTATCCTGTCGAGTTTCAAGTAAATACTTCCTGTGAGATGCGATTTAGTTGTGCATTAACAAGTCTATACCATAGGATGCTGTATCTCGTTTCACTCTCGACTCTGCAACGGAGTTTCTCTTTGGGAAAGATGTAAACTCACTTTCTGCTGGTCTACCATATCCTCCTTCTGTATCTTCCCCCGACGTTCTAAAGGGATTTGTACGCGATCATCCTTCTAATCGTTTTGCGCACGCATTTTTGGAGGGTCAAGAGCTCACTGCCACTCGGACGAGATACGGGATGCACTGGAGGTTGAGAGAGATCTGGGGCGATGAGGTAGAGAAGAGAAGACTAGTTGTAGATGAATTCGTTAATCCAATTATCGAAGGGGCCAGGCAGAGAAAAGAACAAGTAACTGGTAAGGAGAAGGTTGAGGAAGAAGAGACATTTTTGGATCATTTGATCAAATACACTGAAGGTATGTTTCTACGACCACTTTTTTGATGAAGTCCTTGATGCCCAGCAGACAAACAAATTCTCGGAGATGAGTTATTAAACATGCTAGTCGCTTCAAGGGATACGGTAGGTTGGTTAAACGTCTTGTCCCGTTCCTCATTGAATTGGTGTCAAACAGACCGCGTCCCTGTTGACTTTTGCGGTATACGTTCTGAGCCAACGCCCTGACGTCGAGAAGCGACTTCGTGACGAGATTTATGAGATGGTAGGTAGCAGCGCCAAGCCGACTTACGAGCATATCAAGGAGATGAAATACCTGAGAGCTTTTATCAACGGTGAGCAGTTGAACTTGAATATATCTTCGGTTTGTGACCGAATTTCCTTCAGAAACGCTGCGTCTGTATCCTCCTGTGTAAGCGCAATCTTATTTGCAAAGAACAGCTACCTCATCCCGTTCTTGGCGTAAATAGACCATTTAATGCTAGGTATGTCACCGATTGTGCGTTTTGCAAGCACAGGAATCAAATTTCCCTTATAGGACATCGACAACGTCTGTGGTTTTGCCTTCGAAAACCGGTCCCCCTGTCTTTATACCCGGGGGACAAAGTGCTTATACAGCGTGTTCTTGATGCATCGCCGGAAAGATTTATGGGGGCCAGATGGTATTTTCTTAAAAGTTTTCTTGTTTTCTCAATCTTCATGCTTTATGCACCTAGCGCTGGAGTTCGACCCTGATCGTTTCCTCGACTTCCGTCTTCACAAATATCTCACGCCCAACCCTTTTATTTTCGTTCCTTTCAATGCCGGGCCGAGAATCTGTCTGGGACAGCAGTTCGCGTACAATGAAGCCTCGTTCTTTTTGGTAAAACTACTGCAAAACTTCCAGGAGATCAAGTACGTTTATGGCTTTCACTTACCTTCATCGGTAACTGATGGTCACTATCAGGTTTGCAGAGGATGTTCAGTATACTGTTCCTGAAGACGGGCCAGCTCATGTCAGACCCCCAGAAGAATGGGCAAAGGCACAACGAGAAGGTAGACAAGAGATGAAGGACTCCACGAAAGGGCGAGACAAGGTGATGTTCACGATGCATCTGACGATGTGTGTAAGAGTGAGTAGTTCTCTATCCGACTCTCTTTATGTATTGATCGTGAAATACCCTAGGGAGGATTGTGGGTAAGGATGTCGAGCATGAAGGGTAGTGAGGTTGCCGTAGTATGAAGTAAGCACTTTCACATTGAGATATGTATTTGTATCGATTGGCACATGTATGAAGAAATATTATAAGATAATCACTATATCAATGGTGTAGCCAGCCGTCTTCTGCCAGCCATAACGGTATCACACAACCTTTTCTCCTTGCACTTCAGGTTTCATATGAATCCACCCTGGAAGATAGCGTTATTATTAGGCGTCAGAATCTCACTATTATGAAACATACCTTGACAGACATAGGTGCATTTAGCTTTCATTGCTGCTGACATGAATGAGCTTTATCTCAACCTTTGCATCCAGGATTATTCCTAGAAATACGTAAATAATGATCTTTATTTTTTTGCTTGAGAGAGCCAGGGCTCAATTGGTGCAAAATCTATACATGCAACAACATTTGCTATCAAATTGTGTAAACAGGGTTCATCATAATTTCATAATTTCCAGAGTGTTGTAACCAAATAAAAACCTCCACTTGTCACTACACACATTGGGTTGTACACTAATGGACCAATAGCTGAATGCAGGCCCTAGATTCAATCCCCAGTTGGTCTAAGACATATTTATCCCGAGATCAAGTCACCACAACACAGAGCTTTAAAAGCACTTTCTTTAGTTGAGATATTATACATGTATAGTCCTTTCTTTGAAATATTGTGCCCTGTATTAGGCATTGAATGAGACAGTGGTCTTGTCAGTGTTTTTGGATAATGGGCAACGGGACCATCACTTTCTGTGGATGGAGTAATCCAGAAAGAAGTAAGCAAAAAATCATAACATGGGTAAAATTTAGAAATGATCAAAGCAAAGAATATAGCATAATCTGTTTCAGCAAAGAAGCATATACTGTAGCAGACAGTATGGTACCAACCTTGGCAGGTTGCATTACATTGTCCAACACCATACAATTAGCAACCCTGGCAGTTGTTATGCATTACACAGGAACAATTGGCAGCCTGGTTAGACTTGTGAACAATGACTAATGATCACTGATACCAGATATAGTAATCTTTAGCTGTATCATTCAAAGTATATAGAGAACAAAAGAATTTTGCAAGATCTAACTCACACTACATGATAGAGTCCATAAGGTAAATATAGTAGATCCCTCAATGCTAACTTCAGTTAGCATTGCTGGCCTTTTAGCACAGTAGCTGACATGACTTTTGTGATCAGTCTGTTACAGTCACTGTTTTATCAAAATAATTTCATTGACTTAATTTTGATTTTGATTTGAAAGCTCAAAGTCTGATACACACAAGCATTAAAATAAAATTGTACTATTTTGATGACTGTTTTACACTTATTTTGATCAGTGCTTCTTAGCTTTCTGCCTATAACATTAAAATAAATCATGTTGTTTTATTTTGATGTCATGTTTTAGATTATTTTGAATTGATGCTCACATGTTGATCAAATTAACTTTAAAACAACATCAGTATATAACACACCTTTTATTCCAAAATCTTCTGAACTGTATTATTTTGAAATTTTGTGGCCTAACTTCAAAATAATTTACCATGTTTTATTTTAAGCTGCACCCAGTGTTATCCAGAATAAAATATGTTATAGTCTAGAAAATCTATAGACAATAAGAAATTGCTTTAGATCCCCATAAACAGCTGCAACCATATTATTTTTGGGTTTATTGGGTCACTGAACATTGTAAATATAACAGAAACAGGCTGTATAATGGCTTTTCATTTGACAATGAATATCACAGTAAGTTTACAACTTTACAAACCAATAAAAAACTCATACTCGATTTTTTCACTGCTTTTTATTCCCTAAGAGGGTCAAGGATCAGACTTGACCCTATGCTCAGCTACTGGCCCTCAACATATGTTCTTGTGAAACACTCTAGGTCATACTCACCAATATTCTGTAGATGCTCTCAGGTTCACACTGGTTCCAACTTGATCATGGTGATCTCTTCAATTCTGCTATGAGAAAGTGGTTAGAACTGTACTTCTCAGCCCTCCCAGCCATGGAAGAACAGAAATACAATGAATTATAATGTTATTATATGTTTTTGCAGTTCAAAGTGTATATAATAATTAGGGAATTGGATAAACAATATCACTGCTACCGGTACTCACATTTCCTTTCACAATTAACAAAGAACCCCTATCAATGAAAAATTTAGACTCTGCTGATGTCTCAGCATTGTGATTATATTAGGATTGCTTGACCATCACTTGGCTAGCTTTTTTCAGCTGGTTCAAGCCAATCAAGCTGAGCAAGTCACAATGAGACCTACCCGGGGTGTTTTTGTGACAAATTGCATTTATTACTGATCGAAGTTTATTTTTTACTAGCAGTTCATTAGTAAAGTATGGGTTTGATTCGCTCGTAGCTTGGCAACAAGCCAGGCAAGTCCGTCAATTAAAACACGGTTTTCCATGATGCACATGCTCGCACTCATATAAAGCTAGTGTTGCCGCCATTCTATTCGGAATTGGTCACATCGATACTATATGGAAGCCATTTGATTTGATTAAAACCAGTTCTTGATGTGAATTGACCTTTTCAAGTGGGTGTCTCTTTACAACGAAAGGCAAGCAAAATCATCTTTTTTTGAGGTAAAATGCATGCAGGTACCGTATAACAGGTATTTCCACATGTATTGTCATCTAGAGACCCAGTATTCTAGGATACAACTTGCCATTCACTGTTGAGTTTCCTATTCTTTGCGATGGAATCGGAAGCTCAAGCTCAAGCTCGATTTCGTGATGACTTTAATTGAATTGGTCTGACCCAAATTTCCAAAACCGTTGGCTCGAGCTGGTGGCAGCGGTAACAGATCCGGGATCGGGCGACACGACCTAACTTGCGTAGTCTGACAAAGCCTCATGCCGCTCGCCCGCCGAGAACCACAGAGATATGATTCCTTAGGTGCTACCTGAGCGGGAACATCGCTGAACGTTGGGTGTTGAATCTTTTTAGCCTCGAGTATGTACAAAATTGAGGATGATATCTACTATGTAAACTATCTCGCGTCGAGACGAAAAATTGCTTGCTTGCTGATATAGTTGTTGGCTATCGGCGGCAAGACAATCACGCAATCTAGATCTGTTACTTACCTCCTGTATAAAGCCCACCTACGAAAAGAAGTCTCCAGTCATGGCACCCATTGGGCTCTTCTACCTCGTTCGTAACATCCTACCAAGACTCGTTCTTCCCTTGTTACTTGTATACGGCGGTTTGAAACTGACCGATGGCTACTTTGGATATCGCTGGCCAAGCTGGCTAATCGTCCTCGCGCTCTTTCTAACCCATCCAGTATACTTTGTCGTGTCGAGTCTCTACTTTAGTCTCAAGCATCAGAGACAGGCGGCCTCTAGAAACGCGGTTCTACCCCCACAAGTTCAATTGGGTAGTGTTTCCATCGTTCGAGCAGTCATTGAAAGCTTCGCGAGAGGCTATCCAGGTGTGTAGGCTAAAACCCCGCATGCGATTCATCTCGGCGCTGTTTTGTGACCAAATTTGTGTTTCTCAGGGGACGTGTACCATGAATGGTCAAAGACGTACGGGAACTATTTTGATGTTAACATCTTCGGCGAGTCTCAGGTATGTCCGATATCTTCAGGTAACTATCAGAATAAAAGACTTCATGGCCTTTCTAGATCGTGACTTTCGAACCTGATCATGTCAAGGTACAGCGTTCTCTGAGTCAATCTGTAGTCGTTGAATATACTGATGCTCGTGGCAGGCGATTCTAGCGACTCAATTTGATTCTTTTGCCAAGGGTCTGCTTTATTCTAGTTAAAGTCTGTGCGTCTTTTTGAATTGTGAACAGGACCTATTGTTTTCTGGCAGCTCGGTTCGTTGCTTGGCTCCGGAGTATTCAATTCGGATGGTGAGATGTGGAAGTGTGTGCATCTTCATACCGCTGTCAAATCGTTTGGCTGATAAGAGGTTTAGATTCCATCGCAACATGACAAGGCCGTTTTTCACCAAAGAACGCGTATCTGATTACGATGTCTTTGATCGGCACGCGGAAGATATCATTTCTGCTATGAAAGCACGGATTGAGGAGGGGTACCCTATCGAGTTTCAAGTAAATACTTCCTATGAGATGCGATCCAATTGTGTATTAACAAGTCTATACGAAAGGATGCTGTATCTCGTTTCACTCTCGACTCTGCGACAGAATTTCTCTTTGGGAAAGATGTAAACTCACTTTCTGCTGGTCTACCATATCCTCCTTCAGTGTCTTCCCCGGACATTCTAAAGGGATTTGTGCGCGATCATCCCTCTAATCGTTTTGCGCGCGCATTTTTGGAGGGCCAGGAGCTCACCGCCACTCGGACAAGATACGGGAAGCATTGGAGGTTGAGAGAGATCTGGGGCGATGAGGTAGAGAAGAGAAGGCTAGTTGTAGATGAATTTATCAACCCAATTATCGAAGGCGCCAGGCAGAGAAAAGAAAAGGTGACTGGTGAAGAGAAGGTTGAAGAAGAGACGTTTTTGGATCATTTGATCGAATACACTGAAGGTATGTTTCCATGATCACTTTTTGACGAGGCTCGATGAAGCTCAATCCGCCTGACAGACAAACAAATTCTCGGGGATGAGTTATTAAACATGCTAGTCGCTTCAAGAGACACGGTAGGTTGGTTAAACGTCTTGCCCATTCGTCATTAAAATGGTGTCAAACAGACTGCGTCCCTGTTGACTTTTGCGGTATACGTCCTGAGCCAACGCTCTGACGTTGAGAAGCGACTTCGTGACGAGATTTATGAGATGGTGGGTAGCAGTGCCAGGCCGACTTACAAGCATATCAAGGAGATGAAATATCTGAGAGCTTTTATCAACGGTGAGCAGCTGAACTTGAATATATCTTCGGTTTGTGACCGAATTTCCTTCAGAAACGCTGCGTCTGTATCCTCCCGTGTAAGCGCAACCTTATTTGCAAAGAACATTTACCTCATCCCTTTTTGACGTACATAGACCATTTGATGGCAGGTATGTCACCGGTTGTGCGTTTCGCGAGCACGAGAATCAAATTTCTCTTATAGAGCATCGACAACGTCGACGGTTTTTCCTTCGAAAACCGGTCCGCCTGTTTTTATACCCGAAGGGACAAAGTGCCTATACAGCGTGTTCTTGATGCATCGCCGGAAAGATTTATGGGGGCCAGACGGTTCTTTTCCCTGATGTTTCTCTTGTTTTCTCGAATTTTAATGCTTTACTCCATTCAGCACTGGAGTTTGACCCCGATCGTTTCCTCGACTTCCGTCTTCACAAATACCTCACGCCCAACCCTTTCATTTTCGTTCCTTTCAATGCCGGGCCGAGAATCTGTCTGGGACAGCAATTTGCGTACAACGAAGCCTCGTTCTTTTTGGTAAAACTACTACAAAACTTCCAGGAGATCAAGTACGTTTATGGGTTTCACCGGGAATGTTAACGTCCACGGTAACTGACATTCAATACATCAGGTTTGCGGAGGATGTCCAGTACACCATTCCCGAAGATGGACCAGTTCATGTCAGACCTCCAGAGGAATGGGCAAAGGCGCAACGAGAAGGTAGACAAGAGATGAAGGATACCACGAAAGGGCGGGACAAGGTGATGTTCACGACGCATTTGACGATGTGTGTCAGAGTGAGTAGTTTCTTTCCGTGACTTTCTTTATGTATTGATTATAACATGCTTTAGGGGGGGTTATGGGTAAGGATGTCGAGCATGAAAGATAATGGAGTTGCCGTAGTATGAAGAAATAAGCACTTTCACATTCAGATTTGTATTCGTCGATTGCCACATGTATGATGAAAATATTATAAGATAATCGCTACACTAATTGGTTTAGCCGGCCGTCTTCTGTCTGTTACACAATCTTCTCTCCTTGCGTTTCAGATTGCATGCGAATCCACAAGCCACCCTGGAAGAAAGCGTTATTATTGTTGGGCGACAGAATCTCACACTATCATAAAACATACCTTGACAGACATAGTCAAATGAGAAGAGAGCATCACTTTATCTCTCCCTTTCGTAGTTCCTGGTGTAGGGGTCCACTCTGAAGGGGGCTTCGATGGCTGGACATCCAAGTCCAAGCTGAAGTCGGTGAACTTTTGCAGGAGTTTGATAATGAAGTACGAAGCTTCGTTATATGCAAACTAAAAGTAAAAAAAATGTCTAAGTACGCTCGTGCACCATGAAGGTATTAGCACATACTTGTTGACCTAGGCAAATTCTTGGTCCTGCATTAAAAGGTAGGAAAATGAAAGGGTTGGGTGTAAGGTATTTATGAAGTCTCTCATCCAAAAAGCGATCTGGGTCGAATTCCAACGCTAACAAATACCGGTATCAGTACAGCAAAGTTGATGGGAGAAAGCTCGCGGTGAATACCATCTGGTCCCCAAAGATCTTCTCGACGATGCATGAGGAAGACACTGTAAACACATCTGTTGTTTGGGGTGAGTTCCAGGCTCGGAGCAGCGCGATGTTTATACTAACCGCGTGTCCTCAGGGATGAAAAAGGGACGACCACCTTTGTTTGGAAGAGTTGTAGCGTGCTTGGGACCTCTGTAAATGATATGAGCAGGTCAGTACAAAGGTAAGTTACACTAGACACCATTACCTTCCATCGAACGGCCTGCCAGAGTTCAAAATTGAGTATAGTATAGTCGAAGTAGATCGTAGATTGACTTACACAGATGGATACAGCCTCAGTGTTTCTGAGCAAGTCAATGGTTTAATAATAGTTCATGGCTTTCGAAAACCGGCGTACCATTCAAAAACGCCCTGAGGTACTTCATCTCCCGGGTATCATCGTAAGTAGGGCGGGCATGTCCGACGTGCTTAGATATCTCAGCTTTGAGGCGAGCACATATATCAGGACGTTGCGTTAGTACGTATACTGAGAAGGTGAGCAATGAGGCGGTCTACAAAGGTGAAATTGCATCAGAAAAAAGAGCTGTGTTATCGGATGTCTCCTACCGTGTCTCTGGCAGCCAAGAGGATGTTAAGAAGTTCATCCATGACGACCTTTTTGTCTGCACAATATTTGAATGGGGTAAATCTAGATCAAACGCTACTAGTGAATCTGGAGCTCACCCTCTGTGAATTTCACGAGATGTTCTAGGAACGTCTCTTCCTCAATTTCCTTTACTTCTCCACTCGCAAGATCATTCTTCCTGTTCTGGAGTGCATTATCCAGGATCGGGGCAATAAATCCTTCTACAACTTTCCGATGCTTCGCAGCTTCATCCTGCCAAAATTCAAAGAACCTCCAATATTTACCACGGATCCCTCGAAGAGTGATAACTTCTTGTCCTTCTTGGAATGCCGTGACGAATTTAGTAGAAGGGTGGTTGAAAAAGTCCGACGACAAAGCGTGAGAAGTCGATGGAGGATATGGAAGACCGGCGGAGGTAGAGTCTACGGATTTACCAAAGAGGAACTCTGTGGCCGAGTCCAATGTGAACCTTGCTACAGCATCCTGTACTCAAAACCGTCAGATGTGGAAAGATACTTGACACTAGGCCTTTTCTCACCTGAAAATCGATAGCATGTCCAGAAGCTAGTCGTTCCGCCATAACAGAGAGAGTCTCTTCTGCGTGACGCTCAAAGGCATCATAGTCGCTAATTCTTGTTTTGCTGAAGAACGGTCTTGTCATGTTACGATGGAATCTTTAAAGGAGAAAGACGTGAGCATCATCGGTGATTCAGAAAGCTATCAAGCTACAGTCTACTTACTTCCACATCTCACCTGGAGTGCACACGTCCAATTGTCAGAAATTTTAGGGAGGAAGATTCTTGACGTTAAGCCTCACCATCCGAGTTGAAGACACCAGATCCCAGTAATGATTTGAACTGATCCTCTTCCATATCACCTAGGAGTTTCAGTAAGCAATGCTCAATGATGATAAATTGAGGAAAGAGTTTGAACCTTTGTGAAAATCATCAAACTGCGTAGCCAATATTGCCTGCGACGAGAAGAAGGATAAACAAAACGAAGAATAAATCTCCAAAAAACACTGACTTTAATATGTTCGGGTTCAATGGTCAAAAACTGCAAACATATTTTCAGCGTCACTGGGCAAGGCTAACCAGGATGCATGCTTACTCTGTCTACCCCGAGAACCCGAAAAATATACGAATTTCCGTACTGTTTGCTCCATTCATGCATTGCCTCACCTGTTGAAAATCTCTAGCATAAAAATTGCCGATGGTAAACGATCCTTACCCATATACCCATCTCTTATACTACCGATAATCTTGAAGCTACCCTCCTTGACTCTCGGCGCAAAAATGGCATCTTTGGCCGCCGCTTCTTTCTTCATGAGATATTGGGCATAAAATGAAGAAACCGACCAAGCTAGCAAGTGTACAGTTGGAAACGCGAGAACCCAAGCCCAGACTGGCCATTGCAATCCGAATTGATACTCCGCGAATTTTATACCCATGTACGCCAATAAAGGGAGTTTAAGTGCATTTGGAAGCACGTCTTTGACAAGTAGTTCGATTCCAGGAGGTACTGGCATGGTGTAAGAGAAAATTAAGCGTGAAGATGTCAAAGAAAGCTTCTTATATGGTCGACATCGAACCAGGTGACTACGTAGTTCCGACGGCATGCTTCGATATAGAGCAAGGTGTAGACATCTCGGCAGCAAGGCGGCGTGGTAACATTCATGGTCGGAGACACGGTAATATGTCAGCCGGATTTGTAAATTTAAAGATTTCCCGCTCATCCGAGCAAGTCTCCAAGCTTCAGTCTTCTCGGAGTGAATGTCCTGTTGCGTAACAATCCACAGCTTTTCGTGGCATTTCACTACTGCGCATGCAAAATCAGAGGTAATGATTAGGGAGTATAAGCAACGCGCCAAAAAAGAAGCCATTTTTTGGCTGCTTTTATGCGAAAATCAGGCCAGATTTATGACATGAGAATACCATGAATTAATTTATGGCGTGTTGCTTATACACCCTACTGATATGAATCGTTGGTAGGCAATTGATAGACAAATTTGTTCTGCTGAGAAGTGTGTTTATTCTTCGGAATACTATCCCTGCACTGTAGTTCGGACAGGTACCAACGTTCGGACAGTCACATTTTGTCACACTTCCATATTCAAACTCCGATGGATCATAACTGGATAATAACCGATTTCGCCGCTCCACAGCTGAACGCGACGCGACACAAGCGCAACAGTTGACGTCAGAGATATTACCTCCGACACGGCAGGTCCGGCAGAGCGTGACAACCTGTCTATTTCCCGTCTCAGCTATATCGAACTTTTCCAGACAAGTAAGCTCAGGAAGATATAGATTTAATGTATATATAGACATATATTAAGTTTGAAGATAAAAGGATGAGTGGTGGCCCAGATATTCAAGGTGTCCGAACGTTGGTACCTGACCGAACTACAGTGCAGGGATAGTAGCTGAAAATCACTGTAGAAGCGAGCAAGATAAAATTGAGTGCTATGAAGGCTGTAGTCAGAGGCCGTCTAGATTGATTTCTTGTACAGATAAAGATCCACGAGTGGTCCAGTACCTTAGGAGAAGGTAGATTTTATGCAAGATTAAAACCAGAATCAACCGGGCCTCTGAGCACTATCAATTTCGGAATCGGTAACTTTTCATGCGATCTTTGAGAAGGGATAATCTGAATCGAGTCGATAAGACTAGGCTTCCTTAGCGAAAAAGATTAATGGAGACAGTGCGAAGCAGTCAACATCATTTCAAGTGAAGGCAACTGAAAGGTACTCGTCCGAAAAACTCCCTTGACATATGCCAGTGAGCGCTGAGACTAACTTTGAATCCCGACCTAAAGCGTTTTCAGGGAAAAGGACTAGCGAGTATCCAGACAGCTACATTCCGCAGTTGTGCCATCCATAGTCTCGTCGCAGTCCTCTGACCCACACAGAGCCTCACTTGTCGGACTCTTGAATGGATCACGGTCTTTCGAGCTACTTGCAAGTTGCTGCGCAGTTTTCGGAAAAGGTTCGGTCATTGTGTGTGAAACTATCGCGTGATCTCTGGGCACCTGACATTGGTTACGGTACAACGTCGACCACAACAAACTCGCTGACAATGGCGACAGACTTTTGGGCAAGCTCACACTAGTAGGTTCGAAAACTTGAGGCTTTCGCTCTCCATGCCCTACTAATCAGATTTTTACCTAGCAAACGATGGATAGTTGACAGAGCAACGTTAGCCCAAGCTCGTGAAGAGGATCTTGCATACGCTGGAAATCAAGAGGTATTGGATGTTCTGGGGATTTATTTTGCGAATAGTAAGATTTCTTTCCTATATAGGCTAATACATACTTATCCATAGCAGTAATCATGAAACTGGGCAAAAAACTTCAACTGCGCCAACGCGTCATTGCGACTGCAACAGTCTTCTTCCGGCGGTTTTATCTGAAGAACTCATACTGCGAAACGGAACCTTTTTTAGTGATTGCTGCGTGTTGTTATGTCGCTGCAAAGGCCGAGGAATCGCCGATGCATATCAAGACAGTAGTTCAAGAAGCCAAGACTGTGTTTAATCGTGAGCAGAGAATTTTTATTTTCTTTATTTTTCCCTTCACGAATTGGATAGAGGAGCCATACAATATCAAGAACTTTCCTTCTGACAACACGAAATTGGCTGAAATGGAGTTTTACTTGGTTGACGACCTCGAGTGTGACCTTACGATTTTTCATCCATACCGTTCTCTTCTCGCCCTTTGTAAGAAGGCATCTCCAAATGCAAGTCCAGGTCCCACTTCAGGTTCAGATATCAGCGCTGCTTTGATGGAGGCGGAAGCGGGAGAGCTCCAGTTTGGTGTAGGTGGTGACTTGTTAAGCGCAGACGACCTTGGTGTGGGACTGGATGCCGAGGACGGGCCACGGTATTGGGGAACTGGTGAAGGCAGGCTGGAGCTTTCAGAAAATGCCGTACAAACGGCATGGTACGTCTGTAGCGGACTTGCTTGGTCTCAGAGCGCATAGTTGACCTGTCTTTCAATCTAGGTTCATCATAAATGATACATATCGTTCAAACTTGTGTTTGCTATACCCTCCCCATCTCATTGCCATAGCTGCTATCTATCTTACCCTTATTCTTAACCCCAGTGCCCAGGACAGCATTGCTCATCTCCTTCCGTCAGCGGGTGCCGAGGCTTCTTCATCTGCAGCAGATACCCCTTCTTCTTCACAATTCCAACCTCAATCTGGCTCTACACCTCGCCGTTCCTCACGGCAGTCCTCCCAGACTCAAACACCGACCCATACACAAGACCTATCATCTGAGAAACAAGATCCCATCTCGTTCCTCGCCAACCTCAATGTCTCTCTGTCTCTGATATCGACCATTTCTCAAGAAATAATATCGCTATATTCTCTCTGGGACAGATACCACGAGGAAAGCGCTGGAAGTGGTGGGCCTGCAATTTCATCTCTCAATTCCGTCTCCGGCTTAGATTCATCAGCTTCAGGTTCTCAAACCTCGCCAACGAAAGGGTATGGTCATATGGGGCCATCACCAAGTGCCGGAACTACACCGTCTAACGTATCTAAACGTTCTGCAGCTTCGTTGGATGGAACGCCCGATACAGTAGATGATCTGTTTGGGGATGGAGGGAGTACCATGTCCGGATCGTCTGGTTCACATACTTTCCGCGTTGGTGGACATCCTTCTCCTGCGGACTCTGCTGGCGCCAATGCAGATGCTGAAGTGGCTCATTATACGCCGGCATCTTTGTTCAAGGAGTTGCTGAAGATGAGAGAAGCCAAGGCGGCTGACATGAACCGTTCATCTCATTCTTCAGCGGTCCATAGGGTTGTGGAAAATTTGAAGGTCAATTAAGATAGAGGATGTAAGAACAGTTCTGTAAAGCTTTCGTGGTGTCTTATGCCGCGCACAGACGTGTGCGGTGTAGAGAATGTAATTATCGTACTACTGTAGCAATTGTCAAGTAAATGTTTATGTAAGGTACGCGTTCTTTGGTTCAAACGGTATCGTCGAGAAACCGTATCCGTGAGTCTCGTTAATTGCAGCAAGACCATTCCCATAATAGCGTCCACCGAGTCGTGTCTCGACCTTCGCAAACCTTCTTAAAGCTCAGCGTAAGTACTCAATCTGTGAGTCTGTTCTGGGAGCTGTAAGGCAATAGCTAACGTACCTGAACAGTTTTTTGGGCAGTCAGCACTACTCGCGGGCACCATAATCATCCTTATTCGTTATGACCTGCCCCAACTGTCATCATCGCTGGCTGGAGCCCCAGGTCGTCCTAGATCCAAGTCCTGGAGAGATTCTTGAGCAGTTGCGATTTGGCAGCTCCGTCCCCAGCTCGGAAAGATTTCAATCTATGAACAGCGCACTTGAGGGCATCTCTGATTGCGATGTTCAGATATCTTCTCTTGAACCCGTTCTCAACTTTCTGAAGCGAAAACGGGAGGGATTCCAAGCGTACATTAATCAGTGTCGCTCGCTCGAGGCTCCCATACGTCGTATCCCACCAGAAGTGTTGACGGAGATATTTCTTGATTGCTGCTCAGGGCTAAATTACTTTCCTGAAGCCAATTGCATCGATGCCCGTATCCCTGCCCTGACCCTCGCTGCTGTGTGCAAAAATTGGCGTGATATTGCACTCTCCACACCTCGAATTTGGGCTGGCATCGCTTGTTCTAGCAATATTCTATCTACACGCCTCCTTTATGCATTTGATCTCTGTCTACGCCGATCGAAAGATGCACCTCTGGTACTTAATTTGGAGGTTACATTTCATCGTAAGCAGGACTCGGCGTTACGTGCTTTAGTAGGGCAAGCCCACCGTTGGTCCAGTCTCCGCTTGTACCGGGCATATCATGATGACGCTATAAGTCCTCTTTCCTCCATTTATGCCTTTCCTCTCTTGGAAAAGCTCGAGATTTGTGGACCTGTGCGACTTTTCGATCTGATAATGCCTGGCTTAAAGAATGCTCCTCGATTACATACGTTACAGATCATGAAGCATCGCCTGAAGGAACCATTCCCACAAACCTTGGTTCAAAATCTTATAAAAACCGTACCCTGGGCGCAGATCAGATCTCTAGAAATGGAATTTGTGGAGGGAGGAAGTGCTATGAGATTTCTTCGCATGTGTCCAGCTCTTGTTAATCTTTCTATCAGTTCACCAGCGTCGAGGATTCCCAGCGCAGATACATTGACTTTAGCCTCACTTTCGTCATTGGATCTTTCCTTTGTCGATTTCAGAGGTCAAGTCCTTATACCTGAATTAAGTTCAACACTTGACCACTTTACTCTTCCTGCTCTGAAATCTTTGACTCTAAGTCCACCACTTTCAACTATTCACTTCAATTCCAACAATGGAGCCCTATGGCCTTTGGAACAATTTACTGATTTCTTTTCTCGGTCACAATGTTGCCTCACTTCTTTCTACGTTCACAACGTTCCAATGTCGGACGAGACTCTTGTTGCTTTCCTTTGTTTTATGCCATCGCTCACGAGTTTGAAGATCAATCAAACCGAAACAGCGATCACACCCGCGGTGACTGATTTTTCCCTCACGTCTATGCATTATTCTCCAGGAATCATACCTTTGTTGAAATATCTATCTATCACCGTTCACACAGCGACCTTTATACCAGGGGTCTTTATATCGATGGTGAGGTCAAGGTGGACGCCAGACCAGATACAACGAACAGAGAACAATATAGAGTGTTTGAAGTTTGTGAAGCTTATAGTTTTGGACGCTGGAGACGATTTAGATGTTGAAGGAGTGTATAAATCTATTCTCTCCTTAGGTGCGGAAGGTCTGACGGTGGAGGTTATATACGGATCCGATTTTTGAAGCTCTTTTTATCATTCATGTACTTGTAATTGCTCCGAGTTGACGTGGATGGGTATCTGTTGATTTAGCTTCTGAGAAGGTTTAGTAAGTTCAAGTTTATATAAGCAATAGTCTCAGGCTCAAGTTTGAAAATTTGACCTTGAACGCCTTTGCTTTTTCGGCGGCCAGTCATTTCCCAAGAAGTGGTTGCAGTGCATAAGTACGTGCCAATGAATTAAAAGGTCTACGAGAACTAATCCCCGTAGTAAACCATCAGAATCTTCTCCGTCCCCATGTCCTCCCCAAACCGCCAGCATTGTTGGATTGAGCCTCAGCAAATCGTCCTGAATCCGAGCTCTGAAGAGCTTTTTGAGCAACTGCGTAATGGTTCTGCCATCCCAAGCTCGGAGCTGTCTCAGCCTATCAACAGTGTCCTCGAGGGCATCTCTAATTACGATATTCAAATCTCTTCTGTTGAAATCTTCCTTGATTCTTTGAAGCAAAAACGACAGGAGCTTGAAACTTATCTCCAAAGATGTCGTTCACTCTCATCACCCATACGCCGTCTCCCGCCGGAGGTTTTGGGCGAGATATTTGTGTTGCCTATTGCTACTCTACCTTCAGACACAACAATTCTGCGTCTAGCAGATACGTCTTGGGCAGTAATCAACCATACAAAGGACATCCGTTTGTCCTCGAGACAAACCTGTAATCTGATTGACTGCTGGCCTTCAAATGACATCACTTGTTTGCTTGCACGGGGCCGAAGGGAGGGCGGTTACGGTAAACTGGAAACATGCTTCAGAGACTGAGCCGTAGAACTTTAGATGAAAGCTATACGAACTCCAAATCTACACCGAAAGGAGAATTTTACTTTCCATTCTTCAGCTCAACATTCCCCTTCCGGAGGCTCGACATCGGCTCCGAAAGTTGAAGAGTCGGTAATACAGCACTCCTTTTATCAACACCCATGTACGTATTCGCGAGTCGTTCGTGTCAATATCTTGTAGAAACAATGCGCTCGAATTCAAGTATGCGCGGATGGCTCAGAGTTCTTAGTTGACAAACCAAATACCGATTGTGGAGGTTCTATACTATTGTACAGGAAATCTTCTTAAAGCTTTCGCTACTCTCAGAAAAGCTGTAGATCCAGCCCGCGGAATGATTTCAACAGTCTTTGTACCACCGTTTGCATGCCAACATGTTGGGAATATATACGGAATGAAGGCTGTTTACATACAGCACCTACGAAGACTTTATATACGCTCACTGACTGGCTTCACTCAAATATCCTATCTCTCTGAGTTGCTCAATAAGGGTCCTTCAGTTCTACACTCCTGGAATTTTATCAAATCTCTCTGTTCCTGACGTCTTCACGTTATACAGTACGTTCTTTGTTGCATTTTTTGCTTAAAATGCTGATCGGTTATCCAAAGATTCAATTTTTATTGAAGGGTTTTGAGTAAGAGTATGTCCTACACTTTCCTGGTCCACTGATAATCGTTCGAAGCAGCTACTTGTTTGCATTCAATGTGTCAATACGTCTCATCTTACTTCCTATGTGGCATCTTGAGTTCTAATCACATTGTGCACGATAATTCATGGCATAACCAGCTTTCTCGCTTCAGAGGTCCTCATCAGCGGATGCCACCATGTCCTATGACTAAGACTTATCAAGTGCTATCTCAATGTTGTGGACAACTGGGATGCAAAGGTCCTGGCAGTCCAGGTCGCCCTTCTCATCATTGAGCATCCATGTTCCTGTGAGAGTCAGGAGAACATTTGGGATTTTCTACGATTCCATCTCTTATGATAATTTGGACCTTTGCATTGACTTTTATGTATCTTATCATGGACAGTAATTGTATCAAGTACAATATCGACTATGGACGTCATGAGTATTTTACGTTACAACGATAATATTGTTTTTCTTAATAATATGCTGAATCACTGTCTAAAGTAGTTTTCATGATTTTAACGAATAAAATACCTGAATTTCAAACCTCATGCAAATATGGAGCGAAACCAAGATTTCACGATCACTGTGAAAAAAATATAAAACGGTAGTTATACTAGAGCGCATCTGCAATGGGAAAAATGGCAATTTGTTGGACATTAGAAATGCCCTGTTTTTTGATAGCCCCCATTACCCAAAGTCCAATTATCGGAGTAGTCATTCTATACAATTGAATACCGATCGGTCTTTCACTTCGCTGTTACTTCATTTCCATTTTTCTATAGCCCCATTTTCATTTTTATGGGTTGGGCCGCCATATTTCCCATTGCAGATGTGCTCTATTTTATCATTACACTTGAGCATTCTTTGTCTTCATCAAACTTATACAAATATAATGACCCTGCATACATAAAGAATTGCACAATCGTAAGTGATAATGCATTTCAAGGAACCAGAATATCCGGCGTCACATTTTTGGCACTTTGGTTATAACCAAGTTATATCCAGCATACTAGTAGGATCAAAAAGGCCAAAGCTCCTGCACTGGTTCTCATAGTCGTGTGCAAAGCATGGCATGATGTTGCATTATCCACCCCTCGGATCTAGGCTACCATTGCTTGTTACATCGGCAGTTGCAGTTTCACGCAGCATGCCACATTTGATCTTTGTCTACATCGTTCCAAAAATGCACCTCTGGTGCTTAATTTACGAATCTTATCAACCGTAAACCCTCGAAAAGACTCCATATTGCATACTTTAGTCCAACAGTCTCACAGATGGTCCAGTCTCTATTTGTGGGATCTCTCACACGACAACGATCATCTGCCTTTTTCCATTTCTGCATTTCCGCTTCTCGAAAAACTCGATATTTCTGGGCCTACAGAGCTTTTCAACTTGTTGGGGCCTGGATTAAAGAATGCTCCTCGATTACATACATTGCGAATCACCAAAAGTACTCAGAATGAACCGATTTCCCAACCAATGTATCAAAATACTAAAAACATCATACCTTGGATACAAATCGAATCACTAGAATCAGGGTGGACAGAAGTCAAGGATGCGATGGAGCTTCTCCGCTTGTGTCCTCGCCTTCTTAATCTTTCGCTTGTCTTCCCGACTATACGGGAGACTCTGAATGCAGATTCACTATTTTCAGTAGACTCGCTTCTGTCATTGAAGCTTACCTACGTTATTGTCGACGGCACTATCCTGACATCTTGTTTGGGACGCACGCTTGAACGTTTGATATCTCCTTCTCTGAAATCCCTAAATCTGGACTCGCCCTTTCAATTTGATAGCAACAATCCCGGTTCCAAGCCTCGTGTTTCGTCGCCATTGGACCAATTCAGCGATTTCTTTTCTCGCTCGAAATGTCATATCACTTCGTTCCATGTCAGAAATGTCCCAATGTCAGACGAAGACCTGATAGCCTTTCTCCGTCTGATGCCATGCCTTGCAGATTTGGAGATAGAGCAGTCTGGGGCAGCGATCACACGATTCCTCTCTCGCATCCATGCATTATGCCACTGCTCCGACAGGGGTTGTATTGTCTTTAAAACACCTGTCTATCAGAGTTTACAAGGCGAATTTTACAGCTGAAAAATTTATGTCGATGGTACGGTCACGATGGATGTCAAGTGCAGCAAACAAAAAAACTTGAAAATGTAGCACGCTTGAGGTCGGTCGAACTCGTCGTCTTGGCCGCAGATACAGTTGACGTTGAAGAAGTGTATAGACCTATTCTTTCGCTGGCTGCAGGGGGGCTGATGGTAGAGATTACATATAAATCCGATTCTTGATGTAGTTTGGTAGTCGTGTACTTGTAGATACTTCGGCACTGGGTAAGTTGAACTTGTCTTTACTCCTCGGCAGATGCCGAATAAATTTTCTTCTCGCGTCTGACCACCATCTCCAATGGCAGCACAACATTATGACCTTCAGCTAGACTTCAAATAGCCTGCTTTCTCCTACGATGGAATGCAAGTTCAATATGATATCCCAAAGTTTATAAAGGATTGCCGGCCAAAACGTTGCGGTCAAATGTCAGGCGGCGTTGCAACGTATCTCGTCCAGGTGCAGATATCTACCAAACTCATCCGGGAGGAGATGTCAGAGGTCCAGAGGATAACTACTGGATGATTTATACAAAATTTGCTGGTAGTCTTGGGGAACATTTGCTGTAGCCATTGTTCCGCACCTTTCACACTTCCAAGCGCAGCTGGTCTTCCATTGTGACGGTTGGCCATCGGCGCTTTGACCTGGGTGGAATGCCTTAAATACCCCGGCCGTGGTCGCTCGCGCCCTCTATAGTCGCAAGAATTGTTTACCTCTACGAGCGAAGTACAGGTGTGTATCAAATCCAATGTATCCATACTGTGCATAATGATCATAATTTCCATAGATGCCTATTCAATCAACTTTTCAACGCCTCTCTAACAACGACCAGGAGGTTTTATCGCGCTCTCTGTCGCCAAACGGATCCGCGCCTTCATCCCCAGCCGTTTTCTCCTCATTCTCCGCCGCCCAACCCGCCTCTCTGAACCGCCCCGACAACCGCTCACGAACATTTTGGTCTGCAGACGACGAGTGCAACATTGACCCTACGCACCCGGCATTCAGCATAGAACGTCCGCGTTCTCCAACCTCATCTCTTCAAGGTGTCTATGCACGCTCAAGGCCAACATCCATATCTTCCTTCTGGGCCGAGGAGCAAGACCCGCGTAGCATGCCAGGCCATCAACTATTGGCAATGGCCAACGAGTTCATGCGGGAATCTGACGGCCAGGATCTGGAGCATGGAGACGTCAGTCCACCAGATTACTGGACATCTTTCCTATGCCACGGATTGGGCCACCGAGCGCCTCCGATGCCCTTACATGGGCGTAGCGAATCTGGAACCTCTACCAACACAACGGCGTCCACATCTTCATCTGCAACTTCTACTAATCCTACCACAATCCCTGATGATCATGACGACGAAGCTCAACAATACCAGACCAATGGAACATCCAACCATACTCACTGCCGTTCTCGCACAAACAGCGGCTTGCAATCGTTAACGAGTAGGAGGACGACGGGGACAGTTACGTCAGTAAGGACGGTGACAGGCGTCAGGATGGTGAGGAAGCCAAGTATGGTCTTGAGCATGGTAGCGGATGGCGAAGAGGAGGAAGACCAACGTAACCAGGAGGCGAATTCGAAGAAGGGTCAGGGTAGAGAGTCTAAGGAGAGGTGGAGTACTGCAAGCTTCAAGAAGACCATGGCCCATCTGTTCAGCGGACGAAAGGCTAACGCTGGTATCTTGGAAAGAGGCACTACTCCAGCCGTGAAAAAGACTAAAAAGGATAAGAAGGGGAAGAGAGGTGAGTTTTCAATTTACTTTCTTTTGCTGAAGCTGACTCATACCTCGTCTGTTTAGTTGCGGAACCGATCTTCGTGGACGCTACGACGGGCGCCGTCATTCCTCCTGTTTCCCCAGTAGAGCAAGGCCTTAGGTCTAGGAAGAGCTCTATCAAGATTCGGTTCGGCTCGGTCAGCCGACGTCGAGGCGGCTCAACAAGCTCTACATCAGCTCCAGTTGTCAAGATGCCGCCATCCACCCCTTCCATCCCTCCCAATGCGGAAGCTGTTCGTTCCAAGGGACGTGCTGATCTCGGCATTGATATTGCCCTTGCCAATAGTGTTGCCTATGTGAGCAACGCCGTGGTGGACAGTGCAACGGCAAACAAAGATCCGGTGCCAAATTCACGAGAAAGCAACGATATCCCTCCCCGACCTGCGGCGCCAACACCTCGCACACAGGAAACACGTAAGGAGAGGGACCGTCGTGTAAGGAGGTCGAGTTCGTGGGCTGGCTGGGCTGGAAGAATGGAAGAGTTGAATAGGAGCCGAGTCGAGGATGAAGGTGAGGAAGAAGACCTGGACGAAGCGACGAGAGAAGCGAGACGGGTAGCGAAGCTGGTGGGGAAGGAGTGGGGTTACGAGGACCCAGGCGTGCAGGTCTAATTTTGTGGATGTATGGTTTTATATTCTCCTTCTATTCTTTGTTCTTCGCTATCGATTTCGTGTTTGTGTCATCTGCTTTTGGTACTCAACTACCTTTGTATCTGCTTTGTCTGTCGTTGGCGTCCTTTGTCGTCTTATCTCTTTTGCCTTTTCCATGACTCAGTTGGCTTCAGCTTCCTTTGTCCTCTTCATTTGCTTCAGCATTTAGCTTGAACACATCACCCTCCCTTTCTTCCTTTGGTTCTCTTTTTCCTTTGTCTACGCAGATATCCTCTATTCCACGCCGTCTTTATACTGATGCCACGTCTTTTTTGGTGTTCTCTATTCATCTGTCGAATCGTTCTTTACACTTTTTCTTCAGTCAAGAACTCACAAACATCGGTATTCGTAGTTGAGATGGGGAGCTACATGTTTGCTTCTCTTCCTTATTCTAACGACTTAGACTGTACAAACGCGTTGCAGAGGTTGGGATAGCAATGTTTTCTTATCCCTATCCTTATTCTTTTTTATTTGTATTTCACGCTACTTTCTTGTTCTATCCAAAGTTTCAATAAATGTACGTCTATAACTATTACATGCGAATCGGTTCTGCAAATCAATATAGTCGACATGCTACTGTAGCGGTAATGAACCTGTGCCACTGTCAGCTTGGGCATCCTCAAAGCTCAGCACTCAGTCCCAGTAAGAACCGCATCTATTTAGCTCGATTTTTTTCGATTGTGATAGATTTACATCGATTTCTACCGATTCTTTTCTATTTTTGTCGTATTTTTACTTGCTAGATCCGGGAAATCAACAAGTTTCTGCGTTAATGACATCGTCAAACGCCAAAATACGGCCTTGCAAATTATGACACGTCTGACAGGTAGACCACTTGTTGCCCGAGCCTACGCCATTCGCTCCTGAAGCTGGCGGACTTTGAAAAGTTTACTCGTCAAATCGTACGACTCTGCTTCTTGTCTTGTACCATCAACCAAGTCCGCCGGCTTCCACTCTAATGGTTCCTCCCTTATGATTCTATCCTTCCCCTGCACCAAGATATTGCGCTCACACTCCTGCCATTAACACGTCGAATCGTCAACATTAGTTGTTAGTTGCTGGGTTGCGGGGCTGGACCTCTGGTGTGTGGTGACGTTCTCTATCTTTATTGTCCCTCAACTCAGTGCCAATAATAGGGGTATCTCGTCTGGCCAGGCCGTGTGCACACTGTATAGTTTCACTCCTTGCTGACATGCACATATCTCTTCAGCAAAAGACAGGGGTATGTTATCTGAGCTGACTGGTTTACCTCTTTGCTGACTCGTATATCTCTCCAGTTGGACATTTGCGGGTTGAATGATTAGCGGGAGCATTCTCAAGAGGTACGCATCCTACAATGCAATTTTGTCTCATTCTAATCCACTCGTATAGAGACAGATCGTTTTGCCTTGGTTTAGGAAGGTGAGCAGGGTGCTTTCTTTGTGCTTAGTTGCAATATATTGATCTCAACATTAATTTGTAGCAGCTTCGCGACGATATTGGATCAAGGAATAGGACCTGGTCGTGGGTAGCAGGGGCTAGAGTAGTAGTGCGTGCTGTATTAGATAGAAATTATGATAAATAGACAGTAATTGTTACTCAATTTATTGTAATCGAATGCAATAGATGGGTAGTCATTATTTTAATCGACAGAAATCGGCCATAATCGCCATTTAGCTAGTATTCCCCAAAATCGACAGAAATGTGAGAAAATCGTAGGCAAATGGGTCAAAATCGGCTGTAATCGCTGACAATAGGTGGGGTTTTCACTGGGACTCAGTGCTCGTAAAGCTTTTTTCTGTACATATCCAGTCCCTCAAAGTTAAAAGCCGGTTGGGTCGCCGCGTAAATATTTCTCCGGTCGCTTTCCCAGGCTCCGACCTCTGTCTTGCACTACCAACATTGCACCTGAAGGCACGCGTTTTTTTGACTGAAGTTTAACGCAGCGAGACATATTTCCCATCCCTTTTCAGGTGACAAGTTTGGGTCCTGCAGTCACGTTTCTATCTCGGGTAAGTTACGCGTCTCTTTCTTGAAAATTTCTTAGCTATCCCCATTTACTTATTGCAGTAGGATCGACATGGCCGCTAGCTCAGCAATAGTGAACTACGACGATGTTGTCGTTAGCTCGCTAGTTCGACATCTGGCGCCTTCTCATTTGGAACGTCTAAAAACTCTGCTCTTCTCGGAGTCTGGGATGGCTATAACTGGAGAACGTACCCCGCAAACTACTCCTTATTCTCGCTGGGAAGTCATTGCATTACAGAACCTCTTTGCTCCAATTCGACGCCTTCCTCCAGAAATGCTCTCTGAAATCTTTGATCACTGTTGTCAGAATTTCAGTGAGGGCTTCGATTCGTATAACGATGCCTTTAAGAGGCCATGCAAATTTCACGGTCGTTGCCCTCCTATGGTCATGATCCTAGGTCAAGTGTGTTCTATATGGAGAGGCGTGGTGCAAAGTACTCCCAAACTGTGGACGAGGCTCGATATATGCATTGGGCGCCGCGCTCGCTACCGAGAATACGAGTTCTTTATACAGGAGCTCTCTACCCGTAACCCTTCACTTCCCGTTCAGCTTCATGTTCGAAACTGCTCTTTGGACAACACCCGCTCAAGGGGCTCTACCGATGTCTTGGTTTACACTGTGCTTTTTCTATCCTCCCGACTCGAGTCCATTAAAGCAGTGCTTTCCTTTGATGATTTGCATTCATTGTTCGTCATTCCTGGAATACAATTTCCATTGCTGGGGAAAGTTGACATTCGAGTGATCAAAACCGGATTCAGGACACATTATATCCCGCCGGACCCAGAATATTCTTCTATCAATACATTCCAAAATGCGCACGCGTTGCGGAGGTTTTCGATAACCTCTGGAAGCTCGATTCCCAATCCACATATCTTGGACAAGCCTTTTTCCCTTTCACCAAAAAATCTCACATCCCTTTCCATCTCCCATTCTCGGGGAACCTGTCTTTCCAACGATACTCTCTCATACTTCAAAATGCTCTGCGCATGTGTCAATCTTCACGAGTGCTCTATCGCTTTTCCACGATCCGCCGATCCGGAACCCAGCGCTACTATCAAAGCCGAGTTGAACGCTTTGGGGATCACGGTGTTGCCTGCTCTCAGTAGACTGGACATCCAGTTTGACTTTGACAACTTTTCCATGCCCTACCTCTTTGACTATCTCGCTCTGCCCGGTCTGAGATTCCTGTCAATAAAGGGGCCTTTCAAGGCTTCAACCAACGCGTTGGGCAATCATCTAGTCAAGCTCCAAAAACGTTCAGGCTTCAGCTTGGAAAAACTTGCACTCTGCTGTATAGGTGAACAAGTCTTTCTCACGAAGCACTTAGTGAAGCTGCTCTGGAGGCAACCCGAGCTCCAGAGTTTGAGTCTATCAGAGTGTGGATTTTACCTTCCGGATATAATCGGACCAATGCACTTTTATCATAGTTCATCGACACTGTCACCTCTTCTCCCTCAATTAGAGGAGTTGGTTGTCGTTGCGGATGGACATTACTTTGTTGCGGGAGATGACGACCCGTACTACCTCTCTGGTGTTATCGCTTCTCGCTGGTGGACTTGTGAATCCGATGAGGAGGTGGAGAAAGGAGAAGGAGAAAAGACTGAATCGGAATCAGTCGAGCGAAAATTCGAGCGAAGTGACGAGGATGTAGGATGTTTCGATGAGCACGGTGTAGCTCGGATATATCGGGTTTTCATTTGTCGGAACGATGGTGAATTTGAAAGGACTGATAGGAAGAACTTGCGTAGATGCAGAGCAGATGGATTGGATCTTGTTGTGACAGATGAAAGTCAGTGGGATGCTGAGGAGGACGGGGACACAGACGACGAAGAGGATGAAGGTGGGAGCGAAGGAGCAGGAGAAGGAACGGTGAAACGGGACGGGGAAGAAGAGGAATTTCGGGAGGGGTGAATCGAGCGGATGTGGAGGAAGTCCCGTTTCTGCTAGAATTTGCGCTATCTAAATCGGCATGGCTATCTGGTTGCCCCTAGCCCATTATTTTTCTCTAAAGCGACTTCTGTTACATCATGATGATCACAGTCACTGCTAGTTACTATGAAAACATATGTATTTGTACCACCGTTTTGCTACCAACACTTGCCAGTTCTTTCTCATGCTACAAAAACCTGTCTTACATTTTATCCTGTTTCTGTTAAAATTTGTGCTACCTCTTGCTTTACCCTTTCTCTACACACGTTCTAAACTCTTTATCTTGACCCTAGAATCCTGCATCAGCTCGGACAACTGAGCCGGGCCGGAGCCGGCGCATCACTTCTGCAAAAATTTATATTACATATCGGATTTAAAGATATAATAATATTTGGTGTATGGCACTACCATATGGGGAACTGGTCAAGGCCAACGCATATAAGAAGCCAAAACCTAAAGGTTCGGCAATCAATAACGGTATTATAAGGGAAAAAATTCCGACATTTAGCAGAGACATTTCTTTTCGAATAGCAAGTTTAGGTCCTGCAGTCGGGTTTCAATCTCAGAAAAGTTACGCATCTCTCTTTCCTGAAAATTTCTTAGCTACTCCATTTGGTCGTTACGCTAAAGATCTCACGCTCGACATGGCCGCTAGTTCGCCAATGATGAACTACGACAATGTTGTCGTTAGCTCGCTAATTAGACATCTGGCGCCTTCTCATTTGGAACGTCTAAAAACTCTGCTCTTCACGGAATCTGGGATGACTATAACTGGAGAACGTACCCCCCAAACTACTCCTTATTCTCGCTGGGAAGTGATCGCATTGCAGAACCTTTTTGCTCCGATTCGACGCCTTCCTCCAGAAATGCTCTCTGAAATCTTCGATCACTGTTGTCAGGATTTCAGTGAGGACTTCAATTCGTATAACGATGCCCTTAAGAGGCCATGCGAATTTCACGGTCGTTGCCCTCCTACAGTCATGATCCTAGGTCAAGTGTGCTCTAAATGGAGAGGTGTGGTGCAACGCACTCCTAAGCTGTGGACGAGGCTCGACATATGTATTGGGCGCCGCACTCGCTACTGCGAATACGAGTTCTTTATACAGGAGCTCTCTACTCATAATCCTTCACTTCCCGTTTGACTTCATGTCCGAAACTGCCCTTTGGACAACACCTACTCAAGGAGCTCTACCGATGTCTTGCTTCACACCGTGCTCTTTCTGTCCTCCCGACTCGAGTCCATCAAAGCAGTGCTTTCCGCTGATGATTTATATTCATTGTTCGTCATTCCCGGACTACAGTTTCCATTCCTGGAGGAAGTCGACATTCGAGTAGTCAAAACCGGTTTCAGGACGCGTTATGTACCGCTGGACCCAGAACATTCTTCCATCAATATATTCCAGAATGCACATGAGTTGCGGAGGTTTTCAATATCCTCTGGAAGCTTGACTCCCAATCTACATATCCTCGATGAACCCCTTTCCCTTTCACCAAAAAATCTCACATCCCTTTCCATCTCCCATTCCCAGGGAACTTGTCTTTCCAATGATACTTTCCCATACTTTAAAATGCTCTGCGCCTGTGTCAATCTTCATGAGTGCTCTATCGCTTTTCCACGATCCGCTGATCCGGAAATTAGCGCTACTATCCAAGCCAAGTTGAACGCTTTGGGGGTCACAGTGTTGCCTGCTCTCAGCAGACTGGACATCCAGTTTGACTTTAACAACTTTTCCATGCCCTACCTTTTTGACTATCTCGCTTTGCCTCGTCTGAGATTCCTTTCAATAAAGGGACCTCTCAAGGCTTCAATGAGCGCGCTTGGCAATCATCTGGTCAAGCTCCAAAAACGCTCAGGCTTCAGCTTGGAAAAACTTGTACTCTGCTGTATAGGCGAACAAGTCTTTCTCACAAAGCACTTAGTGAAGCTGCTCTGGAGGCAACCCAAGCTGCAGAGTTTGAATCTATCAGAGTGTGGATTTTATCTTCCAGATATAATCGGACCAATGCACTTTCATCATAATTCATCGACACCATCACCTCTTCTCCCTCAATTAGAGGAGTTGATTGTCGTTGCAGATGGGTATTACTTTGTTGCGGATGACAATGACGACCCGTACTATCTCTCTGGTGCTATAGCTTCTCGTTGGTGGACTTGTGAATCCGACAAAGAGGAGAAAAGAGAAGGAGAAAAGACTGGATTGGAATCAGTCGAACAAAAATTAGAGCAAATCAATGAGAATGTAGGATGTTTCAATCAACACAGTGTAGCTCAGATATATCGCGCTTTTATCTATCGAAACTATGGCGAATTTGAAAGGACTGATAGGAAGAACTTGCATAGGTGCAGAGCAGATGGATTGGATCTTGTTGTGACAGATGAAAGTCGGTGGAATGTAGATGAAGAGGAAGACACAGAAGATGGAGAAGATGAAAAAGGAGCAAAAGAAGGGACGGTGAAACAGGACAGGGAAGTAGAGGAAGTTCAGGAAGAGTAAATCGAGCAGATGTGGAGGACCCGTTTCTGCTAAAATTTGCGCTATCTGAACCGGTGCCTCTTGCAGGTTTGTGACCCTCTAGTCTATTATTTTTCTCTAAAATGACTCGATGATCGTAGTCACTGCTAGTTACTATAAAAAACATATTTATGCTGTGTCCTATTCACTGTTTTGCTACTACCAATGTCAGTAGTGAAGTGCAAAAAAGCTTGGAAAATTTTTCCTTGGAGCTATTACTTTAGATATGCTTTATACACGGATTTCCAACTGTCTTTAGATTTTCTATAATGTGACGACAAAAATCTCCAGCCTTGGTTGTATCAGCACCTGTCCCGGAGTAAATTGGATCTTTTCACAAATTTCTCAACAAATATTACGTGGAACTGCATCAAAATCATAATGTCTCCTTTGACAATAAAAGATACTTTTGATGACATTGGGCTTAGGACTGAGTGGTGGGCTCAGGCACTGGATATTTATAACTACATATTTGCCTAGCATAATATAATAAGAATACCACAATAGAAGCTATGGATAGTCAACTCCAAGAAATTTATTTAGTAGCGGGATTTAATTCAACCACCAGTCCGTGTCTTCGACCAACTGTCATCAGAGTTTATGCCGAGCTAACAAGTCTACCAACGCAAGAAGTCTCGAAAGAAAAACAAATGAACGGCGACGAATGGGCAAAGGGGTATCTGTTTCTTGACTATGTGTACTTTAAGTATCTGACAAAATTACAAGACAACAAGCAACCGACAATCTACAATTCTTTCAAAGTTCTATAGAAAGTGCCAAATGTATTTTTTTAATCCTATATCTCAACTAGAAATATATGATGGTGGGGGTGAAGACACTGTGCCCCCTTCGAGTGTCAGATGCCGTCGTTTAAATTTTTTGGACTCGAAATGATTTCATTTGAGTGCTGGAAAGTGAGAGAAATACGATCTTACATGAGCGTCATTCCAAAGCGTAAAACTATTCCAGTTTCACAGCTGATTAAATAATCAGTTTTCAGCACATAAACACTGGATACATTAATACATATACCAAATACAAACTTGACTCTTAAATTCAAATGACATTGCATTTAAAAAATTATAACTATGTATTTGCCGTAGGCAGCAATAGTGCACTTTATGCAAACAACCTCAACTTGAAATTTGTCCCAAAGATACCATAGACTTTTATTTTTGAATTATACTTGAGTGATAATTTATAACAATATTGAAAATACACTAATTAGAACATAAAAAGAGAATAGATATTTTAAGGATTCAGCTATATTTGTAGATACAGCCTATTTGATGAGGTATAAACTACTCAAGGTTAATAGGAACAAAAAAAACCACTCACATGCTGATTTTTGCTTATTTCGCACCACACTATGTATTTAAATACATATGAATACTCAGGTTCACACAAAACGCTTCTGGTCTACTTGTTAAAGCAACTTTGTTTGGTAAAAAATTACACTTACATACGCCCACATCAGTATTTTGACAAATTTCTGGTGACTGGTCCACTGGTGCACCAAAAATTGTGTTTTACCCCATCTTTATCTTGTATTCTTACAGTACCGCATCTTCATGATATTAGTTATGACTGCATTGGTAACCTCTGGATGTGATTTAATGAGGATATGACTGGAATCCACCATTGCTACCGCTGATGAAAATCGGCTACTGGTGGGAAATTAAATTTCGGTTGGTGCACTGGTGATCGGTTAACTGGAAATGGTCGGTACCAGTTGTCCAGATATTTGTCAAAATACTGATGCGTAAAAACAAGCAATTGAATAGTTAGAAGATATATCAAAGGGGAATCGAACCCCGGCGGGTCAAGCAGACAAAACAACCATGTTTCATCCATCATGGCGATGATCTAGGTTACCACTACCCAGGCTCCGACCTCTGTTTTGCACTACACCTGAAGGCACGCGTTTTTTTGACTAAAGTTTAACGCAGCGAGACACATTTCCCATCCCTTTTCAGATAACAAGTTTGGGTCCTGCAATCACATTTCTATCTCAGGTAAGTTACGCGTCTCTCTTTCCTGAAAATTTCTTAGCTATCCCCATTTACTCGTAACATTAGGATCAACATGGCTGCTAGCTCAACAATAGTGAACTACGATGATGTTGTCGTTAGCTCGCTAGTTCGACATTTGGCGCCTTCTCATTTGGAATGTCTAAAAACTCTGCTCTTCTCGGAGTTTGGGATGGCTATAACCGGAGAACACCGCAAACTACTCCTTATTCTGGCTGGGAAGTCATTGCATTACAGAACCTCTTTGCTCCAATTCGACGCCTTCCTCCAGAAATGCTCTCTGAAATCTTTGATCACTGTTGTCAGGATTTCAGTGAGGGCTTCGATTTGTATAAAGATGCCCTTAAGAGGCCATGCGAATTTCAAGGTCGTTGCCCTCCTACAGTCATGATCCTAGGTCAAGTGTGCTCTATATGGAGAGGCGTGGTGCAACGTACTCCCAAACTATGGACGAGGCTCGAAAATATCAATTCATATCAAGAACCTGGCTTGAGGCCATGATCCTCTTTCCATGTTCAGGAAGTCACGAATCAACGAAATGAGTGGATATTGAATGAACGAAGCGAGTCAACGGGTACCTCTAATCTATTGAGAAATGTATGATGGCAGACGTGAAGAATTATTCCCCTCTTCATCGAATCTTGGGTGTCGCATGTTACTATCCGATGAGAATTGTGCTCTACCAGTATCATCTCTGTTTCGGATAAGAATCGGAGATCGACGGTAAGTTGAGATTCGTTGCTGTTTTTCCGAAGCATTCTGTTCTATAGAGATTGGTTGAGCAAGAATGAATGGATATACTCTTTCTGATGCTGGAGCCAATATCGATCTCAAACGATTGATTTTCGGCTTTGCGCCTCCGTCTATTATCAAATTGGGGGACCTATTATGCTGCCTTCTTCTCCGGATCCAAAACAGAACAAGTCCCAAACATATGCTGAGTAGTATTGCTCCAAAAACTGAAGCAACAATCACTGCATCATTTATGGCGAGCTTGGCATTATTGTTATTGTCATTTCCCCTAGATTGTCGCTATTCAACGGAGTATGAGAATGGATAGCTGACACGTACCTGGCTTCAGTGGAGGAACTTGAACTTTGGTTTGTTATCGTCAGAAGAAGTTGACTTGGTTAAGTTGACAAACGCACCTAGCACTTGTGGAAATAAAGCTTGGATGTTCAGTTCTAGAACTCTTAGTTCAGCTATTTAAGTAACTTTAGTACCGTTAAGCAGACCTACGTCTCTGTTCCCTTCCTGAAATGTGATGTAAGAGCTTTACTTTTTCTGTCATTTAAATCCAAACACATACATAGCAGAGTTGCTAGTAGGTTCCAAGGTAGGGCCCCCTCTACAAAGATCCTGAGATGACTACTTTTTTGGATTAGTCGACTACATACCCCAAGTTATTTATATCGGTTAGTGAACTTGGAGTGCGTGTTATAGCGGCAGTTTTATTGAGACTTTCTTGAACTGGCACTGTTAATCCAAAAAAGGGGTTCTTATTTCTCGAATCCACTGCTATTACTAGAGTTAAGCTAAAAAAAGAATATGTATTAGTCTGACAATATGATGTATCACAACACAGAGTAAAATATGATACGTGCCCAGGATGTTCAAAAAAAATCAGATCATGTCCACTTGAAGCTTCTGTCAAACTGGTTATAGCGACAGGTTCAGATTTTTGGGGACATCCCTCCAGATCATCTAAACTGAGCCTTTGTAGGAAGAAATCCTCTGGATCAGTAAGGTCTCGAATCCAGCTATAATTGTTATTCATTCCCGCTATTGTTTGGGTAGGAAAGACCATGTTAAATGCACTAATGGCAGGTGAGAAGATGAGTACAACACTGATATAAATTCATTGTTAGTTTATGCTTTCAAGTAAGAAATGCCACAAAAAAAGACCAAATTAAGAAATTTAAACTGTAAAGCATTATTGTGAACAGCACCAGCTGATCAATGAGTAGGATTAACGAAGGAAGGAAAGAAAAGGTGAGATGACCTGACCGCTGGCAGGACAAGTTTTAGGCCAGGAAAGAGTCTCAGACTTTTATATGAGTATCAGATACAGGTTTCAGGGAGCAGTGCCTTAAATTGAGAGGTCCTCAGAAACCATGGCAAAGGGTCAATTGTTGATATCAATACTTTGATCTCTACCAGGATGACAAGGGTGTTTATGCTGGTGGAGCTTTCTGCCTAGTGCAGGGATGATCCAAGAAGTAGGCATCAAATGGATTTGTCAAATTTCTACTAAAATTTTATGTAACTGCTAGTCTGGTATTTACATGGCAGGCAGAGAAAGTCAAAAAAATATTTAATTTAGGATGTTCTTTTTTACAAAATAGGTGTTGATTCACCATCATACAGAGAAAATATCAGATTTTCGACTGAATGATGGTAGTTATGGATGATGGTGCACAATACTTATTATCCAGTTACTTTGATGATGGCTGATTGATTCCAGATCCTAAATCATGATTTTTTCTAAATTCTTGACCCTATTACTCAAAAATAGAGTACATGCTGGTGTCTTGCCAATGAAATCAATCTTCCAAGTTAGGATGGGGTAAGGTAGTGAGAAAAAATCCAGGGAACAGCACAATGTGAGGTTGTCATAAAGAATACATACTCATATACAAGGTTATTCATCAATACAGTATTGCTCCAACTCGTATCTTATGTTATCAGCTTCTATATCACATCTTTGATTCTTTCCTTTGTTTCACAGCCTTTGCTATATGAATTTTGCATTGAGTCGAAACAGCCTCTGAAGACTGACCAAGATGATACCAGGCATCGGCAAATAGGCTCTTTTGATAGCTAGCTTTTTCGGGCTTTCCAGGGTTTCCAGACTTTTCTGCTAGCTTCAATGAGTTTTACTTTTGCGTACCCGCTGTGATTAAAAAAATCAGTCTTTAGTATATGTGCTGATGTTTTTAGGACCTGAGGAAAGAAAGAGGTACTCGGAGTAACCGGCCAAACTCCAAGCTAGAGAGAAAATGAAACAAGTGCTGCCAGCAACCAGGCAGAAACTTAATGAGCTGTACTAGTTTATGTGCTCACCTTTTAACAGTGAATGTGGATGACCGACACTCAGCTTTCTCTAGAATTAAAGTATATTACATCGCGTCTTGTAGTTAAATCATGGCGGTGGTTACAGGTGATATTTCGCAGTACTGGTTAAGTACATCATTCTGATTTTTGATATCCAATTCCCTTCTACGGCTGCCAAATATGTCAGAAGATATCAACAACTTTACCGAGTGGGCTCTTGAAAAAGGTTACGGGTTTCAAGGTGCCGAGATGTAGATGATCTTGACATATTTTCTGTCTTCAATTACTCGGCCTTACTGGGGAATGAGAAAGTTCATGATACAATCTTTCTACTGTTCTGATCATACCTCCCAAAAAAAAATTATTTATGATAATTATAATATCTAAATATGTGATCTGAGAAACTTTTTTGCAGAAAGTATAAGGTTCAATGTAGCCTTGCATTGTTTAAATTTTCTGGACTAGAAATGCTTTCATTCGAGCACGGAAAATTGAAAGAAATACAATTTTGCACAAGTGTCATTTCAAAAATGTAAAACTATTCCAGTTTTGTGGCTGATCAAATAATCAAATTTTAGCACATAAACACTGGATATATCAATAATTATTCCAAATGCAAACTTGGCTCTAAAATTCAAATTATTTACTTTTTATTTTGCTAGTCATCATGTGCACTACAGCTGTAAATTTTTAATAAACAAGGGGACAGACCAGTATCATCACAAAACAATCTGATTTATATTATTTTAAAATTTTTATAGCCCAACTTCAAATCAACCTCATCATGTTTTATTTCAAGCTACACCCAGTGTCTATTACCCCGATTTTTACAGGTGTATGATTTTTTAAATTCTCAAGTTTTTTGCAAACAATAATAATTCAGTAGCGTTGCATTTAAACAAATCATAACTGTGTATTTGCCATGGCCCGGGGCAGCAATGGCGCACTTCATGTAAGCAACCTCAACCTGAAATTTGTCCCAAGGACGCCATTCTTGAATTGTACACTTATTTTTGTTAAAATTTATAGCAATCTACTAAGGACATAAAATAGATATTTTAAAAAAATTCAACTATATCTGTAGATATAACCTAGTTGATGAGGTATAAACTACTCAAGGTTAATCGGAATAAAAAAACCACGCACATGCTGATTTTTGCTTATTTTGCATCACATCACATACACTATGAATACTCCGGTTCACACAAGACGCTTCTGGTCTACTTGTTAAAGCAACTTTGTTTGGCAAAAAACAACACTTCCACGAGCAATTAAACGATTAAAGGATGCATCAAGGGGGAATCGAACCCCCGGCGGGTCGAGACCATTATCATCCATCCATGGCAACGACCCAGGTTACCACTACCCCATTGATGCGATGATAATCATGCATTTTTTCAGAAAGTGGCGTTAGAAACGCTCTGATAAAACCACGTCCACCAAAAAAGGCGATTCTAGACCATTTAGTATCACCATATGACTATTTTCAAAGCCCCGAAGTTGATAAATACCTCCATCCATCTGTCAAAACTCGAGCCACATTGATCCAGAACGATCGGTCCGCACGTGCCGAGGCTGAGATAATCAATTCAATTTGGCGGGGATTTGAAATAAAATAAATTTTGACGTGGGTTTCTCCTTTTCCTGTACTAGACTGTTCTATCATTTACGACCTTTCCAAAACTCACGGTACAATGTCCACACAAGAAACGACACCCGCCGCCGCTGTTGACACTAGCATTCCCAATGGTGATGTTGCCAGCGCACACGCAGTTAACGGTGATTCGACACCAAAAGAACCACTCAACCCCGCACCCTTTGACAAGCTTCCGTACAAACTCGACCCAAACTGGAAGCCTGAGCCTGGACACGTAGGCAACCTTACTCCAGAACAGGAAAAGGCGTTGGAAGAGTTGAAGGAGGAGATCAAAAAGGAAGGAGCTTGGGTCGAGGAGAGGATGGATGATGCGACGGTGTTGAGGTGTGCCTTTGTTTCTCTTATCTCTCTCGTCCTTTGAGCTAAGACGTGTTTGGTGCAGGTTCCTAAGGGCGAGAAAGTGGAACGTAGCGAATGCCAAGACGATGTTTCTCTCTGCCGAGCAGTGGAGGAAGGACTTTGGGGTTGAGGAGCTTATGAAGTACGTGTTCTTTTCTTCTCTTCTTCTCGTAGCCTCTTCTAACTATACTCGCCGTTGCAGCAACTTTGACTTTAAGGAAAAAGAAGAGGTCGACAAGTACTATCCCCAGTTTTATCACAAGACTGATAAGGTACGCCATCTACCACTCTGTCGAGGCTCCGCATCAACTAAGAAAATGCTTGTACTTTCTTGTCGTGCCTTGCCCGTCCTGCCTGAACGTTATGCCCCGTTCTTTGCTCCTCCAACTCCTAAAATCATCGATCTCGCCGCACTCCAACGCGCCAAAATTAACCGCACCCCTGGGTTCTCTGACATTCTCCACCCACTCCACATCCGCGCAAACAGCAAGGCCGCCCAATCTACATCGAACGCCTCGGTTTCCTCGATATCAAAGCCTTGAACGCATGCACCACAACCCAACGTCAACTCCAACGTCTCGTCTACGAATACGAAATTTTCCTCCGTCACCGTCTTCCTGCCGCTTCTGCCGCCGTAGGCCATCCCGTAGAAACGTCTTGTACGATCCTTGATCTCGCTGGTGTCTCTTTATCCAACTTTGTGAAAGTGAGAGATTATGTGAATCAAGCTACGCAAATTGGGCAGGAGAGGTATCCAGAGGTTATGGGCAAGTTTTATATCGTGAATGCGCCGTGGGTGTTTAGTACGGTGTGGAGCGTGATTAAAGGGTGGTTGGATCCTGTAACGATTGCAAAGGTCAAGATTTTGGGGAGTGGAGAAAAGGAATGGGTAGTGTTGAGGGAGGAAATTGGAGTTGGTGCGGAGGAGGTCTTACCGGCTAGTCTGGGGGTTGGAGGAAGGTGTAGGTGTGTAGAGTATAAGGAAAAGGAGGAAGGTGAGAGGAAGGATGGATGGTGTTTGGGTAGTGATGCGGGACCTTGGAATCCGCCCAAGGTCAAGGTGCAGGCGTAGATGCATTTGGCTTTCTGTTTTTCTCTTGTTCTGGCGATGTCAGTTTGGATCACTTTTCCTTTGGTGTCTTTCGTCTTTCCGTGTCCACCTTTCTACTACACATACGCACGCAAACATCCACCTCGTACGGTCATACAGTCATTAACTCCACAAGTACATATACATACAATCGCAACTCCAATATTCGTAGGATACCTAGGCTTATACCACTCGTACAACTTGATAATGTGGATTTGGTCTTTCTTCAACGCACGTTCGTTTTGGTTTGACCTCTACTTGTTGATGACATTATTGATGTAAACGTTTGTTTCGACGGTCGAACGTTCTACGTATTCTTTTACCCAATGAGTCTAGTTCATATACTAAGAACCCCAACTTTAAGTACGCATTAATGGGGTAGTGGTAACCTGGGTCGTTGCCATCGACATCGTATGCCAATCATTTGTTTGTCTTCGGCTCTGGTTATGAGTAGGCAAACGCGCCCCAGGGCAAGCGTCCCCGGGGCCGGAACGGATTACAAATGGGCATGCGAACGACCGCTATACAAGTACAAGTACGAAATACAGTAGGCGGGAGCATATAGTACAGCAGAAGAAAATAAAGTAGCAAAAATAAACCGCAGATTACATTCGATGGAAAGGCTGTACATCTTGAGTATTACAAAGGGTGGGTGGGCGGGTAAGCGATGAGAAAGCTCTGTTTACAATGTTCAGTAAACGAGAAGAGCAGGATAATGTATATAGAACATACCTGGGTACAACGGGCAGTGAGCGAGAAGAGTGAGCGACTCAATACCCATGACCGTCGTACCCACATGACCGGAAAATTCCGGTATTAAGCCGAGCGCGGCTATTTGCACAGCGGTGCATAAGATAAGTTGCGTGCGACGCAACTGGGTCGTTTAGCGAAACGACATGGGCAATATGAACACGTAGCGACGTGTGCCCTCTGAGTCCTGGGACTCACAATATTGATCTAGGTAAATTCAAAATTTACCGTCAACCAATCATTTGTTTGTCTTCGGCTCTGGTTATGAGTAGGCAAACGCGCCCCAGGGCAAGCGTCCCCGGGGCCGGAACGGATTACAAATGGGCATGCGAACGACCGCTATGGAGCCTATGGAGGTGATGATGGGTGATGATGATGAGAGCATGCCATTGAAGAGAGAAGATTATTGGAGTAGAAGGGCAGTGAGGAAAGTGGGGTTTTTGCGGATGTAGATGTGAAAAGTCTCAGAGGCCCAACGACCAGTGGCACGAATGAGGTGGGACGCCAATTTCCGCAAGACCGGTCGCTCCACCTGAACGGATAGACTGACCAGCAATGTCATGCCGTTTATATAACCTTTCCAGCCTATCCATGAACCAAGACCGGGTGGGCATAGAGCCATCTGCTCGCAGCCAAAGCTGCCAATGGGTGGGAAATCGGGTGTCGCGGGATTTGATGTAATGCAGAAAAGGATTATATGGATCAATGTTGGTCGGGAAACGATTATGACGACGGATAACCACTTTATTCCCCTCAAAGAAAGGATCTGCTTTGTGTTGAGGTAAATCGAAACCATATCCTTGTGAATACCACTTCACCGAATCGCGTCTCGTCTGTTTCCGTAGGTTTTGGTGTTTTTTGATGTCAGGAAGGCACAGCTCTGCCAGGCGAAGTAACCCAAACCAGCCGGTAAGTAGCAGAGCGAGAAAGAGTAAATCGTCATGATGGAGACTGCAACCGTAACACTCGACAGCAAGGGCAAGATCCGAAGTGGAGAGGGGGGATTTTCTTTTCGTGGCTTTGCTGTATAAACGACGACACCCTCTGAGGGTTTTCCGCACTAAGCGATGATTTCGGATTGCCCGAACGTCGTCATAAAAGTCTTCAAGCTCATTGCAGATGCCAGAGAGGTACTTCTCCACTGATTTCGGATCGATGCGCTGTACGTCGTTGTTGCAAAGCCAGACAATGTAAAAACTAAAAGTATCAGGTGTAGGTTTATAGGGAAATCGGTGAACATCACAGAAATAGACATAGGAATTGAGGGCAGACGTGTATGAAGAGTGCGTCGATGTGTCAATAGCAGCACCGACAGCAATAGAGCGTTCAAATTTGAGACGCTCCAGAGACCACGGCTTCCGAGGTGGTTGCCGTGATCCCTCTGATAATGTAGGGTTCATTTTTTGGGAGCCCCCAACGTAGATCGAGGGGGTTTGACATAAAAAGCAGGTAGGCAAAAAGAAGAGATGCAACCAGGCCCTGAAATCAGCGGCAAAGGAGCATAGAAAGACATTTGAAGAAAAGCAGAAATGTAACCAAGCCCTGAAATCAGCAGCAAGGAATCACGAAGAGACAAACGAGAGAAAGAAAGGACACAACCAAGCTCTGAATTCAGCAGCAAGGTAGTGAGTTGTAGAAAAAGGGACACCAAAACCACCCAAGATATTACCTCCCGATCAGTTCTTCTCAGTCTTCCCCTCTTTACACTCATGAGCGCCATGTCCCTGTCGTCTACAGTTTGGCCTCGAACAAACATGAGCATAGTGACAAGTCCCAACGCAGGTACCTTGGTTAAACCGCTTGCATACTTCAACCTTAGGTCGTTTGTCCCTTGAGGACGATGGTGAAGAAGAGGTTGAAGCAAGCTGCGCATTTTCGACCACGAATGCTCCATAGGTTTCAATATGAGTGCGGAATGCGTTCCGAAATGCATCGTGGTTGGTATCTGCAAGGGTGAGGTCACCACGATTAGCAACCAGGTTGCGAACTGCCTTGTCATACGAGATGAGACGAGGATGGAGTGATGAGTCAATAGAGAGAAAAAGATCGCCCATATGACTCTCATAGGTAGCCAACTCGAGATCGCGATGGGGAAAAAGGTGCAGAGTTGCACGCTTGAACAAACGGAAAGCTTTGTTCCATTGTGCCTCGTTAGTGACTGTCTTCGTGACCTCGACATCCTTTTCTGCTTTGATCTCAAACACCCCCACCTTCTCCTTGAGCGATTTGGGGACTGCTGGAGAGTGGATGCTAGAAAGTACGGCATCGAAGTCACAGACTTTGTTCTGGATAATGGAGTTCCATTCACTGTCCGGGAATTCAGGTCGACTAACTGAACCCTTAAGCAAATCTTTGAACGCTTTCCCTCCTCGACGATAGTTCGCGGCAAGGGTATGAGTGGCTCGGGCCCCAGAAGACATATTTTCGAGAAGAATTTTGTCTCTTGCGATGAAAGGAACCAGGTTCTTATCAAATTTCGATCTTTCACCATTGTCGTCACTGCCATCAGACGAAGAGGACGAAGAGGACGAAGAGCTGTCTGAGGGACTATTTCGATGATGACGGCGTCGTTTTCTGCGGTGCGATCGAGAACCGCCGTTGTTCCCTTGAGTGTCGATGCCACCAAGGTTTCCGCTTCCTCTGCCAGCTTCACCTTCGGGCCCAGTGGCAACAGTCGTGCTGTTCCCAGATGTCTCCCCCCTCCTAGCTGCGAGACTACGTTCGGAATCAAGAGAGTCGAGCTGTGCGAGCCATGTTTTGATGGATGACTCATGTGCACTAGTGGGACCAGGCATGCTGGTGAGAATGAGTACAATCCCGGTTTGAGCAGAGACTCGGTCAAGTTTATTGTCGCGATAGTCATCGACGACCTTTTGCAATTTCTCAACCGTCTCATTGTCGAAACTGACCCCGGGGGGTGGGTTTTGCTCTTGTTCATTGGCCGAAGAGTCGTTCCGTGCCCCAGCATTCCCAGAATTAGTTGCGGACTGAGTTTGGTTAATGGTTCCCGAGGCAGCGGTAGCACTGGAGCCAGTAACAAGCTGAGAGAAGCTTGGACCCAGATTTGAGCTATTTCGCGGATTAACGGTTCCATATGGTACATAGTTATTTCCCGCATTTGAACCAATAGTCGCGTTCCCGTTGTCCACAGAGGAGGTAGTAGCGCTTCGCTGTTCATCGTTGCCTGAATTCTGAGACATTTGTAACGAGCACGCAGCTCGGAAGTAATGTTGATGTCAAAAATATATAAGCGATGAGAACGCTCTGGGTACAACGGGCAGTGAGCGAGAAGAGTCGAGAAAGCTCTGTTTACAATGTTCAGTAAACGAGAAGAGCAGGATAATGTATATAGAACATACCTGGGTACAACGGGCAGTGAGCGAGAAGAGTGAGCGACTCAATACCCATGACCGTCGTACCCACATGACCGGAAAATTCCGGTATTAAGCCGAGCGCGGCTATTTGCACAGCGGTGCATAAGATAAGTTGCGTGCGACGCAACTGGGTCGTTTAGCGAAACGACATGGGCAATATGAACACGTAGCGACGTGTGCCCTCTGAGTCCTGGGACTCACAATATTGATCTAGGTAAATTCAAAATTTACCGTCAAAGAAAGGTCGACCCGCCGGGGGTTCGATTCCCTCTTAATGCACTCTGAAGGACAATGCTTTTTTAGAATGGCAAGTTCAATGCTCAAACTACTCCCCCGCCGTGGCTTAAGCTGATTAGATCTTATAACTAGCTGTTCTTCAAGCTCAAGTTTGGACAGAGTTATTGACGTTATTGACAGTGTTTATACACATAAATCCGTCTTGGTGTTTAGTACAGATGAGGATATCATAGTGAATTGAGATGGTACATTTATTGGTATCGAGTACTTTATAAATCGTGTCTGACGACCGACTGACTGTTCAAACGTTCAAGGCTCTGGCTCCGAGACGTCGTCGCTCGGCTCTGCATTCTTCCCTCGTTCGTCCCAGCTCGTTAGGACGGATTGCGTCTAAGTAGAGCGAAACCAGACGAGTGTCAGCAAAAGGACTCATGCAGAGCTTGAACTTACAACTTGAATCTTTGCCTCTCCATGATTCCCAATCTGACTCGCAGTCATGGCTATAGCTCGAGGTGCATTGCTGTGGTATGTTTCGTTGCTGTTTGAGAGGTGGGATAGTGAGTGGATTTCTGCAGAGTGTCCGGAGCGCATTGATTTTCTAGAGACGAGCCTGTATGGGACGAATTGTGGATGATAAGTTAGATGTAGATTGGGAGAAGGGAAAAGGGAACGTACATGGATAGGACAGTGATGATGTATACTAAGCAGTAAATAGTCAATAATCGGCATACATAGCTAAAAGAAAAAGTAAACTTACATTGTCCAGCTGGTAACAAGCTAAGTAGGAACAACATCGTCCTCGTTTGCGTCAGGAACTATTCGTGTTCGTTAGTTAGCATTCCACGCCCCGGATCCAAACTTAGGCACTCACCAAAACCAAACTACAAACTGCCAACATGAACAGCAAGATCCCTCGATTGATACAAGCAACTACGATCCTTGTAATAAGCGAATCGGTAGACTTGATCCCGGAACGATGGGTGTGGAGGAGGATAGAAAGGCTTGTGGTAATCAAAAAGTCGCATAGGAGGACTGCGGCGTCTTGGATGATGACGATTGTCTGGTGCGGATTTAAATTTGAATTTTCAGTTGGGAATGATAATGGGAACATACCTTGACTCGGATGATCAAAGAGAATCGACCGAGTTGTCCGACTCGTACGGCTGTTACTGAAGAAGGCAAGGTCGGTTTATCGGATGGACATGGACGGCGGAAGAGCGCTTACTGATTCCGGTGACGAGAACGACGAATGCGGATATGAACTGGTGGTCATTGTGAGTCTGTGGGAGAAGGCAATAGCCGGGAAGGGCGTACAATGGGAACGGTGATGTACATATTTCTCTTGGACACTGGTAGACGATTTGGGTATGACAATTGGATGGTGAGGGACGTGAAAGATAAGACGTACATATCCAAACTCGCGTTCCGAAATAACTTCAAGTGTGTTGAGACCATGGTCATATGCGTATTGGGCTAGGTAGACTTACCATTGCGAGATAAAGACCAGCAGATACTGTTCAAAATAACAATTTAGTATCTGACAAATGAGTAGTAAGACGTACATACCATACTCATCAGTTGCACTAGTGCATATCTGCGAGGTGAACAAAAGCGAATAAGTAAAAGTCGGCAGCAACTTCTCGAGTTAAAAGCTTACGGCGGTAGAATGTCAAGCTCAAACACCTTGCCAAAGCGATTGATCAAGTCATCGTACACCCACGTAAAAGCAGTCACTGCTTGTACTGTTCCAATCACTCTGTGTGCATCCAGGTTTCGATATAGAGGGAGCGGAGAAGCGTATATATGGCTTACAAGAGAAGGATCACCTGGGTGAATGAAGTGGATTAAAGTCGTGCCCTCGAACAGTCTAAGATACCAGACTTACCATGCCACGAATCTGCGCTTTGTCTGAGCGGTAAGTTTGAAGATATTGAGCGGCCAGGATCTGTTCGGGAAGTTTTATGAGATGTCTTGTTGGACCATCGAAGAGGATTAAAGAGATTCACGATGACCATCCCGTAGAAGCTATGAAAGAAAGAAACGACGAGTCAGAACGGTCTCTGGGTAGCTCACGAGAGATCAAACACACATCAGAAGAAAAAACAAGGCGATTAATAAGACTCCGAACGTTTTGGAGAGGATGGCCATTTGAGGTTGGTAGTCTCGTTAGAGATTGAGAACTTTGGTAGATATACGCTCGAATCCTTCGATCATGATTACAAGTATAGGGTTGCATACTTTTGGTCCCGGTAGCCCCGACGCCCCAACGTCGATCAAGAAGAACCGGAAAATCCTACAACAGTCCGACGACACCCTCATCGTCTCTGGCATATGGTGGGACTGCGTATCATTATGGTATATAGGTCTCCTAGCTGTGCTCTTTGTTCAAATTTAGTGTTACTCGAAATGCTCAACATCCAGTGATCACATTTCCCCAACTTATCGAAAAAATTCGTTCATGCGGACAGACGATCATCGATCTACGGACAATATTCCGGCGGACGTAATCATGGCTTCCATTTCGTTCTCCTGTTGCTCTAGTCGGCCCCCGGTTGTAGAAAATTTAAGTAGTGCATGTGTGTTTTGCTTCTTGCGTACACTCGGTCGATATGTGAGTGGGGTGAGGGATCTTGGAACTGTTAAAGGGGCGTCCTTGCAGTGATCGTGGTGTATGAAATTGAAGATGGCGAGTCAAAGTTTTGGAGGACTCGCGCAAGAAGTATACGTGGCCAAGCAATTGTTGCCGTAAGTACCTCATGGGCATCGTTCACGGATCCAGTATGATTGGCTTCAGTACTACTCGTGTTGAAGCACTCCAAGTAAAGGTGTTGTAATTTATCTTTCGATTTGCGACTTAGTTGACGACCCAAGACGGCATGACTTCCTGAGCACGGGTTTTAGCTGGAAAGTCCCAGCAGTACACCATCTTACCGCCATAAGCAACATCCTACGGAGTCCTATTCATCTATACTTACAATGGCCCAGCACTCACCCCATTTGGTTCGCTAGCACACACACACACACATAATACTCAGTGTGTATCGTCAGTCTCGCTATACGAGACCAGCAAAAACTAAGGTCCTCAATTGTGCCTGTCTTCTCTGCATGAATCCTGTGATTGGGGCTCGGAAAATCCTACCATGCAAACTTTGGACATCTGGTCTACATTTGCTGGATTTTGAGGGATGCGGGCCGTAAAGTTAAGCGGGTGCCCGAGCTATGCGCCGCATGATGCTGTTCATATGCTTGCTCGTATCATCTACCGATGGCTTTGGACGCTCTTCGAGATTTCCCCAGCGGCTTTCGTACATATTTCGGAAACACAACGGTCAATTTTTAGGTACTAATGACTCTCTCGGATAACTCCATAGCTTTCTTCATGCCACATAAATATTGGTTCCCCCAGAATTCTGTCCTAGCCCAGACATGATCTTCCACAGCTTATCGATCGCCATAACTTTTGCAATCTCCATCCGGATAGCTAGTGCAGCTGTTCCTGTCTGGGGTCAATGCGGGGTATGTCTCCTCGATTCCGTCTCTTCCAGATTGACCCTTACTCTTTTAACCACCATTATGGATCAGGGCATAGGCTATTCAGGATCCACTATCTGCGACAGTGGCTCAACGTGTACTGTTTCTAATGCTTGTCCGTAGCGTGTCTGAGGAGTAGTTCATTCAAGTTCACGCCTGCTGTCCACAGATTATTCTCAATGCACGCCAAGTAGTAGCGTTCCAGCATCGACTGCAGCTGGTTCGAGTCCTAGTAGTGGTTCTACAAATGCCGATTCGTCCAAGATAACACTGGTGGATCTGTCTGCAAACACCGGCAACTCAGTGCATCGTGCTTCTGGTAAGCTTTACGCTGATCTGAAAGAAGATTAAACTGAAGCTGCATCCTCTCTGCCAAGGTATCCTTTATGGAGTTCCAGACAATGGAGACCAAATCCCTAGTAACTTTTATACTGGTGAGTCTAAACTCTCGACGTTTTGGTAAATTTGAGCTGAACTATCGAAGATTGGGGTTTCAACTACCTAAGTGCTGGTGCGGCTCAAGATCCCGGAGGAAGTCGTGGGTGGGTGTTTGGTAGTTACCCTGGTCGCTTCCAATCTGCCTTGCGCAATTACCGTACTGCAAAGGAATACAACGCACAATTCATCCTCAAGATGAGCGACCTGTGGGGTGCTGATGGAGGACAAGGAGATGCTGCCTATCCTGGCGACAACGGAGATTTTACTGAATATGATCAATTCCTCACTCAGCTCTGCAGCGACCTTAAGAACAACGGAATGACGGACCTCAAACTTTTAATTTGGAATGAGCCGGATTTGACCATTTTTTGGAATCGAAGTAAGTTTTCTTTGTTCGTAGGACACCAAAAATATTGAATTATAGATGAACCAAGGTCAGAGCCAGTATCTCAGTTTTTGGAGTCATGCGGTACGATTCCTGAGGTCAAACTTACCCGGCGTACCTATTGCTGGCCCATCCTTCGCCTTTAGGCCAGACCCTACGAGCGCCTGGTAAGTGACTTTTACTAATTGTAAGTATATTCAATAAATTGACGATGCGTATCACCAGGTGGGCTCCTTGGGTTCAGAGAATCAAAACTGATAACACGCCTCCTGACGTCTACACTTGGCATCTTGAAGGCGACGTACGTACTTTTCGTTCTACTCGCTCCATTTGCTGGAAGTTCACCATATCTATTTTTGCTTTCATAGACCACAGATCCCACTAATGATTTGCCATTCAGCCATGATAACATGGTCAACATGCTTAACTCGGCTGGCCTTCATGTGGGCGAATTCGGTGGGACAGTTTTGCGATCCTATTAAAAGGACATCTTATACTTACCGCACTTGTACAGTCATTGACGAATACGCCAACAAAGATGAGCAGAACCCGGCTGGAGGCGCATGGTGGATTTCCAACTTCGAGAGATGGAACATGTATGGACTGAGGGGAAACTGGTTAGGTGGATATCAGCTACACGACTTCTTTGCTAGTTTACTTTGGAAGACAAACCTCACACCCACCGGTACAGGATACTATACAAATGGAGGTGAGTTCCTCTCGCGAAATTGGTCCTAGCACTGCTGACCTGATTTGTTAGAGTATCAGGTCTACAAATACTATGCCTCATCGATGAAAGGTCACCGCGTTCGCACAACCCGTAGCACCGATGGAAAGATGGATTGCTATGCCGTCGTAGATACTGACCGAGTTCGCATCTTGGTCGGCGGTAGACTGGTAACAGGAACATACACGCTTCAAATTGACAATATCTCGTCTCTGGGACTTCCTAGCTCCGGTTCAATTACAGTGCACACCTACGAATTCCCTTGGAACGGACCTACAGTACGAGTAGATGCCCCTACGGATCTGGGAACGGTGGCGCACTCATACTCTGGGAACTCATTGTCATTCTCCATCTTTCAAACTACAACCACGACTACTTGGGCCTTTGAATTTTCTTACTAAGTTTCTACTTGTACTTACAAAGCATCCCGAATGGCAATTGTTCTCACACATGGCATTAGAGATGATATCTGTAAGGCAAGACATAAACCGTGCCAAAAGTTACCGGGCATCTTTTCTATTCTCCAGCTTCAGACGAGGTACAAGCCAGCTCACAAGCCATAAATGAAATCGGTATGAATTATAAAAACAAATAACCTAGTAATAACCAATATCGTTTGACAGTGTCCGACCAAGTAATAAATGTTATATTTAGAGAACAGCTTTTGCTCTTCCGTTTCCATTATTCCCATCATCTTCCTCCGTCATTTCCAGAATCTTGTATAATGCTTGACTAACAACCTCTCCAAATATTTTCCACATTTGCGGACTTTGCCACTTTTTTGATCCTTGTAGATTCACTACCAGTCTACCATTGTACTCCCAGGAATGCACTATGATCGAAGCAGACCCATACGTGCGAAGACCACAGGCGAGATTGGTCATTAGAAATGGTGGCGACTTTTGGTTATCCTTATCGTGAGCTCGAATGAGAGGACTGATATCCCTGAAAATACCGAGTCTTTCGACGCTTCCTAGAGATGAAGCAACGACACCTCCTGTTCCAGTAATGGATTCTGCTGATTCAGGGCTTAGAAGAGGACAGAAACTTTCAGCGGCAACAGAGGAAGCATGATACGCATGTGGAGGTTGCTAAATGTGAAACCTTTTAGAGCAAGGCGCATTTAGACATACAAGGAACCTACCAGTGCTCCAATCTTTAATAGTCTTTGAGTGTCTTTAACCATGCCATCCCAGAAATACTTGGGATTTTGATACCACGCTCTGTTGATGCTGAGTTTTCCTTCCCTTGTGCTCCAATTGGTGATTTCGAGGCATTGACGAATAATAGACATGGAATGGCTAGTTGGGAACATGACGTTCATTGTTCCGCCCGTCGTAGCAGATCCGTGGAGAGCTGTGTAGCGAGGATAGACATGTGTACGCTTGAAAGACGGAGAAAAGTATAAACAGTGATATGCAGAGATAATTAAAGCTCAACGTACCATGTCAGCTACATTTACTGGCACACACCAAACATCGGCTTTTTTCCAATTATCTTCCATGAAACTGAGATTTTCATCTCGCTCATCCTCCTTCAAATCATCCATGAATGTTCTCATTGTCATCTCGACATCAGCTAAAACCAAAATCGAGTTCATCAAAGCCGTGAACGTGCACTTGGCTTTTTTGCACGCGAGGGCTAAAGACCTCGTTGAGGATGGAGAGAGTACGATTGGGTTTAGAAGAGTATCCGATACGTTAGAGCTTGGGTCTGATATCAAGATCCTAGAATCAGTCTCATTGGTATTGTACTGGGAGTGGCGAGCACTAATGACAGGCCTGGTGAATTGAACCTAGCGAAAGTTTCAAAGTAATTTACTCAGCACATGAGTTTTAGATGCGTGGTAGAGCTTACCGGATGAGATTGGCCCTGACTCGACAACATGGAAGTGGTGATCACACCTACATCAGGTATTAGAAGCGTAGCAGCCGGTGTGAGTCGGCTGATTTCTTGCCCCCACGGGAGGTGTTCATAGGAAATGTAGCCAGAGCCTGATGAGGGCTTAACCTTCTCCTGGGTCGCACCAGAAATTTGCAAGGTCTCTAGCTCCTTCGTAAGGAGCTTGTAAAACATGTCAACAACAGAGAAAAGCCCTCTTGCATCAGTTGTCCAATGAGGAGCTGACGTTCTGTATCAACCAGTCAGTGTATATAGGACACCTAGGTGAATAAATACTTACAAGAAAAACCACCGTCTCTCGTCTATTCCTTTTGCAACATGCAATTCCATTCCGGAATGGCCTTCACTAGGGTGCCAATACACTTCCTTAAAAGCCACCTCCCATTCTTCCCACGTCATTATTTCAGAGCGAAATACCACGGTTTCTTCAGCCCATGATTTTAATATGTGGCTAACGGGCGGATATTTGCTATTCGCTCCAGGGACCGTATTATCGTACGAAAAGTAAAACGAGTTTGGCTCTATAGTGGGATCGATACTGTTGAGGGACGCACACCGGCAAGCAACCCAGGGAGCATGAAAACGAAGTTTGATCCAAGCGGAATGAAGATATATACGGAGATTCTGTTCGGGAATCGGATCTTTGAAGGTGATTTCCATGATTCCATATTGCTGAAGGACACCATTGTTTAGTGCTCTGCAAAATTGTAGTAGATCAGCTAAGTCTACAACAGAAATTCAGTACACGCACGAGTTGGTTGCTGAAAGTCTTTCCCTGCCGTGAAGTCTTCTAATGTATTGACTACGGTCTGAGGAAAGAGTAAAGTCCAATCCGGGAACGAATGTTTTATTGCTAGAATTTAAGGAAGGTTCGGAATTCATGAGGATAAATCAGAATTGGATGGGAAAAGGGAAATAAATATGGATGTAAAAGAACGACTGTTAGAAGGAGTTGACTTTCTAGCCACTCCACCTAAGTTGTTTTATACACATCAAAGGACAGATGATATGGCTGCGGAGTCATATCTTTGCGGGCACTTCTGACTTTTGAAGTTAGGTTACTTGGGATGCTCACGCTCACTTACATCTCCGCTACTAATAGCCGGCAATACGGTGGATTACTTTTATTGATTCTGAATCGAAAGCAGGCCAACGTTCTCTGGGGTAAGATAATAATTTCGTAGTGGAAACCCTGACGCTGATGTTAAATTCAAGCTATAATACTGAAGGAAGGAAAGCGCCGTGGAAATCACCCGGTGTTTCATTACAGGTCCCGTTACCGTGTTCATTTCTGGTATCACAAAAGAAACCACTTAGAAACTAGCGGTATAAATGCACTAGTCAGTGACGCGGCCGCTCAAATTATGGTGCAGTATCCCTTTCCTTAATCTGTTTCTGAGCTACTTGTTTTACGGCGGCTGGCAGCAGACTTGAAATGGAATGGCACGAGGAATTTCGCGACATCCTCAACCAAACATAACATATGCATGAAATTGAACCTCAAAGCAGGATAAATAGGGTAGCAGCGTGTCAAAAGGAGAGCAACGCACCGGGAGACCCGACCGCCAATACTTAAGTCTCGGAAGAGAACTCGTTACTCAAATCTGGATACTTATCCTGACATAGACATCTGAGGATTGGTAAATAAATAAACCGCGCGACAGAAAAATTGGGTGCCGGCAGACCTACTGATACGCAAGGGGGGAAAAGCCTTTCATTGAGCACCGAGCAGTGGAGAGAAAAGAAATCCATCGTGACCGCGAAGTCACGGTCACATGCCGCGTCATTCTGATGCACGATTTTAGTCCTCCGAGTCCGACGTGTAACCATGACGGTCTACCATCCTTCTCCGACGGACGAAACATTGCTTCGGAATGGATAGAATGCGGGAAGATATCTCTGTAACTGATGTCTTTGATGGTAAGCTCTTCCTCTAGGAGATTTCGAAGCTGAAGTTTTTAACAACCGACCCCAATCTTGAGTCTTGACACGACGAATACCATATGGATAGCGACAAGGTCTTCGATTCCCATGGAGGCTTGCAGTTATGCTTGGCATGTTACGAGGTTACGAGCGGTCTTCAGCTCCCAGACGACGACAAAGGATACAACTTTCCATTTAGAGTTCAAGATGTCTCGCTTTAAATTGGTCAATTCCGCAATTCTGGCTCGTAGGAGTCATATCAGCTGCTTGATTTGATAGCTATGAGCTGTATTCAATCTCTCAGTAGGAATTTGGCACGGTCTCTAGGAAATAGGAAAAGTCAATAATCCGAAGAGAAGCAGGGTGGATGACAGTCAACTCATTCGTGGTCTATTTAAGCCGCAGAAGATCTCTGCTATTCCCCACTCCTTCTCCCCATCCTTTTTTGCTGTCTCTTTTCGCTTCAACCGGGACCGGTCCCTCCTTTTCGAGTATTGAGTACACACCCTCCTTTCTAAAAACTGCTAGTCAGTCGAAAATACACGATGTTCTCCAAGACCCTTCTTCCTATTCTTCTTCTCGCCATCTCTTCTCTCCATAGTGTCGCTGGTCATGCGCTCATGACACCAGCCCTTGGTGTTTCTGGGGAGGGTGAACGTAGAGACGTTCAGAGACTTCAGCGTACCGGCCCTTCTTGTGGTGAAGTGGACGTAGCAGCCAATATGGCCACCTCTACTCCTGCTATGGCGGCAGCCGATGGGACGTTTACAGTCACTGCCACGAATTTCAACCGGTGTGTCTATGTTATAATTCACTCCCATTTCGCTCAATAATGACTATGAATCCAGTCGTACTGATGGTTCTCGTCAAGTTACCGCGACAGTCGACCCTTCTGGTACCGGAAATAGCTTCGCTGTGCCAGCGACAGTCACAAAAAACGGTGATCCTGTAAGTTTTCGTAGCTTTCTAATTGACAAACTTGTATCGCTATTCTGGAACGGTGTCTAACATATCATTTCCCCGTTCTTCTGCTGGTTATGGCATGCGTAGGCTCCCCGTCAGCTCGGCTCAGAACCAGTCACTGTTCAGCTTCCTGCCGATATGTCATGCACTGGTGGTGCTAACGGCAACATGTGTCTCGTCGTAAGTATCGTCCTTGATTCGGGGCGTTATTTCATAACCAAAATATTCTATTCAGTCTTTTGTCACTCTTTCTGGATTCGGGAACTGTGTCGTCGTGGACCAATCAGCACAAAAGGCTGCCAATGCCGTCGGCGCCGGTGCTGCCTCTGCTTCAGGAGTCTCAAATGCTACTGGAGCAACTGATGCTAGTGTTGGCTCCACTAGTGTTGCGGGGACAGATGCTTCTGGCGTAAATACAGGTGCAACTGGAATAGACACTGCTTCTGCTGGAACTGGTGTCGCAGAAACTGATGCTGGAATTGATACAACCGCTAGCTCCGGTGTGTCCGGAAGTGACGCTGGTATTGCTAATGTTCAGGGCGCCAACACTGGACTCTCTTCTGCCCCGGCCCCAGTCCCAGCTCAAGGTGTACGTTTATCAAAGTTTTTTCTCTACCCAATTAACGATTTATCTATTTCCCTTCAGGGAACTCGTGCTGCCCGTGCTTTGCTCGCCGCACTCCGAGCTCGTGGTCTCAAAGACTTTGATTTCGATGCACATACCGACCCCGAAGATCGTGCTGCCGCTGGTCTCAGAACTCGTGCTCTCAAAAACTTTGACTTTGACGCGCACACAGATCCCGAAGATCGTGCTGCTGCAGGTCTCAAAACTCGTGCTCTCAAAAATTTCGACTTTGACGCACATACGGACCCCGAAGACCGTGCCGCCGCTGGCCTCAAAAGTCGTGCTCGCAAGGACTTTGACTTTGACGCACACACAGACCCCGAAGACCGTGCCGCTGCGGGTCTCAGAACTCGTGCTCTCAAAAACTTTGACTTTGATGCACACACAGACCCCGAAGATCGTGCCGCTGCAGGCCTTAAAGCTCGTGCTCTCAAAAATTTCGACTTTGACGCACATACGGATCCCGAGGATCGTGCCGCCGCTGGCCTTAAAAGTCGTGCTCGCAAGGACTTTGACTTTGACGCACACACAGACCCCGAGGACCGTGCTGCCGCTGGCCTCAGAGCTCGTGTTCGTAAAGATTTTGACTTTGACGCACACACCGATCCTGAAGACCGTGCTGCTGCTGGACTCAAAGCTCGTGCACGTAAGGACTTCGATTTTGACGCACATACTGATCCCGAGGACCGTGCTACCGCTGGTCTGAGAGCTCGTGCTCGCAAAGATTTTGACTTTGACGCACATACCGACCCCGAAGATCGGGCTGCCGCTGGCCTCAGAACTCGTGCTCGCAAGGATTTTGACTTTGATGCACACACTGACCCTGAAGATCGTGCTGCCGCAGGCCTCAGAGCTCGTGCTCGCAAGGACTTCGATTTTGATGCTCATACTGACCCTGAGGACCGTGTGAAGCGAGCAATCATGGAATGGATTTGGGCGTAAGAAGGATGTGGAAGGACGACTGAGGATGTACAGTTTTATTTCGGGGAGGTGTGTCTCTTTTCGAACATGGACTTATCCCTTGTACTTTGATAGACTCTTTCTTTACGAATTTACCAACTATTTCTATATGGTGTTGTGAATACAGATGGCTTCGTTATGGGGAATTCATAACAGATCATGGAGTTTGCAGTGTATTGTGACTTGATTCAAGTAGAAGTACAGAGAGATACAGGTTAATCGTACACATAATTTGATTTCAATAAATATGTAGTAAATCCAGCCTCAAGCACCAGTGCCAGATGGCGGATCGTCGAAAGGGTCGAGTACGGCCTAGGGAATGAAAAAGTATAAAAGGGAGAGTAAAGAGAACACGACGGCGATTGACATAGTAACTGTTATTGCCATTGACGTGCTTGTCTCAATCAAGATGATGTAGAGGAGTACTTGGATGAAGTTGCAGATTATGCCAAGGAACAGTGAGATGATGACTTTTGATTCAGTTAGCGTATATATAGAGCGAATGAATAAAATATCACTTGCAGTGGAAATATAACAATTTGAATCTACGCCCAGCTTTGGCACGATCGAGAACCGTTGTAATTGGTTTTGTTCTTAGTTGGGGCATGTTCTCGGAGAAAGTCTCAAATTCGACGAGGCAAGGAAGAGCCGCCAGTCTATCATTAAGGCAAAGAGAGCTGATCGTAGCGCTGTAACCAAAGATGATGCCGCCATATGATGCTATAAGGAGCAAGGCTTCTGTCGAACCTCCCAAACCGTGGTCGTCTATACCATCTTTGACTGTTCCTAGAAACTGTGCAGCTGTTTGAGCGAGAAGAGTTGACTAAATCATCGTCAAAAGATATGTCAGATCATATAGAAAGAATAAATAGGGAAGTGCTTACAACAACGGCCGCTGCTTGCAAAGAAGTGTGCCATCCTTCTTTCAATGACTTGATAAATGGAGGTAGTTCATCTGCAGACACTTTAGTGTACAAAACCTAGAATTCTCTGGAAATACTTACAATCGAAGCTACAATCTTTCCCTTTTTCCATATCAGAGCTAACTGAATGACAGTCATTTACGAGGATAACAGTCTGGGTAGAAATAGGACTGACCAGATAGCGTTGGAGATGTACGTCCAGAAATCGATGATACGTCTGATTGAGAGTTCATGGCAATAGAAACAAAGAACTAGGGATAGGAGACAGTGCGTAGGAACGTATGTTGGGTGCGATGTTTGCTTGAGTCGAACAGATTCTTCCAGCATCTTTTATAGCAGCAAATCTACCTATTCTCGAAGCATTGAACGTCCTGGTGTCAACTATGACAACATGATAATCCGATGACAGTGGAAGGTAGAAGCGCTCGTAGCTCGGGGAGAACATACTAGCGATACATGTGAACAGCAACGAGGAAAGTTTGAATATCTGCGATGCACATAGAGACGTGAAATCGATAAAGATTATCGGGAAGCGCCGGCTTTATACTCTGATTGGAAGGTTTCTTTCCTAGATATCGCTTCGGACGTCAGTAGAGCAAGACAGTCTAAGCGAGAACATCGGTGATGGATAGCCCCGGTAATCATGGGGCTAACGGAAATGAAGAACACGCAGTTGGGTGTGGGGAAAAGTAGTTGCCGACTGCGAGGATTATTAGGGATTATTGCGAGCTCGCCGGCTTTTACTGAGAACACCGGGTTGATTGTGAGGGAATCGGTCGGTATTGGGCTGGAGTTTCAGACAGGACGATGTACTTTGATTCTTGGTCAGATTCAATGGTTGATAAACGTCAGGAAAAGGTCTGTAGCTGGAGTCGACCAATACAAAATTCAAAGAATTCTTCAACGTTTATCTTGCCTTGCGTCGGTGGCGTTGACATACGTCTCGAAGCGTGTACTTGAAATGTTATCATCAGGCGCTCGGTACTTGTTGAAATTCAAAAGGGGACTCTGCCCCAAGGCGGTTCCAGGCTTGTCGTATACAAATTCACTTGATATTTCTTATAGAATGTGGCATAGGAGGACATTTCATCTCTTCTACTACAGCAAAACGGTAGGGTGTAAAAGCAACAGATTTTCTGAAGCACATTATTTTGAATTCGGTACGATTTTTATTAGCACACTCAAGATAAGTGACCGTGGACGGCGATCGTTCCAGAAACGCCAACCTTTCATGATAAGAAAGCGCTCAAGATCCGGTATTAGTGACTCAGCAAGCGTGCCTTTCGCCATCTTTTTGTAGATTGAATTCTAAATTCACATCCTCCTTGCATCCACCTTATGTGTGTAGAAGTACTCGGTTACGTGTATATATTTTCTGGTCAACTTATCAAGAGTATATTCTCATGCTTTCTCAAAAACAAATCAAGCTCAGGAACCAATCGACACCGGTTAAATCATCGCATTAATGAGTTGGTGGTAACCTATCAGTGGTACTTCAGGGTTGCCAAATGTTTGAGTTTGAGATTCAATTCCTAGTGCATCACGGTAAAATGTTATCTTTTTTTGGCCTTGAGATTCGTTACGGCAAGTCCCGTAGGTTCTCTGGCAAGTATCATGTGAATTGTCCCTATACTTATGTATTCCCTTGTTCCGTTTACTTCTTCCTCTCCTCCTTCCCATCGACACCTATGTTCCATCCACCCTTCACCCTATCCCCCCTCTACTCACAATACCTCCTCTCCCCAAAATCGCCCAATCCAGGAATAATGTATGCCTTATCATTTAATCCCTCGTCTACCCATCCTGTTATAATTTTGACTCGAGGAAAGCGGGTGCAGAATGCGTTGAGACCTTCGGGAGTTGAGATCTGTTCATGAGGAAAAACGGGCGGAGAAGGGTTATTGTCAGGTTAGGTTCGTTCATGCTCAAGATTATAGCGTTGATTGGAAAATTGGAGATGAGAGAGAATGGCACAATGGGAGCGGGGTTGGAGTTATTAAAGGGGCAGCAAATTGTAGAATGAAAGAGAAGAATGAAAAGAGGAGATGACGGGAGACGCACCAAGTTGATGAACAGTATCCTTTCTTCCTTGACACCCTCTTCCAGCAAAACCTCTACAGCTTTGATTGCGCTTCCGCCGGTCGCGAGCATTGGGTCAAGGAGGAGGACGTATCTGTGGAACGAACGAGATGAATGGTGCAAAGATAGGAGGAAGAAATGGAGCTGGGCTTACCGAGAGGCAATATCGGAGGGAAACTTTGAGTAGAAAAGACGAGGGAGGGCTGTTGACTCGTCCTATTGAGAAAAGTCAAGCTATTTGCGGGAACACAAAAACAAAACACGACAACGCACCCTCTGAATCAGAATCTTGCCAATTCTGACACTCCTGCAGACTTCTCGGAGACCTTGTTCCATTGCCTGTCCAGAATTGGAGTAGAATAAAAAAGAGAGAGCGAAAGGAAAATGACACGACATACCTCACCCGCTCTCAAAATCGATACTCCACAAATCTTCCCTTCGAATCCGACTCCGTCGTACGTCGAGCCCTGTTCAAGACGTTTATAAAGTCAAGTACATAGAGACGAGGAAGGGGAAAAGACACACAGTAGGCGTAACGACGCTCTTTTTAATCACCGGCAGATGATTCAGCCCTTCTTCCACCAACAACCTGATAATCCTATCCGAGTAAAACAAAAAATCTCCTCTAGAAGTCTCTTTATTTCTGATGATCGTATAGAGCGCTTCGAGCTGAGCGGTAGGCTTGAGAGTGTACACGGAAGGAGGGAGTGATGCGTTGGATGGGTTCGAGTTGGACGACGTGATTTCGTTTGGTGATGACATGAGTGAAGAAGGGAGCTTGGAAGAGATAGTTGGAGAGTGATTCGCTGAGACGGGTGGTTGTTGAAGAGAGGGCTGAGGAGGAGGAGGGGGCGGAAATGACATGGTTTGAAAACGCGTTATCGATAAATCTGATAGTGCCGAGTTTGGGAGATAGGGTGGCCGCCGGTCGATAAGACTTATTAGCGTGCGTCGAGGAAAGGTCTGGTCGACGTACGAAACGACGAGCACGCAACCAACACGAGGGATGGAAGAAAGGTGTAACCGGTCACGCGACCCTATGTATCAGGCGCGTCTAACATACCACGCTACTTAATCGGATAAGCGCTATCGGATGATACCTTATACTTTTTTATAGGGACAAGTAAGTGCTACCTCTCGCTTTCGAGATGTGTTCAGAAACCCATACATTGCCAATCGATGGTCTGCACAATAGTCAATCAAATTTATTACATTTTCATTCATAGACTTTCCTCCAGCAGACATAATCAAACAACTCGATCCACGGTCTCGATTCCCACAACACTTGAATGCAAAATGTGCCACGCTCGACTCATTCTCCACATCATTTAAGCGCGACCGTCACGGTAAAAGGACTGGTCCCAGCAACCTTATTTCCGCCTGTAATCTCGACTTTATCCACGTCGTCGCGATTCCAGATGCTTGCAACGACGGAGCCATTCGCAGAAAATTCGTATTTAGAGTCGTTTTTGGGAATCGTTATGGTTTGATCTTTCGTGATTGTTGAGGTGCTCGCGATGGCAGGATCAATAGTCAAGTTGGTATTGCCGCCATACTTGAGGGTCACGCCTTTGTCGGGTACAACGAGCCTGTAACGCTTTGGTTCAGTTAAAATGAAAAGAAAAAAAAGATGGAGAAGAAAAATAGAAGAAGAAAACAGAACAAGGAAACACGCACCCTACCATTATTTTATCAGACATATTGGCAGTGATTGTGATTGGTGTACAAGTTCAAGCTGTCGTAGATCGCGGGGTTGGAATTCTGAAGAACTGAGGTGAAAAGACGCTGTGGTTATAAGCAAAACCATTTCCTGCGCCCTTCCTAAGATTACACGCCGGACAGGGGAAATTCAATGCAGAAAACCTCGTGTCGACATTTCAACAGATCAATTGACATGCAATATTCTCAGCTAACATGGAGTGCAGTATTTACAAGACATTCTCGATGTGAATCCGGTCTACTGATTTAGGCATTTGGGTAATCAGTCTCATCGTCACTCGTTCCGACTGAATACCATTTAATCCGATGTTTCTTTTTGCTTTAGGCGTGGCCTAATGTTTTTAGTATGGCTGTCATGTTGCAGATTGACGTCTTGCATTAAAACCTGTGAGTCTGAGAGAACGTGTGGGACGGGGACCGGGCTCTTGAATTGATGAGTGCTTCGCAAGTAGAGGTCGAATTCATGTCGACTCCACATTCCGAGATGACTGTCAAGTCTTATGGGTGAACTAGATATCTTCTTAATTGATAAGTGGTTTCAGGGCTTTTGAGAATTTGGAGTACGAGTGGACCTGGCGGTGGATTGAATTCTTTAACCTTGCGTTCCGAGTTGCTGTCATAACATCGATTGACATCTCGCATTAAAGTGTGGGATTTATAGTATGGGTACCTCGCAAATTAAATTCGGCGACTTGGTTGGGACCCCGGGCTCCAGGTGGCTCTTTACATATTTTATATATTGATGCCTAGAAGCTCGAGGTCTTTTGGGAGCTTGGAAAGCGTGAGTACCCTAGTAGTGGGTCGTATTCTTTTACTTCGCGTTCCAAGATAGCTGTCTTGCGTAGAGTCCAGATCTTTCGCGGAAGCATAACTTCGTGTTCTGTTGTAGATTGATGTCTTGAATGATGCCGTAGGACTGAAGTATGCCGGATGGCCCCGTCAAATTCTCCCAGTCTTTGACCTCATATTTTGAGATAGCTGCAGTAAGGCTTGTAGGATTTGAAGAGTATGAGTAGCCCAGGTTGACTTCTTTGCTTCGTGTTTACAAACATTGTTATGCTGGAATCTACAAAGGACTCCGATTGTGGCTACTTGTAAAATGTCCCATTCGGAATAACAGACATTTGATATTGCTGGGATGCTGAGTGTTCAATATGCACTAGGTCTGGCTTCTCAGCAGCATGTTGTACACATGGGCGATATACCGTTTAGCCTAAACGTACATACCATTTCTCCATCTTTTTTGGGTTATCTTGGCTCCAGTTGACCTCGTTAGTTAGAGTCTAGGACCCTGATCACTCTTTTATTCCCATATGAATGCATCATCTTTTTGCGTTAAGATGGTCCCTTATCTGGTGAAATAACACTATACAGCTGCAACCATGCCATCCACTACCCCCCCACCAAAGTTGAGGGTCAAAGCTCAGTTACAGTATGACTATTCGACACAGACTCCCAAGCAATGGGCCTCAGGAGCTATGGAAGGAACCATCCGCAATGGGGTGTCTTTGCATCTATACCTCATTCAAGGTTCTGCAGTCAAGACTCTGAAGCAATGTGATACATGCTCGTCCAATGCAGTCCCAGATTGGATCGTAGGCGACACGGGATTTCGTATGTCCATTTTTCTCATCCATTTTGTTGATCACTTACCTCATCATCTTGCTTTATGATGATGTAGCAGCAACACCTGTAACATTACACACACTTGTCCTCCCACGCCAAGTGGACGTTGTGACGGTCCTATCAGATGAGGGTGAAGTTTGGCTTCTGAGGAGTGATGATTCTCAATATCCCAATTGGAGAAACTTTTCAAAACCATCCCTAGAAGACCCGGATAAGTACCGCATGGTAGACGCAAAACCATTTCTTGACGCCAATGGAAAGCTTTACGTCGCTTCGCTTATGACGGAGAATCTCATTAAGGACGCTACTAATTTGGAACCCGTAACCAATATCTATTTGTTGAATCCTGATGATGGGAGCTGGAAAATCGATCCGGCGATTGACCTCAGTGACTTCGTTATCAGGGTATTCGTTCCTCACGCTATCTTTGGCTCTACGTCCGATAATTCAAAGTACGGATTTCTCGTATGTGGGGATGATGTCGCGAACGACACTCCTGGCATTGCGTTACTGACCGGTGGCGCTCAAGTCCTAACCTCAGTCAGTCCAATCTATATGCGTGGCATTATTACGTCAACTTATCACATCGACCTTTTCCCAGCACATCGTCGCCAAGGGGGGCTATGACTCTGTTTGTTTTGTGCAACTCCCCTTCCTCAATACTCCGCCCCTCATTTTTGCCCTTGATTCAACGACGCGAAAGGCTTTTTGCTTCTCCCGTGTACATGATTCAACCAATGAATATTCAAAAATGAAGCTCTTCGAGAATGTATCCCTTCGACAAATTCAGGCCACTTTACGAGTTAATTCCGATGACAAGTCCTGTAGCTATAGAATTGGTTTGTCCTTTTTTACTGATTAGGAGTACTCTTGAACTCAATATAAAGCACAGAAATCTTCGCCGTCACAGAGGCCAACCAAATCCTTCACATTACCTCTGAGCCATTTGATGAGTCCACCATTCGTACCAATGGAAATCTTACGTCTGTATCTATTACCTCTTTTACCAGAACAACTTTCTAATTCTGACTGTATCGACAGGTACCCAAAATTGGGTAATTTTGCATTAATTGCAGACCACACCAATTCCATGTTTTTGGCATCGTCGGATGGGAAATTTGCCTCATTAATGGCCGTTAAAACAAACGCAACTTTTGTTAAAATGGTCCTGGACGATGATGCGACAACTTGGCTATCTCAAGTCATCAACGAGCCAGCCCTGGATGATGTTCGACAACAGAGAGTGTACTATATCGAAATCAGTGTCGAGGATTCTAATCGAATGCCCGTTGTCGGTGAGTTAGGTTACTGTTCATGATTTTACTCATAAAAAGTACTCTAAGGCTTGTTTGTTGTCATCGGGAGTATCCACTATGCCAATATCGTTGTAAATGGATACGCTGTCACCGTCAATTCCGATAAACGATATCAAGCATCTACCAACGGTTACGGAAAGATTTCAATCACTATTTCGGCAGACTCTCTCGCAGCACCTACACTCACTATCTGGACTGAAGGTATGGCTTTGCACCAGATAATCGATATTCAGGCGACTCTAGGCATTCAGCAAAAGTTCAAAACTATAACCGGCAAAGAATTAAGGGGTGCAATAAACCAGGAAACTGGCGAGAAAATACTCAGCGGCACACTAAGTGATGACACAGTTCAAGCTCTTGCAAAGTCACTACAGATGTTGATGAAAACCATGGATAACACGGCATCAGACTCCGTTTCCAGTTCGTTCACCAAATCCGGTGATCCTGCTTCTAGAGCTCATCAGTCCATGTCGGTTTTATCTGATATCGCTTGTACACGGTCTGAAGACCAGCCTTCTCTCGGTCACGTCACAGCTGATGTCACTACCGGAAGATTTGCTATTGAGCTCGATCACGGGGAGTCCACCAATCAGATTGAATTCTATGACTTGTTGAACGACAATTCAAAGCATGTTGTGTCGTCCAAGTCGGGCTCAACTGGATATAGAGGTTCCAGCTCCAGCTCAGATGATCAGCCTCTTGACGTTCCTTGGGGTGATGTCTTCATTAGCATAAAAGAGAAGATCTTCACTCTAAGGAAGGTCATCGTCGATAAAATTGCGGAAGGCCTGCAGGTCATCCTCAAGCTTGCTGCAAAGGGGATTAACTATATCTGGAATGGTATAGTACATTTTACTCGGCAAGCATTTGATGTGGTCGATGCTTTATTCACCTGGGTCGGTTGTGGATTCCAAGACTTATTTGGTTGGCTTTGTTATCTACTCGATTGGAAAGATATCAAAGCTACAGCTGCGATATTCAAGGATTACATCTCAGCCTTCAAAAAAGATTGCGAGGCGAGTAATTTATCTTTCAACCAAGAAGCTGACTCATATTGGTTACACAGGATTGGCTACATGTCTTGGTTCTGGCAAACCATGAATTTTTTAAAAGTTGCGAAGATAAGTTGACTGAAGCGTTTGATTCTGCGAAGAATAAGGTTGGAGGGGAGAAGATAGGGAAGTATGATGAGCCCACTCAGCTTTTCCGCCCCACCAAAAACGCTTCGTCAGATGCTGACGCGCAAACAATTTTTGATGGTTTACCCTCGACTGTCATGTGGCTACAATCAAAGGCAAGCAGAAATGCACCGCTTTGCGATATCGATGACTTACTAATGGTCTGTACTCACAGCTCGTCAACGGCGTTGGTGATTCGAGCAATCTCGAATTCTCACGTCCTCTTGGTGACCTTGAACGATTTTTCGGCATCTTCCGTAATTCACTTACTGCTTTCTATTCTGACGACCTCAAAGCTGCTGCGAAAGAATTTATGGATCTCCTTCAGTCTTTCGTGCTCAGAGAGACCATCGATAACACGAAAATCAATACCCTTCTTGATACCGTAAAATCGGCAATGAAAACGATTCTAAAGACAATTTTGAGTGTTATAGACACTCTCGCAGATATAGGAAAGGAAGCTCTCAAATTTCTTGACGAAATATTGGACGCGCAGCTGTGGCCATCCGCTCTAGGCAGTATTTTTAAGTTTATATTCAATGTCGACCTCACGTAAGTCTTGCACTCTAGCTCAGGTGTTATCTACTTACATCCGTGTTGGTATAGCCTTGAAAATGCAATTTGCTATTCGATAGCGATCCCATTCACTGTCATGCACAAAATCGTTACTGGTTATAGTCCCTCTGATACAACAATTTCAGGGACCACCGGAGCCCTGGGTGCGAGAAAAATTCAACGTTCACCAATACTTTGGCGCAGTTTATTGGCCTTCATACATACGGTTCCAGATGCAATGCTTGATCTGATGGGAGTGGGAGCAGCCCTAGTCAACCTTGACGCTCAAAGTCCGCTGACAGCAGCTGCAGCGATCCCTAAACAATTTGCCAAGTATGATTTTTGTTCCTCCTTAAACATTTCTCAAATTGATATTTCATCAGCGGTGCTGGCTTGATTGTTCCTATGTTGGATTGGTTCTTGATGGACCCAAAGTCTATGTGGAAGGGAACGGCGGTGAGTATAATCCAGAAATGTATGCAAGGTCAATTTTTACTATTTTCACTTTTCTGTCCTATAGCGGCAGAAAGTCGCCATTTCAATTCCTGCTGCCGTCCTCATAGGTTCAATTACCTGGTTCGTCCAGACACGATTTATGCGTGGACCTCGCGGCGATTTAGTGGGTCAAATTTTCTTGTCTACGGCTGGTATACTAGGGCTTGGAACTGCTGTGTGGTATGTGTTTGAGACCGAGGTATGTAGGGTGGGTTTTCGTTGACTGGGACTGGGACTGATAACCAATTCATTAGTCTGTGAATGTTGCTCTCGCTATGGCACAGTTCTTGCGACCCTTATCGCTATCAGTAAAGATCGTGCGCCGGTTTGTGCAAGCAACCCGAAACCCGAAAGCTGCAATTATGGCAGGAGTGGCCATGACACTAATTGACTCAGGTAACCTAAAGCACTTTAAAGGAAACCTGGTTACTGATGTACTTGCAATATCAGTATCGGGAATCGGTTCAGGATCTGCTTGGTATGTAGCATACAAACAAGAGACGTGAATCAGCTGCACAATTAAAGGGATGGTTGGTCGTTTGTCAGCCAAGTTGTATTCACATAGAACGTATCATGTATATCAGCCCTTTGTAGACTCCGTAACGACGAAAGAGCAGTCTTAGCACTCATTGTTCAAAGGCCTGTCGCGCTCTTCTGGATGGTGTGCACTACATCTTCAACAAATTCAATGACTGCGTCACTGAAAACAGTGCCTCGACCGTGTGTTCCCTATTATGAGACTTTGTAACAAGTAATCAGCTGAAGTGGAAGTAATGACAGACCGCCAATCATTAAACATCGAAAAGGGATATATCCACTAGCTAGAGTGTATCTGAGACAACATAGGCTATGGGAAAACTTCTACAGGAATCTCAGACCAACAGCCCTCGAATAAAAGTCTTACTACTGCCCCACATCCATGGTACATTCTTGAAACACAGGATAGGAATTGGTGATAACTTGGTTTTCCTAATCCTAACTTTGAACTGACTTCCTGGAAAGAAAAACCCAGGCTTCAAGCCAGCATCCTTTCCGGCATATAGATGAACAAAGCAACAAGCTACGAAATGCCTCCGTGTGTTAATTTTAAAATTGATTATCATATGCATCAACCTCTTCCTATCTTTAATGGCTTTGTAATGTTGTGTTTAGCAACTGCAAAAATAAATAGATAATAAACTTCTGATTTCTTTTTGAGTCTGCCTGTTTCTAGAATCCAAATCAATTGTGGCTGGCTGCATCAGTCACAAGCCATCCCTCTTCAAGTTAGCTCATCTTGAAAATTATGTTTTCCCTTTGCAGCTGTATTTGGCTAATGCAAAATGCCCGAATCCTTTTTTTAGTGTGACTATTGATCCTGTTTCAAAATCAATTAGGGCTCGGAGCGACTAGCGACAGCCTGCTCCCTTGTATTTATTATTTCATTTATTTCCTTTCAGTTTGAACTCAATATAAGATGGGTCAGTGTTATGGCCCCAACAAAGAGCTCCATTGCGTTGTTGAATCCTGATCACTTGGGAATTCAGTACCTGCATCCACTTCAAATCCGAACCGGACTATTTCAAGCAGTACCTCTGTTGGTAAGAGAGCTATTACTGGAGGTATCATTAGAGGAATGTCCGAAATTTTAGTTTTAATGGTCCCAAACATATCATTTTGGAAACGTCATTCGGGGAAGAGTGGAGATCAATTTTGAAAAAATGAATTCAAAATGAATCTTTTTGTTGACTATTTTGCGTCAGTCCGACTATGCTTCAGGTGCCTACTGGTTCGGCTGCTGGTAAATCCTGTGCAAACTTGAATCAGCCGCGCCGTGATCATTTGATCTATTGACTTATGTGAAATCATACCAGACACTTTTTTGAAAGCCGGGTATTTGGAGGGTATTGGATCATGACTCCCTGAGAAACGGACACAGTAAACCGAATACGTAATGATCTTTCTGTATAAAATCTTTGTAAAGTTTTTCTTGTAGTAGAGTGCATCTGCAATGGGAATTTTGGAGAGCCCCACTTTCCATACAACGCAGATTTTGATGGATCAAGGCTTAGAAAACTAGCCAAAAATCCCATTGAGACTCTAGTCCGCTTTCTTTGCAGCCAAGACATTCTAAAAGATCTGTTTTAAGTTAATAATAGAAAATATTAGACATTATCAACAGCTAACTGTTTCATTTTTAAATAACTTCAGTAGAGTAATTAATGTCGGAAAAATCGTTTTAGCGAAATAAGCCGAAATAACCGTTTCTTCCCACGTATAATCCAGAATAATCAACGTTTTTCAATTATAGTGTGCTTCCAGTATCTCAATCCACTAGATACTGGAGATTATAGTACTAGATTTTAAATTAAGTTAATTCCATGCTTAAAGCTGGCATTAGGTGGTTAGGAGAGTGCTCTGTACATCACCGAAAAATGGTTACAATCCCGGTGCTCTGATCATAATCCCAGGGCTCCAATTATAATGACATATAATGCCGGGAGCAACATTTTTCAGCAGTAGATAGAAAGCTCCCCTGGTTGTGCAGCTGTCTTTTTAGACCTGGAATATCCTTAATTAAAGAAGTAGTATCATTTGCTCCATTTCTCAATGAATTGTGATGCTAGCATTCTAAAATTATTGAAAAACGACGATTATTCTGGATTATACGTGGGAAGAAACGGTTATTTCGGCTTATTTACGCTTATTTCGCCAAAATGATTTTTCATTATTAACCACCGTATGCGCGACGATACCGGAGCTCATAAGCTTTCAACTGAATAGGATGGAATCCTACGATGAGCAACAATCGAAAGTACCAATCACCAAACTCCAGCAGTACCTGTCTAGAAGTTTCCCGGTCATATTTGGCATCTATCTACCCAGTCGAATGAGAACGCTTCTCACTTGATAAGTCTTTGATATGCATCGTAATGCGTAACGTAAAGCGATAACAGGAGGCCTTGCAATCTTCGAGGTATATTTACTTATCTTTTCTATCCTATCTTTTGGTTCTCCACGATGACCGTGAATGACCGTGTATCTGTCGACTTGAATTCCTATGCATATCAGATCCCCTTTCCCTTCCCAACTCTAGCCTTCACACAGCTTGAACGCTATAAATACACTTGACGTATACGGACAGAACACCAACATCTCTACTGTAATTGTTCGCTGATCATCATGTCCACACCTACTCCTCTCTTTGAGCCTCTGAAACTTGGTCCCATTACCCTTCGAAACCGTGTTTTGATGTCTGCAATGACCCGGAACCGGTCCGTACCTACAAATGTGCCAAACGAGGTCAATCTGGATTACTACAAGCAACGCGCAGGGAGTGCTGGGTTGATAGTGACGGAGGGTACTCTTATCTCTCAACAAGGGTAAATAATTGTTTCCCGATCTAATAACACGAAGCTGATGATAAGTACGAAAACTTGCTACTCTAGAACCGAATGGCCATGGGCTCCGGGAATTTGGTCTACAGAACAAGTCGAAGCCTGGAAGAAGATTGTTGATGCTGTTCATGAACGAGGAAGCCATATCTATTCACAGGTCTGTGTCAATGACTTGGATCCTTCTTATTTCAACTCTCATTTGGTTTAAATCAACTCGCAGCTTTGGCATGGTAGGCTGAACCTGCTTACTTCTTTATTCATTAGAGCTAATGCAAATATTTCATTAAAAGTGGGTAGAGTTGCACACCCCAATGCTCCTGAGCAGATTGCCTCTGGGGAGGTGAGTAAATGAATATGCAGCATCTTTGAATGGTTTACTGCTGAACTAACACCATTCTCACATACTTGTCAGCCCGTTTACGGACCGTCTGCAATATCAGCCAGAGGAGGCAACTTTAGATGGATCCCAGGCTGCCCATCATACGTTACTGTGAGCTCCATTCTAGTACGCATTTTGTTTCTATAAAAAAGGCCGATCGTCCCACCATTCTCAGCCAACGCCTATCGACGATCCCCGAAAAATAATTGCCCAGTTCAAAAAAGCGGCTATTCACGCAAAGCAAGCAGGATTTGATGGCGTAGAACGTATGTGCACTGTTGTCAATCATCCACTGATGGATCCTACAACATTACTTACTAATCGACTTTCTGTCTTAGTTCATGCAGCAAGCGGCTGCCTTGTTCAACAATTTTTCGACAGTACTTCAAATGAGCGCATCGATGAGTGGGGTGGAAATATTCCGAATCGCTGTCGATTCGGCTTGGAGGTCGTTCAAGCTCTCATCGAAATCTGGGGTGCCGACCGAGTTGGGATAAAGGTTACGCCTTCGGGGGGTTACAACGACGTGGGGATGCCTTTAAATGAGACGATAGCAACATACAATTATTTCTTGGCCGAGGTCGACAAGTTTGAATTGGCCTATATCAATTTGGTCAGATATATCGAGATGACAGATCCTGTAATTGATGGTACGGTTCTGAACCTCAAGTACGATTGACTCATATTTATTATCATTCATACAGGCCAGAAACGGGGAATCCCACATGATATTATTGCCACCTACTCCCCAACGATCAAAAAATCGACTATATTCTCAAATGGAGGTTTCACTTCTGAAGAAGCTGCATCTTTTGTATCCGGTAGGTACATATTCTTCTTTATGACCGATAGGGTATCTATTGTACTATGTTATGCAGAAGGGAAAGTGGCAGGTGTTTTCTTTGGAATACCTTGGATTTCTCACCCTGATTTGGCGAAGCGCATGCAACACGGGAAACCAATTGATCAAAATCCTATTATTTCATTGTTCTATGGTCATGGTGGAGAGCTGGAAGCTCAGAAGAAAGGTTACACGGATTATCCTTCTGCTGACTATGACTAGAGAGGACGAAAGTCTACCTGCAGGAGTGAAATTTATTGTTTGAAGCAAAATTTGGTTTCGGTTTGTCTATGAGAGAAGACTCCTACGTATATCTTTGAGTTTATGTAGTTGAATATTTCAAGAAGTGTAACGGATATAGGAGTTATATACATCTGTTTACCTATGGCTTTACTTATTTCTTTAAGTAGCAACGTATTAGTAATTACTTTTAACTTTTACTCTCACCATCGCCTGTATCGCTCTACCTAGGGACAATAGTAAACGTCTATCTAGCTTAGGTTTGGGGCACTGGGCCCGGTGAGATCCTATCCTTTACAAAATGTGAGAAATTGACAGTTCTTGTGGAGCTACAAGGTAATTCTGATCTCTTAACATTTCCGCAAAGTGGCTGTTTCAATACATGGCCATATGTCTGGCTAGCACCACTGAAGGATGAAACTACATCCAAATGTTGTCTTCAAGAGAAAAACTCCTACAGACGCACATTTGCTAACTAACGTTCTCTGTTCGACCCCCGGACCAAACAAAATGCACAGTTTAGGCTGGCTAAGCTGACAGGTTCAGCAGTTCCCATTGATTATAAGGTTTCGAAGGCATATTTTGCTGTCCATGAGATATTTCTTGCCGAGTCACACAAATATTAAGGGATCCATTGATACGGTATATAATATTGATTTCGGCTTCAGCGGCTCAGATATGAGCTAAGCCCCAGCCAACAACGATCAAACAGCCGGACTTAAGCGCCCCTTTTCAGCTGGCTTGAGGCGAGCCGTTAGAACACTAGCTTGAAGATAAATTTAACTTGTCCAGAAAACCTCCCGGTCTGTCTGCTTTTCACTTGACCCCCTGACTGTACAAGCCGAAAAAACGGTCAAGACGAGTCAATCAAAACTTAGATAATCACATGTAAAACAATGGATAATTTCGGGGTTGGGTAAAATTGCTAGAAATAATGAGAAAGTCAAAAATCTGTCAATATACAAATCTAGTGCTTATAAGATACAAGGGGACGGGCCGTCGCTCGTCGCTTCGGTCACAGTGAATAATCAATTCAAAAAGAGATTTCAACATTTAATTATTTATTTTTGCAATAGGCAAATACAACTACAACATCACAAAGCCAAGCCATAATTTAAAGATATGGAGCATCCAAATTACTGCAAAACTGAGTGAATACTGCTGAACATAAGGACATGTGTATACATAATAGGAAGAGACTTGAATTATTTAAGACCTGGATCTATGAGCAAATATGAAGAGTTTCCATGACTACGTATTCACACATCAGCTTAGATCCTAACGGTGCTAAGCTATGAATGATTTACCGCTCGACGATAAACTGAGTTACATCTTTTTGATGAGATTCCACGACTTGTAACACTCCAGTAAACATGGAAGTTATGTAGATCGGTGGGAATATGACTACACATCTAGATCAATATGATATGAAAGAAGAAGTCATATCAGCAAAATGAAGTAGGTTGTAAATAGATACACTCCATCTGAGCGCTTACAAGCCGATGACTTCAAAACTCTACCGAAGCTTATTCAATTTCAATAAATGATAGACTTCGGCGACCATAACATGCAGCTTTTGGTGACAAGAATTAAGGATATCCTTCAGAACTTGCTCAGGATCAAATTTTCTCATCAAATAAATTCATTCAAAAACGGTTGCTTCAGTACTTCCTATTCTTTTCCCTTCCCGACGGAGTGTACCACATCCCTGTCAAAAACCGATTGTGTCATTGCAAATGCCTTAACTGGTGTGCTCCCTGTTATGATAGCATAAGTGAGCAACAGGTGAAGGGCAAGCAGCTATAAATAACGATAATTAGTCCTTGAACAATGGTACGTTTTCACTGGCTAAATCATTGGACACAGCATTGGATATGGAGAATACTTTTAGGATGGTTTCAAACCAACAATCAATGTCAGTCTTATTACCATCCCATTCCAGTGGTACATTGCTGAGACATTAGATACAGACTGGTACAAGCAATTTATGTAAAATGGTCATAGATTTGAATTGACATGCAGCTTAGAGGAAGAATCTCCCAGAATTTGATTTTGACTGTGCAAGGCCTCTTCTAGCACACAAATGAGCAGAATAAATGCAACAAGGGGACGGACTAGAGTGACCAGGGACGGCCACAATGAATATAGACAATCAAGCCAAAAATTCAATTATTTAATTTTGCAATGGGCAAACCCAACATCACAAAGCGAAGCCATAATTTTAAAGATACGAACTACAACCACAGCTTCCGCTTTAGTACTGTCGATACCTCGCCGCTGTGTGGTGTCATGTTTGGTTTATACCGCCGGAATTCAATATTTATCCCTTTTCTAGTAATATTATGTTGCACCAAATTGTTTAAATTAACATCGTGATGATCAAGGGAACAATATTCGAAATGGTTCCGACATTTACTTCTTATCTAGCAGTCCCACCATTTTCCTACTATTGGCTGTCCGTGTAGGTATGGCAGATACATGGATACATTTATTCTCTTGGCAGTCTTTTATATTTTATCGTGACTTGCTTCATGTTCGGAGCGCCAGTGACAGAGCAAGCCTTGTACTTATTATGCACTCTACTCTCTTCCAGTTTTCAAGTTTGATACTCCACAACATCGAGACCCGGCGATTACAATATTTAGGTATTCACTGCCAGTACGACTTCAAGGTTAAATTTAACTATCATCTGATTGCTTTTCGTATATCAGTACATGCCACTCGAGCTGTGCGATATCGAATGGGATTCACTCTGCGAGAACCTACCGATCCAGCAACCACTAACTCCAGTGCAAACTCAACTCAGTCACTATGACTCGGAGCTTTTAACCTAGCAACTAGATTAGATCGCCCTCACTCACCGGTACCGGCATCCCAGGAACATCTTGTAGCAAACAGCTATTTACAGCTATTTATATTCACTCTCTTCACGAAAGAAGCACCTCTGGCCATTAGTCCCTGATAATGGACATCGGAGCATAATAGGCCGAGAGCCTTTATGAACCCTTTCTAGTAGTTTGCGAAAGACACTTATAGCTAGACACTGAAAGTAGTTGCTATTCCATCTTTGTATCACGGCACAAAATAAGCTGAATCAGATTTGGAGCTCGTCAAGCACCATATAAGCATTCCTCGAAGAATCCCTTATAAAAATAACAAAGAATCGAAACGATGACACCACTACTGCTCTGAAGCTCACCGTAATACATATCTTATTCCAGACACTAACTTTTGAAACGTTCGGTTACACGGAATGAGTCAGCTCATTCGGTGAAACACCATAAAAGTCCGAAGATGCGAAATAAATGATCAATGTTCCGCGGCCCGCATAAATGATCCTCCTGCGTATAGTTGGCGCGGTACGAGTGATGCGGGAGTATTCGGACGCGGCTGTGATCTCCAAGGCCAGTGCAATATGAAAGGTGGTCGGCCCGGATGCTGTTGATGATTTCTTGGTAAGCGCGGAAAACTTATCAAGGATTAAGTATCCCTGTCGGGTGAATTCTTGCTGTCCTTGCAAGCACTCCAGCATAATTTGTTATTTCTGACAGGAACCTGCGAGATCATTCCTTCAAAAATCTTTACAAGTATGTAGAGCCTGCGAACTAACACCTTGGTTTAATGGAGCTATTGTTCACCAAGACTTGTCCGAGATGAACCGGATGTAAGAAAGTATGCCCGGATATCTAATACTTTAATACGGTGGGTTGTCTCTGAAGCGAAGCAAAACACGTATGAGCCCGTTTCCGCAAGGGTTACCAACTCTGGTAATCCGACGTCGCTCTGGATTCTAAAACTCCTTCCTCACAGCCAATCGTGAGACGGAAACAATTTGAATGAATTGCCGAAAGATTTCCACGACCAAAGTGCCCGTTTAATGGCCTGACGCGCGCAATATTCGGTTATCAAACTATGGAGCGTCTATACTTTGATAGACACCATCATACGAACAGTGCTGATTACTACGTCCGGACCATGTGGTGTTCCGGGTTTGCTCGAACGGTGAATAGTTAATTCGACTGACGAGTATTCCAGATATGCTGTGTGAGTCATCGTCGTTGGCCTGGTAAGAATGCAAACGCCTTTTTAGTATCCGTAAACATCGTTCCACACTAGCACGTATATAAACTCCCAAGGATCTTGCCAATAAGTCATCATTCCAACTGCTTTCCTCTCCTATCTAACAATCTTTCAACTAATTATTTGATTTATTCTAAAGAACACTTTACTTATTACTCTTTACTTGTTACTCTCTCGTCATGCGTTCATTCCCTTCCGAATTCCGTCTACGAGACCTTGCTGCTATTACTGGCGCTGTATGCGAACTCAAAAGCAATCCTTACATCCGTGAAGCAAACGAATCCAGCGAAGCATGGTTCAAAAGGTAGGTTTTGGATTCCTCAAAGACTGACAACATAAAATCTGACATTTATTGCAGCATCGGTGCTTATCAAGGCAAAAAATTACAACGGTTCTTCAGCCACCGCTTCGACTATTTCGCGGAATTAAGCTTCCCAGATGCCGACCAACAACATCTCGAGACTTGCATTGACTTCTTTTTCTGGGCCTTTTCAGTGAGTTTATACTGGCATTTTTATATTCATCAAAGCTGACAAAAGTCTAGTTCGATGACTTGTCCGATGAAGGCGAGCTCCAGGCAAAGCCGGAAGAGCACGCAATCGGAGTTAAGCTCTGCACAAGCATCTTGTATGATGCCAAGCCTAAGAGAACAAATTTCCCATACGCCCGAATGCTTGAGCAGTAAGTCACTTGTGATAATTGTGTCTGTCAAATTCATTGGTTCTGATTTTGATATTCAGCGTTTGGAGACAGCTTAAAGAGACCGCAACTCCTGGTGCTTGTGATAGGTGTGTTCGGAATTTTACTAGTTGAGAAATACCTTATGTGCTGACTATCAATACAAACTAGATTCGCCAAGACCGCTGTCGAATTCTTTGATGGTCAACTCCAGCAGGGAGCCAACAGAAAATTAGGCCGAATGCCTACCATTGAAGAATTCATTCCGATGCGCAGAGCCACAATAGGATGTGGTATGGTAGAAGGTAAGCATTCTATCAGATCTATCATAGTGTAAATCTCAATGTCATAATTTAGCCATGATTGAATACTCCCTTGACATTGATCTTCCCGACTACGTCTTCGAGCACCCCACGATAAGGGCTATGTCTGATGCCACCAACGATCTTATGACTTGGCCCAATGTAAGCATCTTCATTTCTCATTGATATACTTTATTGATTTAATCTCGCGGAAATAGGACATCTGCTCATTCAATGTTAGTTTATCCCTTCTTTTGTTTATTTGTTTTTGCTCATTATGTTCCAATTCACAGAAAGAGCAAGCAGACGGCGACTATTCAAATCTGGTCTTTGTCGTGATGGAAGAAAAGGATCTTGGATTACAAGAGGCAATCGACTATGTCATTGGCATGCTCAGTGATCGTGCTGCCGATTACATTGCATTGAAGCAAAGCTTGCCATCTTTTGGCGCCAAGGTAGACAAGGAGCTTGCACGTTACTTGAAGGCTTTGGAACATTTTGTTCAAGGAACAGTAGTTTGGTACTACTCTCCCCGTAAGTGTTTATCCTGTGCATTTTTACACCATTCATTCTGAAAAATGTTATCAGGATACTTCCGCGATATCGACTTGTCTGACAGAACAGAGCTGGTGATCCCTGTATTCACAAACTCTGCTTAAAAAACACGCTCGTTGGTTGTGCCGAGACATTATTTAACTGTAATTGTATTCTTGACTCCACATTACGGACGGCTAATGCGCTAATGATACTACTACATACCTACTTAATACCCTAAATTAACATTTCTTCAAGTTAATACTGATTTGAACACTGTAGCTTTTAGTATCTATCTGTATATCTATTCTTTACTATTGTATGGGCCACCTATTTACATCCACGATCCCCACACACTCCAGACATATTATCTCGAGTATCCTATTATCTATGTTTATTATGCATGTAAATATTTTAACGATTTGTCTGAACAAGCATGAACTAGAACGACCGAGTCACAATACATATCTTACACATCACTCATAACAGAAGAACGTAAATGTTGAAACATTTATGATTCAGGAATTAATATATACACCTTTATCTTGTGCGGCATTGAGCATGCTGTATCGGTTAGTAAATCACTGCCAACCCCGCCACCACCGAAGACAGAGAGTGGCTGTGCAAATAGAATCGGGAGGTCCCGGTGCCTGGACTCTATCTGAAACTTGTTGCGACAGCAGTTTATCATTAACAGGTAGCAATAGTTGAGATATACAGCAATTTGATACAAGAATTACACTGTTCAAGAACGTAAGAGGCCGGAGCAAGAAAGTGATACATCGGTTTTCTTTCGTCGGGTCCGAAACTCAATCAGAGGTCAAACTTCCAATCATGCAACTACCAGACTGGATCCCTCTCCGGCTTCCTATCCCAACAAATTTCCAACTCCCTCTCTCCGATCCTCCTCGCAAACCTAAAAATTTTCCCTTTACCCGGAAACAGTATAGCGCCCAACGCAAGGTTTCCGCCGGCAGAATTGCTGCTCTCCTCCAATCTGAACTGCTCTTTCGCTCTCTCCCAAGCATCTGTATCCGTGATCGTGCGAGAACCCTTCCCCTCAATCGATTCCATCTCACCAAGTATCTTCTCCAATTCAACGAGACTCGGAAAAGTGTCCGGAAGAGCACTTGAGAAACCTTCCAACCAACCGCCCTCAACGCCTTTCCCTCCCGACGCATTACCACGCACGAGGAAGGCCTCGAAGCTTCGCTGCCGGTCATAAATGTACATTTCACCACTTTCTTTGGCGAGCTTACGCTGGATTTTCACGAGAAATGGTTTATCTCCGTGAATGTTTGGAGGAGCCTCTTTCGGTTTTGATGGGTCGGATGGTTTCTTGTCACTCTGGTTCTCGGAAGGCCTCAAAAAATTCATAGCGTGAGTCGACACGTGAAATGTCTCGAGTGGAATGGATAGAGCATTAGCAATTCGAAGTTGTTCAGGCTCGGTGTTGAACTTGACGGGGTGGAATACGGCTCCGGTGAGCGTTTTGCAGAGGGGTTTATGTTCTTTCCAATGAAGTTTCTGACATTCTGGAGATGCAGAATAAAAGAAGCAAGAGAAAGAGCGATGTGGTTACGAATACGAGATCAAGTTAGAAAACCAGAAAGCCATAAACCAGTTACGAGGGCTCACCTGCTCCACAATATTCGACTACCACACACCCCGAGCACTTGCTAACTGTCTTCTTCCCGCACACCACACAGCCCTCTGTCTTTGTCAACCTCCCCAAATCCTCATGGCCGAGCGGCTCCATCGGGAGCAAGAACGACAAATGAAACACGCCTTCCTTCTCGGCCGTCTTCCGCTTGGCCCTGTAAGCGGAGTTACACTCGGAGGAGAGACGCTTAGAGTTAAGATTGAGGATAGTCAAAAGAAGCATTTGCTCCTCGGGGGTGGCTAGGATTTGCGAGGTGTTCTGAGGCGTGAGTCCGTCTGTCATCCATTGAAAAGTATGCATGACGGGTGAAGAACGGGATGCGGTGCCGTAGAAGACAACGATAACGGGGATATCGGGCTTTTCTCGGAGGCGGCGAACTTCAACGATCTTGACGAGTTTGCAAACGAGTACCTGTTAGTCCTCATCCTCAAAAGAGTCAAAAACAGCACTCACTCGAATGCAAATTGCATGGCTCTGATCCTTGTCCTGAAGGATTGCATGGTGTCTTCCGTCGTTCCAATTCTTGCTCATGGTCATGAGCGTCTGTCTGACGTCCATGAACGGATTCGTATACAACGGAAACGCATTGTGACCCTGAACCTTCGCTTTCAGGCCCTCGAACAAGCTACACCTCTGTATAGCCTTGAATAGGTCCGTTGACGCCGAATCCCAATTAGGAAGGTTCATAGATGCAAGGTTGAACGGAGACTCGGGAACGAGCTCTGAGACGCATTGAGAGAGGTCGATGGCAGTCTGAAGTCGTTTATCGAGGGTGACATCGGGTAAACGCGTGTTCGTGGACAATTCGATACCCATGGAGGCCAGAAGGCGAATCTTGTCTTGTCGGGAAACGTCCACAGAAGAGGGATCCTGTACTATACGTCTCATGCGCCCAACGACAATCTTACTCCAGTCGAGACATCCTTTCTGACACGCTACATCTTTATGCAGCTTGCATTCGAAGATCGGAACCCCATGCTCATCTTTCTTGCCGGTACGAGAGAAAAGGGTGTATGCACTGGGTATCGCTGGCCTTTCCTTCAGTTCCCAAAGACGAGAGAATGAGAGAATGCAATAGAAAAGATAGCAAGCTTACAATGTCCCAAGGTGACTTGTTTGGAACCAATTTTGCCAGCGTGTCTTGGATGTGAATGTTGTTAGTTGCTCGGAAATCATAGCAACATTCATGGCAAATCTCAGTCCCGTGGTCAGAGCAGAAGCAAAAACCTCCAATGTTGATCATATCGCTGGGCATTGTTATGAGGTAGAAGAAAAAGTCGATGAAAAAAGTGGTGGTTTCAGTCCAAGGCAGATGTCGGGCGTTATGTAATAATATTTGTTTCTGCGAATCCGAGTCGCGTCACCCCCAAACTTATCCATACCATCCCAAACAGAAAGGGAAGTCTCACCGAAACATTGAGGCCCAATTGTCACCCTGAAAGAATGCGATAAGTATACTCTTTGTACTGTTATGTCTCTGGTAAACCAATGCTGATCCAATTCAACACCCAAATCACTGCAAAATAAGACGACAATGTTCACAGGCATTTCGAGCATTATCAATGAAGCCAAAGTACAAATCATTCTGCCCCTTCTATAGCTCGGCTACGACCAAGCATTTCTGGTATCATCCTCCTAGCGGCCTCAAGATCGTACCCTGTGTCTTCCATAGTGAGCTTGAATAGTATGCTTTGAGAATAATCACTGTGCCCGTTCACTGAAGGATATCAAAATCAGAATATAACTTGGTGCTTAACTCGTTGCTCACCATTCCCTTGCTCGATAGCCGCGATCAAGGCAGGCGCCCATTTGTCCTGGTCTCCCAAATAACGACGGAATTCTTTACTGCCATCGGTCCTCTCCACATCCATGCTCCTGATGGAATAGTACAAAAGACGCACAAAACCTTGCGAAATAATGACAATCTGAACGGTTTCGTTACCACGTTGGTCCTCGAGCCAGTTTTCAATAAATTTCTCAGGGACTTCGTACTCCTTGAACATCTCATGGACCTCGGTCCGGGGTATGACACCGGTACCACGTAACTTGGAACAGGAAGCAGCGCCTCAAAAATGGAAGGACAAATAAAAACTAGCGAACATACCCTGAAGAATTGAGCTGGAGAAGGACTGTTTCTTCTGTCAATGTCAAGAACAAAACTGTCAATCTCCGTATTAGCCCTAAGAATACTAGGCACCGCATCCATAAACTGACCAATGTGTCGCGAGTTTATCTTCCGGTGAATCATATACATTCAATGCCCAACTTGACCTTGCGAATGTCATTAAGCATGAAATCTAGAAAAGCAGATTCATTGGGTACCCACCAGGACACCAATGACATCCTCCAGGCATTGACCCATCTCGATAACCTTTCATTCTCTGCGATCATGTCTGGGTCGTTGACCATGTCTCCCTGCATCTCGCGAGTGATTTTGCATGACTTCTTGTGTATAGGCCATGCAGCCTTTTGACAATCCCGAGAACAGTATCGAACAAATCTGAGAAGTGTAAACAGTGGAAAATGAGTGAGAATCGTGGTTGACGGACAGTAGACGCGTTGACGACTCACCGACATTGGCTACAGGACTTCAAATTCGCCCGACCGACAGCTTTCATGCAGTAGTTACATATTTCTTTCCCGTGAACTGGGGTTCTGAACATTTCGGAGGCCATGATATACCTTGTAGAGCCCGTCTTCTGTGAACCAGAACAACGAAAACAGTATGACAGGAAATAGGAACGTTTCCATTGCCAAATTTCGGAAAGCTTCCAATGGCACGTGATGATTTACCCCTGCACCGGGCATAGACCGGCCCGATCATAAACAAAGTACTTACTTATCATACATAGTCACAGCATACATGCATCGCGTCTTTTTACCAAGGGTCGAGCATATTAAATAAGTAAAGTCCGAGGGAGCTACAATGCAGACTCAAGCCCACCGACCCAAAAGCGCCATAATCGCACATCCAAACAGCATTGATCCGATAGCATACGCAAGTCTACCATTTGATGCGTTCATCATCTCTTTATTGAACAAAAATTCGTGTGCCAGGAGCTGAATCAAAGATGATCAAGAACTTTTATGCAAGTAGATAGATGTGAACATACCTCAACTAGACCGGTATAGATCAAGATCCCCGAACTGAGCGCATCCATCACGCCACTGACAATTGAAGCTGTAGTGCTACCAGGGTTATAGGTCGTTCGCACCCCGAGGCCGGCCGCTATCCCAACAGGTGTAGTAATGCCGTAAAGAAGGGCACCAATGATTGGAATCCATCTTTCGTAGGATGGGTGACCGGGGAACCTCAGGAAAGCGAGTCGTGAGCCTATAGCTAAGCCTTCAAAGGTTTCTATGATAAGAATTAGCATCAATTCCAAACGTGACAGAAATTCAAGGCATACGGTGAAAAACGAGGACGACGAAGAGAACTTTGAAGTCTTCGTCCACAGCCAAAGTGAGACCGATTAGAATACTGAATCAAGAAAGTTAGGTTTGAGAACTCGACTCGGGGATTTGATAATCACCTATGAAGGACTACACCAAATTCCAATATCCCAATCCCGATGACTTGAGCCCAAGCCGAGTCCAGAGTCGAGGAGGGCGACTGGACGCTACCGCGTTCCGATTCCGACTCTTTAGACTTACTAAAGTCAGTTTCTTCTGCAGCGTTTGTTCTCATCCCTCCTTCAGGCCCATGGCTCGCATGTGAGCCCACGACATGTCCATGAGGATCATGCTGGACACCTAGCTGGGCGAGTTTGGCAGTCCCCCAGCGGAAAGCGACAAATTCTAGGATGAAGATGATGAAGATACTAAGCATGCAAAGAGCCAGGGCATATGGCTAGCGCGCGATATGATCAACGAAGGACGATTGGAAAGCCAAGTTCAAACTCACATAATCTTGCCATCCTGCAGGTAGACACTCGGATCCCAAGGCATCGAGAGCCGGGGAGAGAAGGTGAATAAATGCAGTAGCTATCTAAAAACCTACATTCAGGATAAGATAATGACGGCGAAAGCGTTACTTACAATGACTCCCGATCCAAAGTACTTGGCAAAGCTACACGGAGTCAGTGTGGTTTCTTCATTAAATGGAAAGGGCGACATACTCGAATAGACTCCTTGGTACCCTCAGCCAGGAACTCCTCCTCGCCAACACAGGGAACAGAGCGCCGAACGTAGATCCAACAGCAATGATGAATATCGATGCAACTCGCAAACCGAAGAAGGTATCGGCTCCTCCTCCCGAACCACAGTTGAGAGTATCTTCTCCGGAATCGGACATTCTTTCAACGACGTTGGAAGTGGCAGAAGGAAAAGAAGGCGTCCCAACGACAAAGGAAGAGAGGGCAGTGAAGTGGATATATATGATGCCACCTCGAACCTTATGTCGACCAGTACCGAAGCGGTACTCTTTTCAAAAACAGCAACTATCAAAACAGATCTGCCAATGAGATGTCGAGTATTTCGTATCAACGTAAGTAAGTACCTTCGCGGTCATCAGGAAAGGTGGCGGATGTTAGTTTTGCGTTCCTTATAATCCTCGTGCCCCTGTCCAAGGCAAAGGCTGTCACTGGTCAGTGTCAAATGACACGTAAAGATACAGAGCATTCAGAGTACGAATGTAAACCTGGTCAAGAGCAGTGTACGTTGCGCCGAATGTTTACTAGCTGGTAGTTTGGTCGATAGACAGGAGGTTAAATTTAGATATTTGCTGCATGGGTGTCCATATGTTGAACCTGAGGAAATAAGGTACCACTCCGGCTGCAAGCGCCAGGGCCAAGAAACTCCAGCGAAGGCAGAGTCGTTGACAGAACTTTCATTGTACTCAACATTTAAATGAACCGAAAACGAGTCACGGCAGACAGTTCAGGGTTCAGATTTCAATGAGCCCTGTCCATTATATCAAAAGAACGAGGCCAGACGCCGTTTGCACTGGTTCTTCGATGCGTGGAATTGCTTGGCACAGACGAGGGATAAATGTCCAATCAATAGCGTAGTTTTCTGTTATAAAGGAAGCGTTTATTCAGCAGCTTCTCCCGCTCAAACTCTACAACTTCAAAGAGCTCACCGAACTCGATTCTTTTCGCCCAGAGAGGAAGTTCAGGGACACGCCCTAGGTCGACATATAATACGAATGCCGTTAGTATGGGGTTAGAGTAAACTCGGACCGATCGCTCTAGCTCTGTAACGGTTTGAACAGTTTGAAAAAAATCAATCACGATTGTCATCCAAGTGTTTGATTGGTTACGAGTAGGGAGAGCTTTGTACGGTCAGCTTTGTGCTTTGTTCGTACCTGCTCGCGAAGGAATAATTATTATAGGCAATGAGGTTCATGCATGCTCTAGCAAGGTTGAGGTATTGGATTTTGAGTTGGATGGTGACATTACTACTGCTGCGAACATTCGTCAATAGGAATTTGCTGCAGTCGGAGAAAAAGTAACATAAATTGACCTCCTGGATAGGGCTGTGTACTTTATAAGCTTGATGTTGTATGCACTATGCAGTTCGTATCACGGCTCTTGATACCGTGGTCCCACGTTTACAACTCGCAATTATTGGCGGGTTAGTACGTGGAGGTATCTCCCGGAGCCCAGGCATACTCAAAAAAGACGTACAGATATATCCTGCTTTGTCACCCATTCGAGAGAACGCCAAATAGCGATACAGTCACGTGACTATATTACGTTTTGCTTAGAAAACATGCCCTTCAACTCAAGCCCAACTCGAGCCAGCGCTCACACAGCTTGATAGCTCGGTAATACGTGAATAAACACTATCTTAAGGTACGTCTATTCACCTAATGCCTTATGAGGAAAGGCTCGGAGGTTCGGGATTTGATAACTGTGGCCTCTGCTGGCCAGGCTGAAGCTCGAACCCAGTCAATCCGACACAGCAGGATCACCGTTTGCCGGTCTTTGGGCGGCTTTTGTTCCAGCTCCAGTTTCTGGATCCGAATAAAATCATAGACCAGGTCCATCTTGAAGTTATTCGGAGCTTGAGTAACTGCTCTAATCCCGGTTGAATAATGATTCATGTTCAATGGTCATAGAGCGCACAGCGCCTATAAAGGAATGACAGAGCTTACGCCGGATGCGGAGGTGGTTTCAAGTCCTGACTTCTAGCCCTATATTTATTTATACTTGCGACCGCTGTATATAACCATGCGATGAAACCAAGTTGACCATCCCCGGATCCCAATTCTCTCTTGGTCCTCCAAGATGAAATTTTGCATTCAACTCGCTGTTATAGCCTCTTGTCTTTACCTTGTCGATGCATCAAGCCCGAAACACAACGATACCGAAGGCTATCCGGTTTGCATCGTCGGTGCAGGACCAGCTGGTCTCACTGCCGCGCACGAACTAGAGGCTAAAGGCTACTCTGTCGTGGTTTTTGAGAGGCAAGACGAAGTCGGGGGTAAATGTCAAGCCTACTATGATGGACCCGATGGGTGAGTTGTTATTCGAACTCCTCATGAGATCACCCGATGACACTTTTTTACCGACAATCCCATGCTACTACCCTCTTCGGACGCCACTGTTTGATTATACTGATGTTTTAGATCATTCTTTCACCCTTTGGGCGCAATAGTCCTTTCAAACGCCACTTATGTTGAGACGTTACCTATTGTCGAAGCAGCCGGTGTTCCCTTTTTTCCTGCCATCGGGGTTACTAATGGCTGGAACTATCCACCTCTTCCGGTGCCCATCAACCCTGGTACTGTTGTGAACATCACTCGAACGCCCACACCTACACCTGGGCAGATTGCACTCTTGGAATCTGAATTGGAGAAGTATGTTGCGTTTTGGCAAAGCGAGTTTTTACCATTTAGTGCAATTCGTTATACGGTATGTTCCTATATCGAATCACCAGACTTCATGAATGAACTCCATGTTATTCGCTCAATAGAATGGGATCCCGTCCAATTTTTCCGTACCAATTGGACAATGGCTGTCCGAGAATGGATATCAGATCCTTCCAACGGTCATGATGCAAGGTCTATCGCTCTTCGGATACGGTGACCTTAACCATACGGCAACTGTATGTTACGATCTTTAGTTTACTCCAGATAGTCTGATTAGCATCCCACAGATTTATGCACTTCAATACTTTACACCTGATATCATAGGTTATTTCTCAAACGTTGTAGAGATCAATATCATCGGTATGTCGGTCCCGTTTCTGAATTCATCAAATAGTAACTGAGTGTTGCCTTTAGACTTCCATGCTGTAATGGTTCATTATGCTAGCTCCATCAAAGGACCGATCTATACGAGCACGACTGTAACAAAAATAGGTATATATCCTTCTTATACCCGGTTGCAATTCTGAAAGTTTTGCCCAGACCGCAGCCAGTCGAGTCCGATCGTAACCTATGTCAAAGGACCCTCATCTCAAACGCAAAAGTGCTCAGAAATCATTTTGGCTTTTCCTCCTCTGTTGGAAGCACTTACACCACCTCCATATTCTGGACCACCTACTAACAACAGTGGTATTGATATCGATCTTTCACCATCGGAAAATGCCGTCTTTGCTAAAGTGGGCATCACTGCTTATTGGTCTGGTGCAATATCGATGCCTCAAGTTCCATTCAACAATACGTTTTCTCAATTGCCAACAGAGCCCATCGTAGAACCAGTTTTGGGGACGAGGATCTTCCCTGGATCAGATGTGGTTTCAACTTATTCTTGGGGTCCTTTCCAACCATCTGGAAGGAGTAATGTCTCGTTGGAACAAGCCAGGCAACTTCTTTTACAGACTTATTCCGCGGTTGATTTCTCCCCGGCCCAGATCAATGCTACATCCAACTCACCTGTTCCTGTGACAGACGGAGATGTCAGAGAGTTCAGAGTTTGGGACTATTTCCCGAGATTCCAATCAGGAGATCTGGCAAATGGGATATACGAGGAGTATAACGCATTGCAGGGACAGTCGAAGACGTATTGGATCAGTGCTTTAAATGGATTCGAGTCAGTGGAGTTTGCTGTTAGGGCTGGAAAGGAGATCGTAGCAACCTTTTTCTAGTGTATGTCGATTAGGAGCAGGACCTATACCAATACGATCTATTAATCAAGGTTCTATGAAGTCTACTTAGAGGGCACCTGCTACGTTCCTCGCACGGGTGACCAGGAGGGAAGCAAGAAGCTGTTGCTTCTCTCCAGAGTTGTCTGCAGACACTCTGAGTTCGCCAATATCAGCTGCATCACACATGAAATGGCCATATATTGGCTTTTGATCGTCCATTGAAGGCAGACACAGGCCGCCAAGCCAAAATGATGTCACATGATGATAACACTTCTGTCGACAACCTCCAACGAAGGATCCAGCAGCCGTTCTCTACGAACCATATCCTGTCCACTCCCTTTAGAATCTTCTTCGACTTGCATATATAGACTTTCATTCGCGGATACAACCCCATCTCATTACCTTTCACCCTCTCAGCTAGAGTCAAACGGAGACGATCGTCCATGAAGAACCAATATCTTTTCTCCAAACTTCTACCGAATGAATGGGTGAGTCGCACGACGCGAAATCCGAAACACGAAACCGTGAGTAGGCTGTCATTTAGTCTGCTAAACGCGACCATGTGCGAGTGCGCATTTGACCTAGGAAATTTCTTTTGTGATGTCCAGGAACATTCTCCTACCCTTGGCTGCCATACAATCACCTCCAAAAACTCGTCCAAAGACCTCATATCTTATTCACATGAAACATACCCCGCACTAACCGACAAAACCTCATATAAGTCTCCCGGAATCTGGGGAAGAACAAGAGTCCAAGCGGCAACATTCCTGTTGGTCATGGTGCTCCTCTCAATCGCCCTTGCTCTCAGCAGCGGTGCTGTTCTCTTCCCTGGGTTTTCAACGACATCGGTCGTTGCTGGCGGTGAGTGGTAACTAAGTAACATGATGATGGGCGGGACTGATGTATATCTCATGCCTCCCGTCATTGTCGTTCGTCTCGGTGTAGCCGAAGTATATAATACTTTCGATGGAGAGGGTTTTCCAGCATGCAATGCCGTGTCGCACGTATACCGCCCGTCGACTGTGGATGAGATGGTTGAGATTGTGAAAAATGCGAGTAGTCAGGGGATTCCTGTCCGGGCTAGTGGAGTGGGTACTCCCTCAAATATTCATTTTATACCTGACTCATATCTCGTCTTTCTCTTCCTTGTATCAAGAATGCGCATATGTGGTGTATGTTGCCGCCTTCATAGCAAAATCTCAAACCACTCAACTTGTTTCTTGCAGACGACACGATGTGTTCCGACGACCCGGAAACCATCATCATCAAGACGGATGCGGTTAACAGGATTTCAGATCTTCAACTCAATGACGGAGTTGGTAGCGTGATGATCGAAGCTGGAGCAACCTTTCCCGATGTGTATGTTAAACATAGCGTCCTTGTCTCTCTCTCGTTTTTACGGTATAACAGGGCTCAATGGCTACACGACCGTGGGGCGGCTTTGGGTTACACCCTCGGTGTGTTTATTACAGTTTCCATTTCATGAACGGTGACTCATGTCCTATACAGTTAACTGGAATATTACTATTGGTTTGTCACGCTATTTTTCTATTGTGATCCTCGTCTCATCTATCCTTCAGCCGGTGCCATTGCTATGGGCGCTCACAGGTCTTCCCTGAGGGAAGATTCCCAAGTGTCCAGTGCCGCGCTTGCTATGGACATCATCAATGGTCAAGGTACGTATGCCACGCGTTTTTCCCGGGAATATCAAGGTTAATCGTATCATGCTATCATCTAGGGGAGCTAGTACACATTGAGAAAGACGATTCAGATACTTGGCTTGCGGCCACAACTTCTCTCGGTCTCCTGGGCGTGATTGCTCGAGTTAAATTCGCAGTCGTTGCTGACTACAAGGTCTTTTCGAATCAGACAACTTTGAGTGAAGATGAAGTTTTGAATGGAGATATCTTTGGAATGATTTCTCCGTATGTTACGGCCAACTTCTGGGTAAGTTTCCACTCTTTCTTTGTTAACGATTCTTCACTTATTTGCGATCTTGTAGTGGTGGCCCGGTCAGAAGAAATTCCACCTTAGAACTTACGGTGTTGTTGCCATCGATACTCCTGGAAATGCATTCCAAGTAAGAACTGATTCCCTTTATCGCTATCTACCCTGATTAATGAGATGTCGCACAGTCGACCTTCTCAGTCACTCCCTTTGAAGGCAACACCGCCCTTACACTCCTTAATTCTGGACAAAACCTCAGTGCACCCAACTTTATCAGTGAGGGTATCTTCTTCGGACTGTGGTCTGCCCCCAATTTCCACGGTTAGTCTGATATACCCTTTACATATTCGATATGGTGAACCTGAGTATTCTATAGACAAGCAAACTGACCTTCCTCTCCTTTTCTGGCCGGTAACCGGTTTTTCGTATGATGTCTTGATTGGGGGCTTGTACCCGAACCAGTTACCCGAATGGGATTATGATTTGCATGGAAAGACCCTCGAGCTAGCTGTTCCCGTCACACAGGGCAACGCTTTGCTCAAACGCGTCAGGGAGTTGTTTGATCTTGCAGCGCAACAGGGCAAGCCTGTTACTTCTACTTATCGCAGGTGAGTGATTTTCTACAAATATAGGATGTTGAAACTAATTCAGTTGTTCGCTGCTAGTGGAATTAATATCAAGGTCTGCAGTCTCGTTTTCTTAGCACTTGAGAACTGATTTTTGAGTTGGCTCTTAGTTTGGTAAACCATTCGATAGTTTCCTTGGACAAACTACAGAGCGTACTACGGATGGAGCAGATTGGTCCAAAGGAGCTTTGATGTTCGACTTTCCCTCTTTCGTCCCTACTACTGGTGATCACCACCGTTACAATGAGGAATGGTACAAACTGTTGGCTACGACTTTGATCAACGAGGTACGATTCCCAAAGCAAGATTCGTGAATTGTTTTTCATTCTCTTCTTGCTTCAAGTTCCCTGTGCGTCCCCATTGGACCAAGAATACTCGGGAGGTCTTCCAGCAATCGTTGAAGAACCTTGATCAGGATGTGAGTTCCGATTTCTTAGTTGTCGTATTGATGTTTACACTTTCTACAGAGCTTGACGCGGTTCGCTCAGGTCCGCAAACAGTTCGATCCTGATGGTGTTTTCAAGAGCGTTGTTGGAGAAATTATCGGGGTTATGGATTAAGTTTTCAAGATCGAGACTGAGCGTTGGGGATTGTACAACTGCAAGGTGTAACAGCACAAGTTTTTGAATTGTATATACCATTTACATGTGGTGCTGTGGAATTGACTCGCCCTGCATTAGCTAGGGCACTCATTCATCCTTTCCCCACCATTTCTGCAGAAACTGTTCAACTGACATTGGTTTAACACTGGTCAGCTCGTTCAAGGTCGCACTGGTCTGGGGTTGCTCCCCCTTGATGACATGAACGAATGCATCCAAATAAAAGTTCCCCATCCAAGATGTTGGGTTCGGGTCCATACGGGCTTGGAGATCTTCTAGGGTGTTGTATTTAGGTGTGATGGTTTTACCTGGAGATCATCATGTGTCAGTGTCTACCGAAGAGCAGAAATCTTTATAAACTAACCTGTTATCCTCTCTGCCATCGCAATGACTTCGTTGATTGTGACAAGATCCCCCATCATAGTGCTGTCCTCTTCCCATTTCTCCAACTGTGTCGCCTCTGCAACAAAACGACCCACGTCTTCTGCCGTCGTATAACAAATTTTGTTATTGCCGTCTCCAGGAACATCAGCAGTTCCGGTCGATATGTCCACGACATAAGGGAAGGCTTTGAGGTGTCCATGAGGGGAGAACCCCGGCTTGCTTTTGGGAGAGCCGTAACCAAAGTAGTTGGTAAAGATTCCACAATTAAATTTCGTGAACTCGAACGGAGTAGGTGAGGAGGAGCGTTCAGCTTTAGCCCGTCTCAAAGACTGTAAGATGGGCCGTTTCATTGTTTTGTATAAAGGAATATCCGTATGTTCTGAATCTATAGCGAATTCGCTCGGGGCGAACCGGTGTACACTTGGTACATTTAATGCAGCTTGGAGAAGGTTCTCTTGAGCCGCGATGAACTGGGAAGGCTCGCTTACAAGGGTGGATATGATCGTGTCGATCTGGTGTGCGGAGAGGACTTGAGCGATGGAAGAAATAGAGGTGTAGTCTACTGGGATGATTTCGGCCCGAGCATTGGTAGAGGGCGATTGGATATAGGGCTCTCCTTTGATGGAGCGGGTGAGGACGATCACAGTAATAATGGAAGAGGGGATACGCGACTGGAGCTCGAGGAGTCCGTCCACGACGTGATTACCGATTCCCCCTGTTCCGCCTGCGACTGCGATGCGCTGAGATCTGGGCATGATAGGATGGCTTCGTCAATGTACTCGCTAGCTTGCATTTATCTGGTATGCTTAGGTGCCGGATACGACGTAAGACCGACGGCATTGAAGTATATATAGGCAAGGATGGCTGATTCATCGCTGCTACCTTGCTCTATAAGCAAGTCCTTGGTGGCTATATTAATTGAAGCGAGATTAATATCTTCTGACTCAAATGCGGTGGATCGGATAGGAGACTCAAAGTCAAGCGTGGTCCGATGACCCCGACGTGTCTTTACCGAAAAGTACTTGGTATCTCATGCAGCAAGGCGTGTGATGTTTCCGCCGACGAATTATGCCCAGTAGGTCTATAACAAAGCTACCGCCTGTCGTCCGCAAGTCCTCTGCAGCCCCTAGGCCGCACTGAATGATCAGTCGTGAACATCGGCTTGTTGAAGCCCTGGCTATAAAGACCAGTATGTCGAATCCGACAATTTCACACAACCCCGAGTTTTATCTGCCCGATTTCCTGTCGTCTTATTCACCCAATATCAAGATGTTCAAGAGCATCATTACCGCCCTCTCCCTTCTGCTGTTGTTACAGACATTTGGTGTCAATGCTACTTGTGTGTTTCTTCCATTTATATCTTCAAATTTTACGTTGACACCAGGCTGTGTAGGTACTACGAATGACGAAGTAAGCTTTTTTCAGCCGTTTTCCCTTTGAGAAGTTGATACTAAAGATTGTTTTCTACCCTTCGTCATTCTAAACCGTGACTTCATAAATTAGTGTATGTCCTGTTTACCTGCTTAACTCTATTGATTCTATTGACATTTTTCTTCCATATGCAGGTGAGGATGGCAGAATCTGCTGCCCACGCCTCGCAGGTGACGGGGATAATAATGGGTATACTCATCTTTGACCCTAATCTGAGCCGCTTTTAACCCTCTTCTATCTATTCTTTTTACAGATGCATGAAGCCGATTACGACTGGCCGTCTGGCAAGTGGACATGGGCCTGCTTGTTTCTAGTTCTGGGTGTTTGAGGAGTTTTTAGGAGATTTGTGCAAGTTTAGCCGCAGGATATGAATTTCTACGCTTCTGTGGAACTCGTAGAATACCAGCCCGTTAATACACCGCTGAAGACTCAAATCTTAGCAATGTATATTCACTCATCTATACTCCTTTCATTGAATTTTGGAATTTTTGCAAAACAAAGCAATATTATGAAATAGAAATGAGGACAAAGAAAACTGTAGTTGGGGGCTGAAGAAAACATCCACTGATCTGGATGCACAGTAAGTAATTCACAAGGTTTAAATAAAAACTCCTGAATTTTGTACTGCAGATTATGTCAATTATTGAATTCCAACTAAACTATGGAGTGCATCTAAAATAATAAAAAGGCCTTGTGCCTTGTCATGCAAAGCAATGGCACCTTTCCAAAGTAGTTGCCTTGACAAATAGTAAATACCATGAAGGTACTAAACGTAGATTGTGGCGGGCGATTATCGGGCATTTTTTTCCAGGGAAGAAAAACTTTCTGAGTGGCAAAACAAATGTTTTTTTATATAAAATTGTATTATTTTGCAAAATTGTTATTTGATTTTGTGGCATATATATATATAATCATAAGTCAGATAGTATTGCATTCTTTTTAACTATTTTGTGCTAGAAAGAAAGGCCCAGGGACAGTAATTCAGTAAGGACGAGTTCCAAAGTCAGCCTCCTCGAATATTTTCTTGGTCAAGTCAGCGGCCCAAACGGCCGGCCTTTCATCGTTCATTCAGTAGCTGGATCGGAGCCTGAAAGCAGACAATCCCCTGAACTTAAAATGCTGTAAGATTGACAGATTAAATTAAACAGTCACATGCACTGGTATCAGTTTCATATCTCATTCACACCTTTCGCCAACCCCAGATCAATTAAAGTCGACTAATAAACAACTTGACTACTCGTTGTAAGATCATGAACGATCCAGATATTGCAGAAAAGTGCGTCTGTAATGTCTGCTTCACTATTTATCTAACTGAAAAACAGAAGAAAACGGGTTTCGAGCTCAGGATCTTTTTCTTCTACTAGACCTGCGAAGAAAGCACATACAAAGTAAGGATTGAGTTTGATTTAGTCAAGATTCAATTTCATGTATTTCCAACACAAGTCACCATATCAATGAAATGATGGGAATGGACATTCCAGATATTAGGTCAGGGTCTTTTCATCTGTCCAATACAACTCTAAATTGAAATTTCGTTACCGGCAGCATTTTAAACAACATTCGAAACAACTCATTTGATAATACAAGCATTAATGTTGTTATGGGAGATCAATATAACTATGCAACACCTTCAGGTATTCTACGAGTGTAGATGTAAAGGTCATTGAATTTATGTTTGTATAGGCTTTGATTTTGAGAAAATCCAAAAATGGCTCAATGTCCCGGATCCGTCTTCCAACTATGCTGCAGCGTGTAACCAAATGACAAAGGGTACAGGAACTTGGCTTACAAGACATCAGAAATTTCTCAAATGGAAAGATAATGGACATGTCTTTTGGTTGCAAGGCAAAGGCAAGAGTTTTTTACATATCTGGGAGAACAAGATACTTATTCAGCTGTAGTTGGCAGTGGGAAGACCTTCCTGAGGTTAGCATTTTCCAAATCTCTTATTCTATGGCTAATTTATTTATTAGCACAAATATCATCTCACTTCTCAAAGAACTGAACCAACATGTATTCTATTTTTATTTTGATACACTCGACACCACTAAAGGAAAAGTGGTCTATGAAGGATTAATTGCATACTTACTGGCAAATATTGGGATACAATCACATTACAATCCATCCATACTGCAAAACCTATATAAAGCATATCAGGAGGGCAATGAAAAAGTACCCACTGATATCATGAAAATCACAGTCCTGGACATACTTTGTAGCTCCACGAACCCTACCTACATCATTTTGGATGCCATGGATGAATGTGAAGAGCAAATGAAAGTCATCAGTTTCATTCAGCTATTACTCGAGCCCAGGTCTAGAGTTCATGTGTTTGTGACAAGTAGGCATCCAATGCCTGACATTCTGTCATGTGCTGGAGCAATGGAAGTGTCCCTGGACATTGAAAAAAATATGGGTGATATCATAATGCATGTTGAACAAGCAATTATGGATAATCCAAGTCAATTCAGAGGTTTGGAAAATGAAATAAAGAAATCACTGATAGATGGAGCTGATGGGCAGTAAGTATCCTGAATACCTTGTTATATTTTGTGTACTGATATTTCGCAGAATACGCTGGGTGGATTGTCAGCTCAAGGTCCTAAAAAGGATTGTGACTCGAAGAGGCATCCAAAATGCATTGAAAAAGCTTCCGAAGACTTTGGAGGAAACATATAAGCAGGCTTTAGAAAACATTGATGAATATCACCAGAATGAGGCTAAACTGATTTTGAAGTGGGTGACATTCTCTTTTGAGCCAGTCAGTGTTGAAATGGCAAAAGATATCTTGGCAATTGATTTGGATAATTCTCAATTTTCCTCAGGAGATCATATATGGGGGCTGGAGAATATGATTGAAAAGATTATAAGTTCAGCACTTGTCATTATAAAGAAACAACATAGACATTCAGAATTACAATTATCTCATCCATCCGTGAAGGAGTATATTATTGGGAGTATTAATGCAAATCATGCATTTTATATAAATGAGCAGCTAGCCCATGAATTCATTGGGCAATGCTGTGTTGTTTACTTGCTAGTGTCTGGTATGAATGCAGATGAACCGATTGACAAAAATCAGTATCTCTTGGCTTCATATGCGGCTAAATACTGGACAAAGCATATAGCTAGCGTGCGAAAGTTAGAGGAAACCAAAAACATTTTAAAATTACTTGATGATCAGCAGGGGCCCTATATCAATTGGTTGCGTGTGTATCAACCTGGAGATTCAAAATTGAAGGGGCAGGATGCCCAAAAACCAGTATATTATGCTGCATTAACAAAGATGAAACATATTGTTCAGATATTGCTGGATCAAAAAGTAGATGTGAATACTCAAGGTGGTGAATATGGAAATCCACTTCAGGCTGCTGCATATGGGGGAGATGAGACCATTACAGAGCTCCTTTTACATGCAGGAGCAAATGTGAATACTCAAGGTGGTGTCTTTGGGAATGCTCTTCAGGCTGCTTCATACAGTGGAAATGAAAATGTTGTCCAGTGCCTGCTGAAGGTAGGTGCAAATGTGAATACCCATGGTGGTGTCTTTGGGAATGCTCTTCAGGCTGCTGCATATGGGGGAAATGAAGTAATTGTAAATCTTCTGTTAAATGCAGAAGCAGATGCAAATGCAGAAGGTGGTAGATATGGAACTGCTCTACAAGCTGCTTCTTGTAATGGAAAGGAAGCTATTGTGAACATTTTGCTAGGTAAAAGAGTCAATGTAAATGTTAACATTGGTGAATATGGAACTGCTTTGCATGCTGCTTCCCATAATGGAAATGAAAATATTGTGAGGAACCGGTTGAAAGTGGATGCAGATGTAGATGCAGAAGGTGGGAAATATGGAAATGCTCTTCAGGCTGCCTCCTATAATGGGGATGAAACCATTGTGGAGCTTCTGTTAAAGGCAGGAGCAGATGTGAATGCCAAAGGTGGTGAATATGGAAATGCTCTTCAGGCTGCCTCCTATAATGGGAATGAAGCTGTTGTGAAGCTTCTGTTGGATGCAGGAGCAGATGTGAATGCCAAAGGTGGTGAATGTGGAAATGCTCTTCAAGCTGCTTCCTATAATGGGGATGAAGCCACTGTGAAGCTTCTGTTGGAGGCAGGAGCAGATGTGAATGCTGAAGGTGGTGAATATGGAAATGCTCTTCAGGCTGCTGTATATTGGGGGAATGAAGTTATTGTGGAGCATCTGCTAGGTAAAGGAGCAGATGTGAATGGTCAAGGTGGTAAATATGAAACTGCTCTACAGGCTGCATCATATCGGGGAGATGTGAATATGATGAACCTTTTGTTGAAAGAAAAGGCAGACATTAATGGTGAAGGGGGATTCTTTGGAAATGCACTCCAAGCTGCTTCATATGCAGGAAATGAAGATGCTGTAAGCTTTTTGTTAAAAGCAGGAATGAGCATAAATACAAATGTTGAGGAAAGTTTTTATGGAAATTCATTACAAGCTGCCTCATATCAGGGGAATATGACCATGGTGGAGCTTTTGATTAATCAAGGAGCAGATGTAAATCTCCGAGGTGGTTATTATGAGACTTCATTACAAGCAGCTGCAAGCGAAGGCCATGAAGGTATTGTAAAGTATTTGCTAGAACTAGGGGCAGATGTGAATGCTAAAGGAGGTTATTATGGAGTTGCTCTTGTGGCCGCTTCAGATGAAGCAATGGCAAAGATTTTGCTCAATGCAGGAGCAGATATTAATGCTTCTGCTGGACTGCTTGGGACTGCTCTCCAGTATGCTTCATTTCACGGAAACAAAGCCATTGTCAGGATTCTATTAGAAAAAGGTGCAAATATCGATGCTCAAGACGGTTATTCCCGAGAGTCATCTCTTCAGGCTGCTGCAATGAATGGACATGAAACTGTTGTGAACCTTCTGTTAGATGCAAAAGCAGATGTAAATGCACCAGCTAGCATTTTTGGAACTGCTCTTTAGGTTGCTATAAAGAATGGAAATAAAACAATTGTGGACTGTCTTCTAAACGCAGGAGCAGATCCAAATGCTTGAGGTAATGGATATGAAACTTCTAGAATTTCATAGCAAGAAAATAGAATTTTCATCATTTTTTGCAATCCTATAAGCAAATAAAGTTTTAATAACTTAGTAGTTGTTGAAAACGAAGGTAAGAAAATTGCTACTCTATAGTTTTCCAAAAAAAAAAAAAAAAGAAAGAAGACTCTCTTGGCTTCACACCAAGCACTTTAGATTTCGTATTAGACCTAAAGAGGGCCCTTCTAAAACGCTCCGTGTTATTGAGATCGCTTCGATAGAAGAACCTGTAAACCGGAAGCAAATTTTCGGCAGAATAGAGTGTATCTGCAACGGGTTTTGGAGGCCCCACTAATAAAGGGACTGTAGAAGTATGGAAATGGGGCTGTGGAAAAGAAGCTGATATAGACTCTGTGTACAACCATAATATCAATAGATGATAAGACTGCTCTCTCTCTCTCTTTATGCAGCTTGCTAACCATATTACTTTCTGAGCAATTAGTGAGGATTTGTGGCTTTATTCCAACATAGTAGTGCTCGGCGCATGCATCGAATAGTCCATCTCTAGTGAGTATTTCGTCGTTCTACATTTTGGATGAGTGGGGGTATTGAAATATGGATCATCTCTAAGCTAAAAAAAAATGACTAAATATTTTGCAGCAGATACTAGTGACCCTTCGGTCATCTCGGCGACATAAAAAGGAAGCATGTCCTGCCTTAAAAGACAGGTCTGACAATTTGTCAGTGACGTCAAGCTCTCAATTTTTACTCTTCCTCGTACTAATGTCGTTTACGCCGTATCCAATGATCTAGCAGAATCATCATTTGAGTCACTCGGAGCCGCGCCATCGCATACAAGGAATCTCTTATGAAATTACACCAATCAACCCTGCACCGACGCACTGGTCCACAATATTATTCAAATGCCTACGAAACCACGAAAGAAGCCAGACCCCTCCTTTTCTTCCGCGACTGATGTACTTCAGGTGAGAAGTCCTTTGAATCTCTGTGAGTGTGCTCTCAGCCAGTAGTCGGGCAGGGATAGGATGATGCGTCGGACGATCTTGAACTAAGCGATATTGTGTGACGCTCCAATTATATGGATTTCAAACAAAAATAAAAGGCCGACGGACACGACCAGTAGACATTTATGCCAAGACCTGTAACTATATCGATAGCAAAATGAGAAGATACACACAACCCACTCAAGCTCCAGTCGAATTTGGCATCCCAATCTGTTTCCAAACTTCCGTTCCCCTCTTGCCAGCCTCTGTGATTGTATTAGGTTGTCCCGCGCTCACAAACCAAACCCGCAGTTTTTGAACTCCATTATCATTCTCCAACATTGCCCAAAGAGCCCTGTTCTTCGCTACGACGGCATTGAATGCCTCAGAAGTAATACAATCGGTGCAGCTAGTTCCACCACGGATTCCACTTGGGTTGGTACTAGAAATAGCCGAAGATTGGAAGATGTATTCACTGACAGTAGAGGTGGCAGAGAAGAAGTATAAATGCCACTAACAAGGTAAATGAGATATCGTTAGCCGATATTCATAAACGAATTAGCGATGACCAACCTCGTTCAGATCTGTGTCCCCAACTGCAGCCAACGGTGTGTTGAGCAACGCCTCTGTCCTTGGAACCACTTGGAAGTCGCAAGTTGTCTTCCCTCCCGAATCCCAATGACCCGAAACACAACTAGACCAGATACTTCCATCGGACTTTTGATAGAATAAACGAGAGTCACCGTTTGAGGCCTGGATACCGGCGATGGAAGCAATCGGTGCAACACTGAATGCATTGGCAGCTTGGGCTGCTTCTGCGGCGGGAGCAGAGAGAGCTATTGGGAGGAAGGGGAGGAGAGCCTGGAAGACGATGATGAAGAGAATTTAATTCTAGGCATATCAAGAATGAGCTGTTGTAGAAAGCTTACGGCGAGAACTGCAAAGAGCTTCATTTTGATTTCTATCGGCACTTAAATTTTCCTGAAAGCTGGCGAAGACGTTGAGAAGAACCCACTTGAGCTGAAGAAATTGAGATGAGACCAACCGACATTTTATACTTCTCACAATCCACGAGATTTTTCGACGTGCTAGACTTCAAGTCGTAATAGAACAAGTGAGCAAGCATATGCTCGGAAGGGCCTGGTTCCTTGACCTGACCTAGCTGTAAATCATCTAGAAAAGACGTCTTCTTCGCTCTAGATGCTGATTCAATATCCGTCACGGTCCTGGCTTCTTTTTCATACAACCAAGACGACTCAAGTCAATCAATGATTGATCAGGTACAAACAGAAAACCGTATACAAGGTAAACTTTAACCTCCGACGACTATTGAGGTACAACTCAGTCATGTTCATCTGGCGCGCTGTGAAATTGCACGTGCAACTCGTTCGGGCTCGGACTCGGAATTAGCCTTGAGCTTGGCTTTGATTCTCTCCTTAATTTTTGAAGGATTGGCAGTTGAAATAATATAGACAGATCCGACGGTAAATCCGGACATGAGATTGCGGCAGACAAAATTCTCGCTGGAAAGAAGGAAGGGGAGATGTGTACTTACCAGAGCCGGCAACCCACTCGGCACTCTGAACAAAAACTTGGATCAAGCTCGGATCTTGTTAGGACGAAAAGAAGGGCCAACAGAAGCAGCTTGCTACAGCTATATTCGGTCCCAAGGTTTTTTAGGAACTTATCAAATTCCTAGCTGTTATTTTTTTTATTTTGAGGATTGAGGGTACAAGTGATTATGAGAATGAACCTCTTCATCCAAAAGTTCCTCGGTTCAAACTTTCATTAACTTCTGAGCAGAATGGAACTGTCACTGCTAGGTCCAGGTACTTAACAGTAAGAACGCCCTGGTCCCTGGTAAATTCAAGTTCCGAATAAGCTGGCCGAGGACCTGTGTTGAATGAGAAGGACTGATTCGGCGAGGGGGGTGAAGCGTGGAAAGAGAGAGCGGGTAGGAAAATGTTGGCCTGTCATTGTCATCGTCATCAAACTGCGTGTTACGTGTTCGCGTTGGTCTTCGGGATTGTTGTGGGTTGCCTTTCATAGGGGTTGAATAGATATAAACAGCGGAGTCGAACCTCAAAAGAACAGTCGATTAGATATGGCAATCACGTTAGGCAATGTGAATGTTTTAGGTTCGGTTCCCAACACTGTTCATAAGTGCATAAGCACTCTCGCCGAAGGAATTTGTGAGTGTTACTGAACTACCGAGTAGTGCCAACACAGCAACGTGGCATTCTCGGAAATATAATGTTAATTTCAATCGTTTCTTATAGTCCAACATATATCATACCCATAAGTATTACTACAGATGTATTGCCCTGTCTGGAACTAGTTAACCCGTGTTTTAGTTAGACTAGTAGAGTGGAGCAGGGGTAGAGTGTGGTATGGAGAAACAAAATATGACCGCCTAAAAACGCACCATATATCGTATCTATTAATATCCCTTTTAACCCAAAGACTTTGAAGGGTTGCGCCACACTTCCATCTAGTCTCAAATCCGTTCTATTCTGAGAAATAAAGGCAGATGAGCCCGTTAATAAAGTATTTCTTTATTCAATCACGGTCTCCGACAGGAAAGGTTCGAAAAGATATCTAGTTTTTCGTAAAGACTTGTATCTGACAGCGGTAAGAAGGCAGTACTATCCTAGTATTGTGTTCAGTGTTTCAAATCTTACTGTTTCAAAATAATTAATTCGTACCAACTATTTTTGTTATCCAGCATCCACGGGTATAAAAGCTAACCTTTAAGCTCGATGACCTGTCATTCTCAGAATCGACTTTCATCCCAAGATGTACAAAATCGTTGCATTGTTCTCCCTTTTCTTATTCACTCAAGGAATCACTGGTGTAAATGCACTCTGTGCGTATACTACGAGTCCTTCCAGGTTCTACATACTCACTCACCCTCTTGACAGGTAAAACTAATTATGATGTGAGTTAACATCTAACATCCTGAATTTCACTACTTAATGAGACTTATGACCACACTTCATATAAAATCAACATCAAAATTGAACAGTGTATGTTTTCGGTTTAAATAACAGTTGACCAGTCATACTCACTGATACTGTTTCTGACTATGAACAGGCCCCGCCGGTGAAATCTGCTGTGTAAGCCTTGCAGGTGACAACAACAATGGGTAACTGTTAAGGATTATTCTTGTATATATAATAATAACTGAGTTTTTCTTCAGTTGTCTTACTCCATTCAACACCGGAGGAGGTCCAGGCCCTGTATGCATAAATGATTAGAGAATTGATGAAGTGGTTGGTTGTAATAATCTAGATAATCCATCGTAGTTTTGGAGCGTTGGTACTCGTAACTCTGAGCCAGAAAGATGGAATAAGATAAGTTGATTAATGTCCGCGGAGAAAATGTTAACATTTTAAGCTACAACGCTGCAAGGATAGCTTCAGCACCTGTAACGGAAACACCAGATCCTGGTTCAGCCTGAACGATAAAGCATCAGTGCCTGAATCCATCCAAAGTAGAAAACATACCACTATATGCTTGATCACAAGATTATCGATTATCATGGCGTATCTTGCGGTACGAATGCCAAATTTCAGCTTGGTCATGTCTAAAGAAAGCCCAATTTTACTGGACCATTCAGCTTCAGGGTCTGAAAGACATAAGATCTGCATAAAGATAGTTGAAATCTATGTTTCCGGTCATAAAAAAGCTGGATCAACTTCGTCTTTGACGCCCTCAACACGCCCCCATCCACTCATCACGAATGGATCATTCGCAGCCAAGACGGCAATCACATCAACGCCTTTGGTGCTGAACTTTGAATGGTTTTGAAGGTAGGGAGGAAGATGGTTGACATGACACGTTGGCTAGAGACGCGTTGTTGTCAGTATTTTCAGACGTGCATAACTGCTTTGACATACTGTGAAGGCTCCTGGTACTGAGAACAAGACCACCTTCTTTCCTTTCCATTCTTCAGCGATGACAAGAGATCGAGCTTTATACTGATCGTATCGCAGTTCCATTAGAGGTTGTGTTAATTGACTCACGAACGCCGCATGCAGACTGACATAATATTAGACGCGTTAGACAGTGCCGACCGCGAGAAAAAAAAGATTGACTTGCATAGTTGCCTTCAAAATCTGCAGAGTATGGGATGTATTGGAAAGTTCCCGAAGGAACGATATCGCCAACGCGTACTGTTGGAGAGGTGGTGGCCATGCTAGGAATTCCAGAGTTGTATGGAGGTGATGGTTGTGAAAAGGAGGGTGTCCTTAGGCTCCCAATATAAAACATCTTTCCTTGTGATCTTGTTTCCACGTTATGGCGGTGTTGCGACGCCACATGGTATGAAACCTGTGATTTCGCAGTTGCAGCTTCGTAAGTACCTATCGCGGATACAAAAATTTAAGAACCATGCACTCAGGCTATTCAAGTCGGCAGAAAACGAAATGAAAATTCAATCTATTTAAATTTTACTACGCACGCTAAGAAAAAGCTTCTCAACTATTGATAATATATCAGCAAAACATTCAAATTCCAGTATCATGCTGCTTCTCCGACTGCATTCCTTTTCCGTGATCCTCCCCTTCATCTGTATCTTTGATTGTATGAACGGGCCCCGTGAACCAGTGAATACCGCCATATCTTGGGAAGAAATAATAACCCAACGAAAGGAAAACAGTGCCCCCAACAACAACTACAGTGTAATTCATACTCTCGGAGGCAGGAGATGGTGCAGCTGGAAAAAGAAAAACAATGATCATAAAGATCATATAAGTCGAAGCTACGAATGCAACGGGGCCACTCTAGTTGATAGTCAAAAATTGAATAGTTAGAGAGATACAAGGTTAACATACCAATATGCCCAAGTTGAAAGGACCATACACAAACTGTGTACCTCCAATGAAACGGGCGATGATAGGAGTGACAAAGCCGATATACTGACATACTACCGACATCGTGAAAACAGCACTAATAGCAACCGGGCCAGCGAAAGAAATCAAACCCAGTAGAAGAGATAATGTCGCACAGAAAAACACAGCATGGACTGGCGTTCGAGTATATGGATTCATGTTGTATAAAATCTTAGAGAGAGGAAGTCCATGATCTCGCGAAAAGGCAAATATTTGGCGAGAGCCTGCCATTAGCTGTATCATACGGTGAGTACAAGTCTGTGAATGGTGGAAAAGAGAAATGCGTACATAATCCATACCAGTCACGTATAGAGTAACTACTATGAATGCCCAAATAACGACTGTCCCAGTGGATCCTACAGTGTTAGCAAATATCTACATAATGATGAGGTTGTCTGTTAGAATATTAGGAAGTAAGTGACAAAGGCTGACCGTGGCCATTGGTTGGCCGATCGGATCATTGATAACAGACTCGAGATCGTGTCCCATGTGGAACGCCAAAACGATATTCACAACTTGAGAAATTTAGTTTGAAAACGATGAGAATCATAATGCCAAAACTCACTCCATCCGAGGACGGAGCCCAGGACCGTGGCACACATTATTGCAAATGGAACAGCTCTGGTCGCATTTTTCGCTTCTTCGCTAATGTGGACACTTGTATCGAACCCGGCTGCGGAAAGGCTCATCAGTATTTTGACAATTTACTGGTTTTGGTCGGTACCAGCTGGTACCGAGCAAAACCAATAAACCTGTCACCAGTGCACCGACCGAAATTTTTTGCTACCAGTAAACTATCTGTAAAGTACGCTCAATGATCACAGTAAGTGCGGAAGACATCACGAATGGTGTCTGCATTGCCTTGGCATCACTTACCACATTGCCAAGAGTGTTCCTGACATTCTATAATGTCAAATAATTAGTGTCGTCGTTGTCAGGGACGATGTTCGGGGCCTATGCGATGCATCCCGACACAGCATCAACAATCCTGACAAATTGCGCACGGTGTTGCTAAAAATGGTTTTTGTACATCTCAAATCAATTGTTCAACTACACACAAGCATATGTTATCATATATACCAGTTTGTTATTAGTTAGATTTTCTACCTGCCATACCAGTGATAACCAGTGACCAGTATTTTGTCAAAATACTGATGCTCAGTATAGGAGAATAGATATCAAGGAATCATTTATGCTAGACACGAACCTACTGTCCATGCTGGTGCAAGGAAGCTCAAGATGAAAGCGTAACCGTCAGTCCATCCGGATACTGAAAGATGAGTTAATGAGATGTAGGTGTTTAGTATGAAGTTTTGAGAGTAGCTACCATTTTCAAAATGACCGAATGCATAAGAAGCCTTGTTGACTAGTTGAGTAGGAGACGATACCGGGAGGGCAATGACTACTGCAAAGAATAGGCTGCAGAAAGACCTGCATCGTGAGTTTTCGGTTATTAAAATCAAGTATACCCACGCTAAGTTCAAAAATACATAGAGATATTGCAATCTCGCAATAATCTTGGTAGCCAGACTGGCCATAACGGCATGAGAGAGTAGAAGCGCACAATATACGCCACTGATCTGTGATTAGGAGGTCAGTCCGATAGATTGGAATAGCACTTACTAAGTTTGTGCGTTGGTCGGAACAAATGCACCGTTTGAATGAATAGTCGCTACGGCCATAATCTGAGTAGCACAACCCCAGTCCACGCTAGCAAGACCCGCGCAATATGCTGCCGTATTGATATCTGAAACGTTCACGTTTTGGCATTCGGAAATCCGTCCAAAAATGTATCACTCACATCCAATCAACCATGAAAGTAGTCTTCTATATCTTTTCGACGAAAACTGGAAGGTCCAATAGTATAGCCCGCCAGCAGTTGGAGCAGACGACCCAAGCTCTGCCATAGCCATAGCTACGAACGTGAGGAACACGCAACAAGTGAACCACTCAAGCAATAAATTAGAATCAGAATCCAGTTATGATGCAGGAATATAAGCCTTACACCCCATATCATCCCTACGGGTCCACCATATGGAATAGAAAACAATAGCACTGCCCTTCAGTTAGTTCAGAAAGAGTACGTAGGAAGGTAAGCAGAGGCACGCACGCAATAGACTGCACAACGCCAACAATACTAAATGATAACCCAAACAGCTCCCAACGACTAAAATCCCGTTTAAACTCCTCTTTGTATCCTAGATGAGCCAGGACATCTTGGTCGTCATTCCAGCTTGGTTGTTCGTTGGAGACAGTACTTCCAATGGCTTTCTCTTCGCTCTGTGACTCTGGAGACATAATAGAAAGGCGGAGCGGAGGGTGGGGGAAAAGTAGACAGGTTGCTGTTATAGCAAGTTTAGTTGAATTCGAGTTGGAGCCTCTTCGCTTCCTGATCTAAAACGTCTGTGAACCGATTCAACACCGGTGTAGGGGTGCACAAGCGAAGGGGAGACAAGGATAAAAGACTGTTCCTACTTACCAAATTCCTACGTCCAACCCCACTGGGACTTGCTAGGGCCCTCTTACGTGTTTTCGAGCTAGAAGCGTAGAAAAAACTTGGGTGGGCAAATGCTATTCCTGAAGCAGAGAATCATCTGACCAAATCGAAGGCCTACTTCACGCCGATATATACGTATACTTCCCAAAACCGATAGAGATAGTCAAAGATAGCCAAGGAAATGCAGTATACCGACAGCCGGAGCAAGATAGGCAAAGAAGGATCGGACGTGAACACACCGGGAATTGAACTCGGCACCCGCAGCCCACGAGACATCAAGGACGTTTTTGAGGTCAATGATAGCCTGAGCCCCACCAAGATACGTCTATCGAAATAATCAGTCCCTGAGCTGCAAATTTGCGTTTTTGGCAGAGCAACGAACCAAAAGATCTGAGGACTCAATATTTCTTATTTTTCAGAAGTACATCGATATCCGGTTCTCTGATGAGACATGATTCTATCGACTACGTGACCGTATAGGCTTGTCTCGCTGGCATAGTTACTTGGGAACCGTTTGACAAGTGCAGCTGTAAGAGAAGATCCTTCAGTCGTCTCATAATTGAGAGATTAGCTCCAACTTTGCGAGGATGAAGATTATACCATAGCACCTATCTCTCCAGTCACTGAGGAGGCTGAGTTCCGTTCATGTGCCGAAGTTTCCAAAACAGACTTAATTTTCCCAGGCTCCTTTTGGAGCGAAACCCCACGATTGTACCTGTCACAGCGGCCTCGAAATGAACCATCAAGTCGGCTTAGAGAAGCTGACCGGACGTGTAACTCGCAGACCTCCGAGGAGCTACTGCGTTTATCTATCAAAGTTTAGTGGGATGGCTTCATGGTCTCAATTTTTGGAGTCACGTCTAGGTGCGTACTATGGAACTTTTCACCATACCACCAACTCTTTGAGTATGCAGGGACCTGATTCCTATTTACGCTCATCCGACTCCATTGCAATATCATTCTTCCAACTTTGAATTCTGAACGGTATCGTTGTTTCTGATCCTCGGGCCGAGCATTCCTCATTCTTGGGTCACTTGCTCGTACTACGCTTCCCACTGAATCGCTCGAAGCTTTGTTGAATGATAGTGATTATCTGAGACCAGAAATTGCGATCATGACTGCTCTCGAATACGCGAGAAATGCGGATGACTATGCACTTCTGCGTGCTACAGCTGCCAAACTAGTAGACGCCGGTGTCAAGAAAGCTAGAAAATTTAGGTAAATCTTTCGATTTTAGGTGTACACATTGTCATTCATCTTATTCCTTCTGTTGTTAAACAGGTCTCGAAGTGCAAAGCTGTCAAAAATGAGCTTTTCTCGATCTAGATTTCAGCTTCTTCTCTGGCTCTGAGGAATATAAAGTCTACTTGCTCCGCGTTGGCTTTCAAGCAGCAGCTCCCTGCTCATTTTGGTCCTAGACTTGAAAATGCGTACCCTCCTGATCCTGACCCTCTTCGGGACGACCGTAATCTCGCTGGTTGTCAGTACATCTTTTTGTCAATACTCGACAACATTATTGATGCTAAAGGCTACTTTACAGACTGCGAGATCCGACAAGTCAGAGACCTACCCCCTCGACCACTACAACGGCTGGCACTCAGAGAGCTGTCATGCGTCAGTCTATCTGTACACTTCTCACGGGTCATTACTCTGAAGTTTGTTTGCCTCTAACAGGGACTGTATCGATAACCGTACACTCATCTATCGTCAGCCGGATAGCGATGCCAACACCGGCCAACAATGTCTTGACCAGTGTCATTCTTTGGGCTACACTTGGGCTGGCGTCGAGTTTGGCCGCGAATGTTGTAAGTGTTCTCTCGCTACATGAGATTGTCTCTTACAGAACTGACCTGTGCTTCACGTATTCAGACTGCGGTAATGGGCTCACGCCCGATTACGGTTCCTCAACAGGTTGTGACATGCGCTGCACTGGCGACGAGAGTCAGATCTGTGGTGGCATCAATGCCATCAATGTCTACCAATATTCCGAGGTTCTTTCTAGCTATGGTGGTTATACTGTGCAAGGATGCGTCGCGTGAGTCTACTGTCTCTGCTATGACATGTCTAAATAAGGTTATCCTTCCTGCATGTAGCGAGACCGACTGGCGGTGAGCATCATATCTCTTTTGCCTTTTCCTCTGGTCAAACCTGTTTCGTCGTAGTGGTGGTGAACCTCGTCGTCTCCCTGATGCCGGTTTTGCGAACGATTCCATGACCGTTGGAGCTTGTGTCGATTTTTGCAAAGGTGCCGGTTACCATTTCGCTGGACTCGAGTACGCAAGGGTAAGTATAATATGGTTCTTTTCTCTACATTCATGCTCATGTATTCTCTTTTCTGCCTTTGTGATGTAACAGGAATGCTGTAAGTTTTCTTTTGTCGGATGCCCTGTTGTCCAGACTGATCATTTTTCTTCGTATATTCAGATTGCGGCAACCTCCCTTCAAACGAGACCTACCCTCCCAAAGATTGGACTCCTACCACTATCGATCAATGTTTCCTTGGATGTGCAGGCAACACTTCACAGGCTTGCGGCAGCGGTGAATGTGGTGAAGGTTGCTTACTGATTTATTCCGACATCGTTGGCACATCGGGAAGTTCTGGCAGTGGCACTACCGGTTCCTCTGGCGGTACTAGCTCAGGTGGTTCCTCTGGCGGTAGCAGCTCTGGTGGGAGCTCGGGAGGTTCCGGAACTGGCGATGGCGGTTCGAGCTCGGGGAACAGTGGAGCCTCAGGATCCAGTGGTAGTGAGGGCTCTGGTGAGAGCTCGTGTTGGGAATCTGCCGGTTGTTACAGGTACGCTCTCGAATCCTTTGCAGCGTTCCTAGCTCAACAGACATCTCCCTCTTTTCTACTCTAGTGCCGAGTCTCTGCCTTTTGTGTGCGTGATACGTGCTCGTTTCCGTTCGAAGTCTAATTGAATGCTTCGAACCAAACAGTAATGGCCTCATTGACATTTTATCGTACAAATGTTTGCACCTTGACGGACCATTGTCGGTCGAAGTCTGTCAAGATGCTTGTTCGGCCAAAGGTTTTAACGTCTGTGGTATTGTTGACGGAACGACCTGTAGTACGTGGTTTCCAGTGTTTCTTCCTGTATCGTGTTAACTGATTTGTGCCCAGGATGTTCTACTCTTGACAAGCTCGGTCAACTTCTCCCCGGCTTGCTCGAAGTGCTAAAAACTAATGATAATCAATGTAACACGGTCTGTCCGGGTAACAAAGATGAGTTCTGTGGAGGCTCTTCAAAAATCTCTCTCTATCTAAACAGGGAAAAAGCCTAGCTGTATATCTTTTGGAGTTGGAGGTGGACGTCTTCCTTTTTTTGGACATTCGCAAGATTCTTCGGGTTCGGCCCGTAGTCTCGGCCCGTAGTGTACTCGCTATGTATTACATAATCTTTTGTGTTGGTCTTCGGTCACTCGTCACTCGTTCCGTGAGATTTCCCCTCGAAACGTCTTCAAATTCTGTCTCTGTTACGCTCATACAAACTTGAAGCCCATGAAATTCTAATTAAAAGTACTGCGTATACTGTCAACCTTTCGAAATCGAGTTGCAAGAAGAGTTGCCTTCTTTGAATCCAAAATGCTATCGTTATATCCTTCCTCGAATCCTTGGGGAGTTATCGGGCTCAATAGCGACGCGAAGATACTGGACAAGACCGCGGATGGGAATTAGCTCCGATATACTGTACAGTTCGCAAAAGCGCTACCGGCGCGTTTATGACATTGAAAAAGCCCCGAAGAGTATTGCTAGGATTGCTAACGCCATCGAACAAGTGGATAAAAAAGTCGGGAACAAGGAGATCAGCAACGCTAAACAAGGGCGCGGCAGCCAGAATAAATCGGGCTCGATGGGTAAATCTACTGAAAGACAACACCCGCACACCAGAGACCTAACGGCAGGGATCAATACGGGAAGTTGCAGGCAAAAAAGAGCGAATAAAAGCGTGGTTACACCGCCGAGAACGGGATTGGGGACTAGATTTAGGCTCGCACAGCAAAACAGTCCACTCACTCGCAAGGAAAACTCCCGATGTCTTTTCAAGTATCCCGAACAAAAGCAGCGCCAGCACCCAGCAAAAATACCAGCGCAACGAACGGACGATGGCAATGACCCCATTACTCTTAAAAGATACACCGCTCAGTGATACAGCACGAAAAACATCCGAGGACACCTGCGCGAAGACAGACAGAGGAGTCGCAGTGAATAAGGCTGAAAGGAATCTGTCCAAACCATCACTGTCAAGATGTTCAAACAGGGCCGTCATACTGCGGCACCGTGACAACGTAGTAAAATTCCACCCTAGATCCGAGAGTCAAATTCGAGACCTCGAACGCGAGAAACTTCAGCGGGTGCAGTGATATCGCCCATGGCTTCCATTGCTAAGGAGACTGTGACATACTTGAATACATTTAGAAGCAAGGTTTAAAGAATGGATTTTACCATAGACGGCCAACACTGAACAAAAACGTAGTTAATTGAAATGAATCTTCATCAGAACTCATATCGAACATACTAGGAAGAATTGTGGGCGGGTAGGTCTTGAGAAGGTCTGCATCCTACAAACCCATCACAGAGAAATTCGTAAGAGATCCTTAAAATGAACCTTTGAGTATACCATAAGGTAATGACTGGAGCACTCTTGGTACTGGACCCGTCAATATATCCTATTGGCGCCGCCCCTGCAATGATACACCCTACTACCAGGCCTAACGTTCTTCATGAATGCCGATCCAGAAATTTCTGTGAGAATGATACTAATAAAGGAGAGAAAACCAAGTGTAGTCGTATTGACCAGACCCTGAGAGCTTATTCTTGGCGTGCGTTAGGTCGACTACGAAGTTTGTCTTTTTCTTCGAGTTGGGAAAGCGGATGGGCTTAGGCTGACTTTCCTGGCTGGAGACTGCTGATATCGCGCTGGGTGTCGGGGCAGGACCGGTTCCTGAAGAGGAAAGTGTCGTCATAGGCAATGTTCAGGCGGAGATTCAACTTTATTTGTGCGGAAGAAAGGTCTGAATGAGTTTTTCTTTGAAAGTATAATAGGCAATCATCGTTTTCTGTGATGTCCAGTTGGCGTCTAGGCCTCGCAGCTTTCTCCTCAGGAACCAACGCCATCGGAAGCCTTCTGATGTGTGAGTCATAATGGCCCACATGCAAGGAAACTTTTTGCTCGTCGGCGCTAGATGAAGGTAAAATTTTTACTGAATGTTGCATACACCATTTTACTGATCGGGGCTTTTCACCAGCCCCACTGCCGGTTCCACTGTACGACCATCGAGTCGTTTTGCTAATCTTCAGAAAACGTTTGTCAACCATAGAACCGGTCGAAATACATATGATTCTGCCGAGATGGCCATACCAAAGGAACTTGTAGTTAATCGAAGCATCTCGATGCAATGGTTATCTTTCTAGAGCAAGACTTTCCATATCAATGGCTTGTAACCGTGTACTATTCGTGGCGTAGGCTGACTGAACAAACGGGCAGATCGGAGGACCGAATTCAAAACATCCGTCTGTCAGAACCATTGCGATACACGCGCTCCGACTAATTTCCTCATGATCATCACAAAGAAGCCTTTCAATATTGATGTTTATTACTGAGCGACAGCAAGTATAAATGTGTTAACATACCTCCCTACTGCTCTCCCTTCCGACTCCCAAGCACCGATTCACAGTTCAAGCAATAATGGCTGATGATCAGCAATGTTTGAGCTCAATACCATCGGACATAGCACTCATGCAAGTTTTTTGTATTCAGGAACACCTACTAGCAATACTAATACCCTTATTCACCAGAACAGGACCAACGGTAACAAATTTGCAGGTCTTTGTAGTCACATAACCGAAGACTTTTCTTACACAGATGTTGGGGATTTGCTTAAACTGGGGATTTATGGGGATACTCGTCGTCCAGACATGTGAGTTTTCAAGAATAAAGTGGGCTTTCGCAGCTAAATTCCTCGCTCAACGGTATGGTAGATTTTTACCATATCAGCTTCCCGAACGACTCGAGAATGATCAAAATGCTGGGTAAGACAGCTCTCTATAGACCCACCGCATTTCCTACGCCGCTGTTGTGATGTCGCGGAAAAATGCCGATGGTCTCGTATACTGATTCACCTTCATGAACAGTCTACGGATTATTCGTACTGGATATCTTGCAGACAGTTCTAGTGACTGCTGACGCATTCCATTGGTTTGTATTCGGATTTGGGAATATGGACCAGCTGGACGATACCTTTTTGAATTCATGGGATGTACCGCTGTTAGACGCAGTCATCTCTCTTATTGTGCAATGTTTCTATAGCTGGTAGGTGAGAAATCAGCGATACAATTCACTTTGTTAATTATGTACGTCTCCCATCAGGCGGATTCATGTCCTAACTAGTTCTTGGATTTTACCTGGGATCATCGTCTTAGTGAGTGCCGTTATACATCACGGAGGCTCTGCTAACGAATTTTCCCTATCAAGATCTCTATGACTCAATGTGGAGCGGGAATCGCCACTGCCGTGGAGGTAAGCAATTATATTTGACCTCACTCTAAAGAAATTAATTCAAATAGGCGCATAAACTGGGGAAACTTCATCTAATTAGTACCGAAGTTGCAGAACAAACAGTGAGTTGCGTATCACTGAGAGCCTGTTTACGGCTTGCTAAGTCATCGGACAGATCTGGCTAGTTGGGAGCGCGGTAGCGGATATCTTAATTACGGGTGTCATGACCTGGACTGTGAGCATTTACTGGTCACCATAGATATCACAGCACTCAATCAAGAGTATTCTAGCTCCTCCGCTCTCGATCAAAGGATCTACCTACCTCCCACGGTATGATTGATCGGATAGTGATGCTTACTGTTGAGACAAACGGCGCGACAAGTATGTATCCGAGCTGTAGAGCTGTAGAGCTGTTGAACATTTGATCTAACTGATTTCAGCCATGGCAGCCATTCTCAGTCTTATCCTGTTCCTTGGCGTTCCAGTGAGTATTTTTTGGGTTTAATTTTGCTAGACACTCACAGAATAATGCTACAGAAACATGCAACCCTGGTCGTACCTCCGTAAGCATTTTGTGGCCCTATTAGAACTGCTTCTAATCTTTGTGTAAGAACTGCGATTATTGGCAAATTGTAAGCTTTGTGAGCTGATACCCTTCATATAATCTGAACATTTCCCGCAGATATACGAATTGTTTGGTTGCTGTTTTCAACAATCGTCGTGTTACTGCAATGAAGAGCGCAAGCGCAAGATATGCTGCCTCATCTGGCAGTGCTATACCAGTTACTAATCCTAATCACCAAATGAGCATTCAGGTTGTGAGAAATGTCGACTTTACGCGAGATGAGGATGTGGAGTTGGGTACTTTAAACGTAAGTTTGAGAGTTTTATTGGGTGTATTTTAATCAACCATATCCACAGAGGTCGTCGGTCAAAGGGAAGCATTCTAGCTTTGAGCTGAGAGGTCCCTCTACAGCAGTGTAGCAATTTTCTCGTGGTTCGATTAAAATTATCCACTCGGATCTAGTGTTCGCAGCATATAATTTTTGTATACATAGCACATAATTGAAGCATATAAGAGTCACCCATTTTTCATCCATTTCGATGATCATTTCTGGATTCGAGTGTGCTTTGATGAAAATGAAATGAGAAATGAAGCAAGAATGCGGTGTTGAGAATTCCTTTACCCCTTCTGTAAAAAATGAAACTTGTCCGTCTTTAGGGCTCAGGAACAGCGTTACCGTGTCTCGGAAGCTTGACGGCACCACCGGATTTTACGAAGCGGAGATTAACGAAAATGAAAATGGTCGTAAAAATCGATCCCATGGTACCTGAGTCCATCTTTGCGATGCGGGTGTACGCTAACGCAGACCCCAATTTGCCAGAAATGAAACCAATCTAACCAACTAAATGAAGTAGGCAGGCGCGGAGAAACCCGTAAAGACAAAGCTTTAAAAATTAGACGAAAATGAGTGCAAAAAATGGGATGTCTGAGCACTATAGATGCAGCTCCTGTGATGAATGTGCATAATTACGGGCTCAGGCCAGTCAATGCCAGTGGGTTTTCGAGACAGTCCTCGAATTTGTGAGTGAATAAATTCACTTAACTTGTCGATCGCCATAGCGTTTGTCTACAAGAGACTAGAATTCATTGTAAATATACAGATATCGTGACAACGCTATGTCTAACACTACTTGATATAATACTCAGATTTCTGATGGGAATAAAACAACAAAGTCCCTAATATGAAACCTCTAGAACCATTTGGAAGAATTACCAAGGTCTGCCTTGGGCACCTTAACCTCATTGTTCACTATATCGCGGTTGCGTCCCTCAGGCTGTAACCTGAATCTTTCCCTTTGTCCGCTGGCCGGGACTACATCAAATGCAGTCAATGGGAAGCCTAGAATCAAACAATTTGATGGGCTCTCACACTCATGTTGTTTAATTCCAGGTCCTCGTCATGTGTAAAATCCATACTTTTGACTACTTGAATGTTCATTTTATTTGCACTTGGACTGACTGCTTCCGGGACTCTGAAGCTGTGAACTGCAGCCAGTGTGCTTCCTGTTGATGTTCCATATGCTGAGCTGCCTTTGCTTCGGGGAGAATGAAGACGACGGTTATTGAAAACAGCGATTAAGCAATTGGTGTACCTTCCAGTGAATAAATAAGAATGATACGCTCAAACCTCATAAAAAAGACTTACAATTTTCCAATAATTGCAGTTCTTTTGAATATTTGTGGTGCTTTTTAAGATATTACTGGATTTGAGTAAACTGCATGGACTCACGGAGGTACAACCAAAGTGGCATGTTGCTGTAAAAAATTAATTGATTTTTCATCCCAAATAGAAAACAAAAAAACTAACCGGGACCCCAAGAAATAATATTAAACTAATTACTGCAGTCAGAGCTGTAATCTCGGTGATAAGCAAATATCTTTCCATCTTAAGATCGAGTTCCTTGCCTGTGGCCCCGTTTGTTTCGACTGTCAGCATCACAAGGCGGTCGATCATTCCATTAGATGATGGCAACTCTTTTGAACGCGATTTCAGAAGCTGATTGAACCAGAGTACATTATATGAGCCCTTATTCGCCTCATGCCGACAGATAATTATCACTCACTGTCCAAGTCATGACACCTGTGATAAGTATATCTGCCACGGCGCTCCCGACTAACCATGTCTGTCAACCATACATATTTTAGTCTGTGGTGGTAGAGGGGCAATTTTAACCATGAATTATTTGAGCTTACTGTTTGTTCCGCAACTTCAGTACTAATTAGGTGAAGTTTTCCAAGTTTGTGGGCCTTGTGATCGTGTCAGTCAGAAATATTCCACTCTAGGTTAATGCAGCTAACGTACATTCACTGCGGTTGCGACACCTGCCCCGCACTGAGTCATCGATACCTGTAAGCGGCGTAAATTAACAAATGGATTTCGAGATTAGTCTCATTCACTTACCAGAACAATAATTACTGGTAATATCCAAGATTTAGTCAAGATAAAAATTCTCCTGAGGTAAAAATTAGTTTTAAACTAACCTGTCAAAAACAAATGATAACCTACCAGCTATAGAAGCACTGGACTATAAGAGAAATAACAGAATCCAGCAGTGGCACATCCCAGGAGTTGAGGAAAGTATCGTCTAGCTGGTCCATGTTACCAAAACCAAAGACAAACCAGTGGAATGCATCGGCTGTCACGAGAACGGTTTGCAAGATATCCAGTACAAATAATCCGTATACTTGTTCGACATAAATTCAATAGTGGCTAAAGGATGTGATGAAAACAATCCTACCCAATGTCTTGATTAGATTTGAATCTTTCGGAAAACTGATGTGATAGAAATCTATTGAAGATAATATCAGAAAATATCGTCAAAGATGTGTGGCGGATTCTTACAAACTTGAACAACAAGAACCCCCATGAATCCCCAGTTGAGGCATATTCCCAGCATCTGGAAAATTTTGGTGAAATATCTTCCATCAAGAGAATTGTGAATACCTACAGTTGGACCTGTGCTTTAAAATGAGGGGAATCAGTGAGCTAGAAAGATGACTAACAAAAATTATGATAACCTACATAAGAGCTATGTCAGGTGGAATTTGACTTAGGCACTGCTGGGAGTCTGCCATGGTGCTGCGAGTACCTAAGTTTGCTCGAGCTTCAAGGAGTAGGGAGGGGATCAAGGTCTTGGGAATGTAAAGCTATGAATCTTTTGTACCTTCCTACTTATGGATCGGCCGGCTTCTTCTAATTTCCGTTTATGACGCTTGTTCTCAGTTTCTGCAAATCTAAAGATGTAATCTGACTTCAGATACATTACATATGAGTTGCTGAGTCTGAGAGCTCTCATCATGATCATCACGAACGGTAAGTACAATCGTCGACCTGCATCCAAGTTGGCTGATCCATATGATTGCGCTCAGCGGTTCCCTCGAGGGATGCTAAAAATGTCTTATCACCGTCGGATTTGTCCAGAGGGACGTGTGTCTAGATGTGTATAAGCTCAAAAAAAAACACTTCTCAGGGTCCCAGAATCAGGACTAGTCGGTTTTAATTCGGTCCTATTGAATGCTAAAACGGAAGGTAATTTGCAAACCTCACCGGATAGGTCAAGTTTTTTTTTCTTTACACTTGAGTCGTCAGGGCATTTGAATGCTATCCGCCAAATCTCAGCCAATTACAAATGAAGGGCAGTGCGGTGCGGCTGCAGCGCGTCCTATAGCTAAACACCTCACTTGGGTATCATCCATGTGAATGCATAGAGATGTGGTGCCATATCGTCGGTCGACCACACGAGTGAGAATGCAGAAGTTTTTGAAGTCCACCTATCACAGTAGATTAACATCAACCTACCAAACCCTTAACCTTGTCAAGATCATCGGAACACGTCATATCGACATTGAATGATGATACTTCAAAAAGGAACAAGGGTAATGAGGATCATTCCATCCGAACTTCTGTATCCTATGTGGAAGCATATATAGACCTCGGTGATGTAGAGTTTCTGGCCTATCCTGTGTTTGTAATCACAGATCTCGGCGGATACTTGAAGTACTGGGATCAGCGGAAGAAGCCTGTCATAAAATTGCAGACGTTCTAGGTTTGTGACCGGATGTTTTCATGGGACGTATCTTACAATAGTTCCTGAGAGCTCAGCTGAGGCCAAGTCACAATTCGGGGAAGAAATAGTAACCCGATGTGAACTGTATTCAACAAACGAAAGCGGTACTGATATTGGATCCATACAAAAAATATCACGGAAGAAATTTTTCAAGCCCCTGCACATGCACAAAACAAAAACATTCGAGAACAATTCCTCAGATAGCGGTCAATCAGGCCCACTGTAATACATCGTCATTCGAGGGTCCAACGGGATCATCAGAAGCCGCGAGATTGCACTGATGGAAGGCCCTGACTTGGTCTTCTTTGAAAGCGCCAACGACACTATGTAGAATGCCACGATTATGGAAGAGAACTAGGTCTTTCTCGTGCCTGCAAATTACGATAATGAGCGGCAGTCCAGATACGGAAAAATCAAAAACATTACCAGTCGTGAGGATAAACCAGCTACAGCAATAAAGATGTTTAACGTCATTACATATACCATTGCTACTACTTACCTCAGGGCTGATAGCGGGTCGTTGCATCTTGTAAAGAAGATCCCTGACCTCCTTCAGATCGGTGAGATGGGCACCATCAGGATACAAAGCTCCTTCACGAGAGGCTTCCTTGGGAAGAGGGTCGACAATTAGCTCTGCAACACCGCATGGATGAACCTGGAAAGAAAGTTCAGATGTAACAGGATTCTTCCATAACTAATTGCAACAAAGTTTATCAGTGAGAAGTTCCGCGCGGAAAGATCAAAAAACATACAACAGGGTAGAGCTTTCTTCTTGATTCTTCCCAGGGTGGAAGCTCATCGAATGACATTTCAAGTCCTTCAGATTCAATGCCGAGACCGGTAGATTTAGCTTTGGCCGGAGACATCCAGACGTAAGGATGGGGCGCATATTTGACTTTGGAACGGACAGCCAAGCTCTTCAATTCCTTTGGCAGAATATTGAACATCGTCTTTCCCGACACGAAGGCAGTAGTGCCTAGAGGAACTGGGAGTTCATCATCGCCGTCGTCGTACCTGCAAATCTGCTTCGGGCCTTGTGGCACATTCAAAGCATACAAAGTGGTAACACGAGGAGGGGATAGGTTGTAGAGAGCTGCATCAATGTGCCAGCGATAGAAACGCGTAATACCCTTCGCTTCGTCTTCAGGACTCACGACGGTCTTGTGGAAAGTCTTGTGACTGGGATGTTTGAGTTTAGCTTCGGCTAATCCTTCATGATCGTACACGATCCCATTGCCAATGAGCTGGACCTGAGGGACACGAGGAATGGTCTTGAGGTCGGGATGGAGAATGGATTTCTTATCTGCTTCAGTCCTGTTGTTTCCGTGTCCGTAGTTTTCCGATTCAGGATCAAAAGCCTGCATGTGCTTCATCAATAAATAAAAGCGAGAGAGAGACAAGGACTCACTTTCGTCAGTGCATACTGTTCCTCGGGCGTCAAATTTACGTTGCGAAAGAGCAGAGCATCGTGCTAAATGACATTCAGTTATAAGAGAAGAGATTTATCTGAGATATAGCTTGCCGTGTATAAAGCTTTGCGAATTTCTTCAAACTCCTCTGGAGTCAACGATGCTGGGTTAACACCTTTCACTTCGCGTCCAAACTGTTTGAACTTTGAAGCATCGGCGGTTTCTGGGAGAGTAATGGGTGCGAGTTCGATTGCCATGACTAGGAAGTAGGGAGAGAGACGGCCGAGAGTTCTCCTTTAAAGCGTTCTGCACGCTGTGACTGATGGCAGTGATGCTCGAGAAGCATAACGGATATCGGTTTCAATCTCCGACTAAAAATTCCATATTCAATTTTCGTAAACCTCTCGTCCACTGCCAGCATCGTCAGTTGCAGCGCTTCAAGCAGCAGCGGCGACTTCACTACTTTCACTCGATATTGATGAAAAAAGGAACACCGAAGCAATGGCACCGATGTTCTTTATCACGGTCTATTTTAGTCCTGGGACTTAGCAGGTTGCCGAATAATACAACCCATTCTGGGACAGTGGGACCTATCAACAGCTCCTTTCCACGAGTGCCCATCTGTTTTCAAGAAGCTGATACGATGCTAAATTGAACGTAAGAGGACCCACTCTTAATCACGCTTGCAGAACTTCGAGGCATCACCTTCCTTCCCCTCACCATGTCGACAACCACCCCTGCTGGTCAGCCTGAGCCCGTTACTCCTCCCAATGCAAATGCGGCACCCAGGACAGGGGTCCGGGACCAGATCTCGTACGCAAAGGCCAAATTGACGACAAGAAACGGATGGTTGGGCCAATACGACTATGGTTGGCTCTGCTTGCCTTCTTTACCTTTTCGCGGTTCGGCACGAGCCCCACCCTTTTACGGTCTTGATGACGATATGCCTTTGCTATTGGCTATTGCGACGGGACTGCAACATGCTTTAGCAATGCTAGCAGGTATGTCGTACTTCTCAACTCCCCACACTCAATCTCTGATGTATGTATAGGTCTAATCACTCCGCCGATCATATTTGCAAGTGCACTGAGCTTGGATAGCGTAACAAGTGCATATATGATCTCTGCTTCACTCATAGGTGCGTTATTTATCTCGCTCTATAGAACTTTCGTGCTCATTCCCATATGCAGGATGTGGTACGCAACTTCATCTCTTATCCAAACTTTGACCTAGAAGCTATGGTCCAGGTATTTTGAGCTTGGTTCAAATGTCGCGGATTCATTTGTTCAAAGGTTATTATCTGGGTACCGGTTTAATTTCAGGTGAGGGCTGTAGCATCTTTCCAAAACCGTCTTTATAACTAAACACCATTCAAGTTGTCGGGACCAGTTTCTCCACGCTGTCTACTGCAAATGCGGTGAGTTCCGCCTTGCTTCCGCCCCCGCTGTCGCCCTTATCCTATTCGGACAGATATTCGATGCCATGTACCGTGATGGAACCTGTTCAATGTCTACGCTTGCGGACGGTACAAGTGTAAGGGACCCATGCCCCGATGCCTATGGCAAAGTTCTGGGTTCGTTCTTGTCTCTGTTGGTGTCACCATAGCTCATACTTATGCGCTCACAGGTACAAGTCTGATTTGCTCATTCCTCGAAATGTTCATGGCCTTTGTACCCCCGCGTATTCTCAAAAGGATATTCCCTCCATTAGTAACAGGTGAATCTTAATCTATCTATATATGACGTTTTGCTCAATACCGACAGGTACGGTCGTCCTCATGATTGGGGCGTCTCTTGTCGGCTCCTCTGGAGCACCGAACTGGGCTGGTGGTGCAAATGATTGCAGAAGTAGGCCATCAAGCGGTATCTTCCAGCTGTGTCCCACAACCTTGGCGCCGAGACCGCTTCCGTGGGGTTCGCCAGAATTCATTGGAATCGGTTTCTTGTCGTTTGTCAGTATCATACTTACGGAACTTTTTGGGTCTCCATTCCTCAAGAACATCAGTATAATTGTTGGGTTAGCTGTGGGTTGTATTGTCTCGGGCGCTGCGGGATATATCGATGGTTCTAGTATCAAGAGCGCTCCTGCTATCACTTTCTTATGGTTTGTTTGTTGGGATAAGGGGTGCTTTCCGCTTTCTGACTAGATCAATTACAGGGTGCACACCTTTAAAATCAGTGTCTATCCTCCTGCTATTCTTCCCAGTATGTGGTTGATCATACTTTATTGAATCTAGAATCCTAATTGAATTATGTTGTAGTGTTGGCCGTGTATGGTGAGAATTGTGGATTCCCACTTGACCAATTTGCTGATATATCACTAGTCTCTTTGGCAATGGAGGCTATGGGAGATATTACGGCCTCTGCAGAAGTTTCTCGTGTTGACGTGCGAGGGTTAGAATTCGATTCGCGAATTCAAGGTGGAATTTTGGTATGATGTTGTATCTTGCAACCGTGATACCCGTGTCTGAATGCTCCTTCTTGGCTAGAGCGACGGTATAGGTGGTTTTCTTTCAGGCCTATTCACTGTCACTCCATTATCGGTCTTTGCTCAGGTATTTGGCTGCTATTTCTCCAAATTGTAATACTCAAAGTGCATCTTTCTAGAATAACGGTGTTATCGCCATTACTCGTTGCGCAAACATATCTGCTGGACGCTGGTGTTGTTTCTTCCTTATTCTGTTTGGAATACTCGGTAAAATTTCGGGTGTTTTCCTTGCTAGTCAGTTTTACAGTTTTATCTATCCAAAACGCGTATTGACGCGATAACCTAGTCCCCAATCCTGTTCTCGGAGGAGTAACAACGTTCCTGTTCGCATCCGTCGCGGTAAGCTTGGGGTCGTCTGATTGATTTGGGGGGGAACGAAACTAAATTTTCTTGTTCAGGTATCAGGTGTCCGAGTTTTAGCTTTCAACCAATTCACGCGACGCGATCGGTTCATCCTAGCTGCTGCATTATCATTCGGAATCGCTGATCTTCTTGTACCCGATATCTTCACTCATCTGTTTGATGGTGTTGATAATCCCAATAATGCACTTCAAGGATTCTTTAATGCCATCGTCATCATCCTAAGCACTCCATGTCAGTCTAGTTTTTGCTTAAAGATTTCGTTAATTTGTCTAATCGATGATATTCTATAGTCTTGTCCGGAGGCATCGTTGCAGTGTTACTGAATCTCATTCTACCTCGAGAGCCAGAAGAAGAGGAGACAGATAGCATACTCGCCTTGGAAGAACAAAAAGAGGCTTCAGTCAACTCTGCTTCAAAACACGATTAATTAATTTAATGACGTTTCGCATGAATTAGATCTTCACTGGGGATTAGGGCTACTTGGTTAGCGAACGAAGCTACGTACATATACATTATGCATGGAATGTAATTTTATTTCTTTGACTTCGTCATCGTCAACTTTGGTAGGGGCGTGCATTTCTATATGGGGAAAGCGTCGGCAAATCCTCCATGCAAGCTGTTCCTGCGCCGCCATCAAGACTCACGCGCGCTTTTGATCTAGAGTCCAGACTGGCGAACTGTGGCATCTACTTGTGACAATCAGTATGCTTGCCTGAATCAAATGCGAGCGTTCTTTGACCTTCAATTGAAGCTCTGGGATCAGTGGGGTGTGTCGAGTGTACACTCTCTCACCCTTTGTCAGTGTACTTGCGATTGCATTCACAGAAAAAATCCTCCACCTAGTCAGCTCGGAGTTATAAATTTCGTCCGATACATTTTATACACTCTACTAATTCACTAATAATGCTCTAATAACTATTCACTCAAGGAAAGCGAACTACATAGATTCGTATCAAGGATCCGCATCATCCATCATTTCCTTCTCAAAATTCAATATATATTTCCAGTAGTTCAAGTTGGCGTGACGCGTCGGTATGTATGTATATGTACTTTTGATTTCTAATCTCCTTTTATCCGTGTTCTTATCACGTTTTATAACAGCAACCATATTGCGATTTGCACAAAGGGAAGATCTAGCCGCCACACTTGTGACAGATGAACCGCTGTAGTCGCTACGAAAACTTGAAGGAGGCGAATAAGCACCTTGTTTCTGAGAGACTGATTTATCAATATTCAAGTTCGTAGTAGGCGACGCATGTGCGGTTTACAAAGTCTCAAGTGAGTTCTTTCACATGCATAATACACTCGGTGAATATCTGAAGGACGTCTCGGTGATGGTCGCACAATCTGCCGCGGCTTGCCACGAGGCCGAGAGAGAACTATATGCATTGCAATATACATAAGTACATAGCATTGTGGCGCTTCCAGACAGGCGGGCGAGACGGTCATCCTCGTTATTCTCATTACATGTTTAGGAAATGCTACTAAGCAGCGGTTGTAAGGTGGCTCCAGGCCCAGGGATTTCGTATTCCCGTCTTTTGAATCAGAGAGATGATGTCCATGTCAGTGATAGTGATACTGACTGCTATAGAAACACGAGCCTTTCAAGCTTCAAGTCGGTACCAAAATTCTACCTATCCTTTCACTCGCGAATTCGTTAAACCGGATCTCGGAACCGCTCCGAGTCTTGGCTTGGAGGAAGGAGCTGTAACAGTAACAGCTCAGCTCAAACGACCTATCCCATCGCATGATGAAAACAATGTATACGTATAACCTCGGGTAACTCCATCAAGCTTGGTTGGACCTGATTCCTCCAGATCAGAAATCTCTGCCATGGTTCTTGAAAGGACCGTTCCCTCCCGGCTTTGAATTGCATAGGCACAGTGCGAAATTGTATTCGCTCAAGTGGGTACTTATTCCCGAGCGCGGGATTGGATAAACGTTTCGTCAGTCAACTCTCATCCCCCCTTCCCTCTCTTCTTCTTACTTTAGAGCCGTTGGCTATATATCGGCACTTAACCATTGAATACTCTACACTCTTTACCCCGAATTACCCCAGACCCAAGCTCTCGTTCAACTTTGTTCAGCAGCATTTGGGATCCAACTCATGAGTGGTCTACCACCCAATACGAACCTCGGCCCGACACTAGGAGCTGTAGAAGTCGGGGTTCTGGTAGCGACTGTATTGTATGGGACTGTTTTAGTGCAGACGTATAATTATTTCCATGGGCAGTTTCAGGATAGGACGTCCATCAAGCTTTTAGTGAGTATTACAAGTTTTTCCATCCTTTTTTCGGGCATCGGGCTTCTTGGCAGAATGGCTTGCTTACTGAGTGTATTTTGCGGTGATGATGGAGTAGGTTGTATTTCTGTGGTACGTGCTCTGTAATCCCATGTCGATTGAGAGGTTATGGTTGATGATGATGCGGGTTGCCACCTGCTACTTCTTGTTACTCATAGTCTCCTCGAAACTGTCGACACAGGATTTTTATGGGCGTATCTCTACTCGCGAACAGTGGACCACTTTGGCAATTCCGAGATTCTACAGCAATCGTATTGGGCATTGGCATGCTCAGTTCCAGTGGCGAATTTGGTCGTTTTCATTGTCCAGGTACGCTTGCCCATGTCATTTAAAAGTTTTGCCAATAAACGTTCCCTTTGAAAAAAAGTTATTCTTCGCATACAGAGTATACAAAGTCTCCACAAAACGGATATACCCCATCATCTGCATCCCTGCTTCCATGTTCCGGTTAGCTATGGGTTTTGCTATTGCAGTGACCATGACTATGGAGTCGCTTTCCATGTCTGAATATGTTATCAAGTTTAAATGGCTCATGGTGGTTGCGCTTTCGGTAGGGGCTGCGGTTGATATAAGTAATACAGTGGCGTTGTATGTGTGTTTGCAGATGAGGACTGGAGTTCAGCCTGGGTGCGTGTGTGGCTAGCAAGGAAGCTTGGATTGGGATGGGTCTGACAATTATATGCTTTAGGACGCAGAGGATCCTCGATAAGCTTGTGCTGTGGACTATTGGTTAGTCGTTTTCTTTCCATCGCCGCCGGGAAACTGGCAATTTACTCTTTCTTACTCGGACAGAGACTGCTTTGCTTACTAGGTAAATTGGCCGGGTGCATTATTGATAAAAGGATGGATCTAATTTAATTCCTCTGTCAACCAGTTTATGTGGAGTCTTGGAAGTCGTTTTGGTAAGTTTTATACTTCCGGTCTAAGCCTTCACCAACAATTGCACTTGATACTTAGATGGCAACATCTGATCAAAACCGTAAGATTAGAATCACTTTTTGTTGTTGTAATGTTTGGTTGACGATGAACAGTCCTCTGGATATTCTTCTTTTTCCAAACACCAAAATGTAAGTTTCCAAATTCACTTGATTCACGACCGTTACTTACTGTTATGATGAACAGTGTACTCTAATGCATTGCTGGCGTCGTAAGTATCACTGCTGGATCCAGCCAGGCGGTGCTGACATTTCAAGAGATTGAACGGCCGGGCGTTGCTACAAAATATTCGACAAGCTGTCAGCGTGAATACAGATTCTAGATCATTCCAAGTAAGCTCCATCACTTCCTCATTCAAAATACCTTTACCATCATCCTAATCACAAGTTTTCCTCCCAGGCCGGTAGACGAACAAACGTTGAAGTCCGAATCGATGTAGATGTTGATACGGGAGAACCTACGACGCCAAACCGGGTGCATTTTCTCAAAACCTCCACTTCTGATGAAGGAATGGATAGAGGCATGGAATTGCATAGTATGAGTTTGCCGGGGAAGGATTCTGTTACGCCGAACGGATCGATATATGATGCGGAGAGTTTAGCAAGGGGCAGGACTACGGTTATATGAGCGGACAGCTGGTGACTTGTCGATATCCTTATTCTTTTCGGGTGGTATGTGTGTACACTATAGATTGTGAATTGTAATAAAACAGCAGATTCACGTACCCTCAAACGCGCCTGGCGCGTGCGTGTTTTTGGTTAGTGTGATATGTTTGTTCATCGACATCATTCATTGATTGATGTGCGATATAGGCTCGTTCGTCAGCGGCGTACATAAAATGACTGGGTGCGTACCATAAATAAGCTTTCGATGAGTCTGGATGCAACCTTGACGTATGGAGGCAGTGGGATGATAATAGGGGTACACTCAGGAGTAGTGTTCTTACTGCGGTCTAGAGTCTATTTTTAGGGGTTATTCCGAGAAAAGTGGAGTTGATATACCCCGGACATCGAGCTATCGTATCGCTTCAGAAGGACGTTGGAGGTGAACAAGTGAAATTTTCAGCAAGACGTAATAAACACGCGCCTGTACGTAAGTGCGTGATCGAATTTCAGCAAATGAAGTCATTGGCGTTGATCATCCCATAAAACAAGGTTGGTTTTTTTTTCAAGACACCTGTCTGCCACGCCAACTCCACTCTTCCTGATATCCGTTCTACGACTTGACGACCACCTTCTTCGAAAATGTCCCGCGTCTTTTGCATCCCAGGAATAATCTTTTTATTCTGTGCTTTTGTCCTCAGCTTTTTGGTGTCCATTTCAACGCCGTTTTTGCCAGCGTTGGACATTGCCCGTGTGCATTTTGACAATCGGGCGTTGGTGCTTGGTGAAACAGATATTGTTGAGACAAGAGTGCGTTCCTCCTTGCTTTTTTGTCGTCGCTCAAGCTGACCGTTTCTGCTACGTAGTTTGGTATCTGGTGAGTCTCTCGCTCTTTGTTCTCCTACACTTGTTCTAACGCCATTGGACTAGGTCCCCGTGCTCGTACGACAACGACGGTACCAAGACCTGTCTGGCAGAAGGACATGGATATAGTGTATCAATTAGCAACCCCGACAAGGATTCCTTTACCACCATTGGTTCGAGTTGGACTAGAGGTTTGGCGGTCCATCCTGTTGGTGAGTACCTGATTCCATCAATCACACCATTCACTTACACCTTTGAACAGCCACCGCTGTAACCTTCATTGCACTATGCCTCTCCTTCTCCTCACACATCACCGTCACTCTCCTGGCATCTATCGTCTCCTTCCTCGCTGCCCTGCTTACCCTTATCGCTTTCGCTATCGACATTGCCTTGTTCGCGTTTGTCCGTCATGAGACTGGGAACGTAGCAGGCGTTGGCGCGCACACGAATACAGCTCCTGGTAGGTTTCTTTTCTACGTTTCTGCGGGCTGCGCTGACCGAGTGTTTACATTTCCCTTGTCATTCTTCGCGTCTTCTTGCCTTCTTTTCCTGTGCTTTCTCGGTCATTCCGGACATTGTTTGCAAATTTGGTGTTGTCAACCCCCTATACCGGACTATTCTACTCCATTTGGATCAACAGGCTTCTGGCTCACCTTTGTCTCGCTCATCCTTACCCTCCTCGCTGGCTGTACCGTCTGTTTCGGCCGTAGAAGAGATAGAATGGCAGGTGCTAGCTACCCCGAGATGACTACGACTACGACAGAGAAGAGAGGTTTCTTGTCTAGGTTCAGGAGGAACTAAGGAAGGAAGGGAGGGTTTGGTGTGGGGTTTTGAGATGCGGAGGTTGGGTTTTCTCGGATGAGTGGGTGATGATGAAGCGGACAATGTCAAATGATGTCGTTGCGGTTTACAGCATACAAGCATACCCATAGGACATTTTTTCTTTCCTGTTCTCTTGTCTACCCAAAATTTCCCAACGGGCGGCATATGTACACTCGCCTCCCTTCTTTTCTTGGATTTGGATTCGGCTTTATATCTACATGGCATACTTTACTATCCCCGACTTTCGTTTTTCTACCACTATTTACATCGTTTCGTTCTCTTCTTGGACGTTTCTATCCAATGCAATTACTACGTGTTGTTGTTTGCCTACTAGGAATTTCACCAATACATCTTTGTAGCCTTTTCGTGTGAGCTATGCAAAAAACAGCTGATGCAAATCATCCACATGATACCAGTCAACGTCATAAATAAGTACAGCGTCGTTGCCTCTTCTCATCTCTGGCTCGAACAGTTATCTTGAGCAGCTTTCGTATCCTGTATTCCTGGTCCTAGGCATTTGGTACAACGACGTAGAGAACTTTGAAGTGAAAGTTTGGAGTGGTTGCTGGTACTAGGTGCGTTTTTGCCCTCGTCTTTTCGTACACTGTCAACTTCAAGCTTAGAGTTTAATCTGGTAACAGGTAAGCCTCTACTGTATCCTGTGCGGTATTGGCTCAAGCTAGTCCGTACCTCCAGCTCTGAGCATTGATTCGGTTATACAAGGAGGCTTATGCGAATTACAGGCGTTTCTGCCAGTGGTGCGTCGGCTCGCTTCTTGTATGCTCACACTACAACTCATTGCATTCCAGAGCTATCAATTTCGGTTGTTATTCCATGGCAGTCTACGGGGAATCATCTCAGAGTGCCCAAACGTCCCGTACACCCTCGAATAATATATCATCAAACCAATTTTTGAATCCAATGCTTTCTGAACAAGGGACCAATACGTCTGCTCGGCCAGGGAATTATGATGATGACTCTGAAGATATGGCCCCCATCCATAAACTCCCAAATGAAATCCTCACTCAAATATTCGAGCGTTTCCACATACACATTGGCGTAAAAAATCCCGAATTCATGCACGTATGCTCTCGCTGGAGAACAGTTGCAATCACCTCGCCTACCGTGTGGACCTTTGTCGCTTTGGATCTTGCTACAGAAGGAAATTGCCATGCTCGCCTTCTCAAGACCCACTTGGAGTACTCCAAAGTGTTACCTTTGACAGTGATCCTTGAGTTGAGGGATCGGAGCTCCGAGGATTGTCTAGACCTCGTCGTCAGTCATGCAGCTCGTTGGAAGAGTCTGCAGTTGATACTCCATGGCCCGTGGAGTCCTCAGGGGAGTAACCTTGCTTTACGCTTCGCAACGATTCGAGAACTTGCTCTTCTCAAAGTGTTCAGCTGTATATCTGCAGCTGAAAACTTTCACAGTCCATCCGACTTGCTTCCATCCATTCTAGGCCCAGCTAGAAATCTCCAGAAACTGTTGCTTGACGATTTTTCACTCTTTCCTGATGTGGAACATAGTTTCCAAAGAACACCCATCACTCAACTTGTGTTGCTTGTAAACCGCAGTAATGCTACCTTTAAAAAACTCGTAGAGTGCTGTCGTTGGTTGATCGAGCTGAAATATGTTATCAGCTCTTGGGAAAGTCGGGTTCCTATTCAAGTTTTAGCTCCACAGGATTCAAACACCGTTCAGGTTCTCCAGGTCGAGCTACAGAATGAAGGCCGAGGTGTCCAAGAGTTTTTCATCCAACTCTTATGTGCTTGTACCTTTCCTGCGTTGACCTCATTGTCTATTTCTCCACTTGAAAAGTCGAGGCATCGAGCAATGTTCTCAGGAGCGTGGCCTGCTCAGGAATTCAACGACCTTTTTTCGAGGTCGGGATGTAGGCTTACGACGCTTGCTCTAAACTACATCTCACTTTCGGATATCAACGTTATTTGTCTTCTTTTAAACACCCCAGCTCTGACTGACCTAACAATTCGGGAAGTTCGACCATCTGCGATGGTGCATAGAGCTGCGCAGCAAGCAGAAATCGCATACTACTCCAACTATGGAGGAGTGGTTCGCAATGAATCAGAACCGCAAGTCTTGTTTCCGGTGACCAAGTTTTTCCTGCGAAACCTCCGTATTCGTCACTTGATCTATGATGACGATAATAATAAGTCCCAGTCTCAGCCTCTGGTCCCAAAGTTGGCTAGACTCACACTTGATGTGAACGGGACTGATGGAGAGTTTGATGAAGAGGCGTTTGGGAATATGGTTTTTTCTAGATGTCCTCCTATGCAGGGAAGTACTAGTGCTGAACAAGTGTCGAGGGGGCTGAGGTGCTTGAAGTTTGTAAAGCTGAGGGTTTTTAAGAGGGGTTCGAGGACGAGGGTTGTTGAGATTGATTTGGAGAAAGAGGATGGGTGGAAGGGGCTGTAGTTGACCACGAGAAGCCTATAAAAGATAGATCGATGTAATTCAGAGAACCTTTCCACTTAATATGCCTCAAAAATCAATCAAAGTACGCCTAAGATTGTCGATGATCAAGTTTCTAGCATTGTCCATCAACGACACAAGTCAATGCGAGGCTGTGCTAGCAATTAGTCAAGGGGATCTGCCAGTTGGCCGCTCTGCCAGCAGCAAGTTCTTTCCGAGTCCTTTTTTTTGGCTGGCCGGATGTTCAGCTTCAGTCCGGTACACTTCGAAAGTTCCGTTCATGCACTCGAGTAATCGTTCCTCATGCGGCCGACAAAGCGAACCTTTTACACCTCATGTCAGTATACTTAACCTGGGACGACACGGTTTACTTGCGACAGCTCAGGACTTCCTTTGGTTGTCATCATCCTTATTCTGTCAGCAAAATCTCGAAGGGGGCGAAAGAGACCTCATGGGATACGACGCCGAGCTTTCCCGGTTACAAAACAGAATTACAGTCATCAAACAGGAACGCGAGAGCCTTCGTATGCGTATCTTCGTGGATGTCTCTTGCCGTTCCAATACTACATTGCCTACCTCCCGAGGTCGACCATCATATTTTTACTCACTTACGATGATGTCAACCGGTCTTAAGTACCCTGAAAGTGGCCCCGGGGGAGATCTGCTTACTTCCACATTGAATGCGGTGTGTCGTGGAGATTCACTCCAGAAATCTAGGTCACGATTGCTATCCAATCGGTATACTTACAGGGATGACGAAGTGGAAAACGAGGTCGTGAACAGGGAAACACTTGACCAATTACACTCAACGCCCGACGTTTCGTGCGACTCGAGGTGAAGGGGATCTACAAGATGCGTTGATGATTTGATGGTTTACCTGAAGCTGCGTACATGAATTTTTAAAAAATATTACACAGATGACCACCAGAGACTCAGATAGTAGCTGTACAGTAGGCATATTTTTTTTTGAAAATTTACCCTGAAAGAGTTTCTTCTTTTCACTCTCCATTCTCCTTTACCTCCTGGACTGGATGCTTTCCCTCGAATTCAGAACCACGGGCCCAAACACCACCAATTGGACATCCCATCAGTTTCTCAGCTGCTCGTAATGTTTCTTCATGACCCACTAGGCGCGAGTAAACAAAAAACCAGGAGACCGACACCAGAAAATGCACGTACCTCGCTCGAATCTTTCCGGACCCATCTCTTCCAGCCTATAACCCCGACAGCCCCACTTTTCGCTTGTTTCACCGACCTCGAGCCCGAGGGCAACCTGGAACCTTTCTAGAAGACGGCCGAGATTGGAGGTAGGACGGGGTTTATACCATGGTTGAGGCTGGTACCAGCGTGGATGCATTCGCAGAAGAGTGTCGCTTGCAACCTTGTTCGGCCCGCATTCTGGGGGGAAGATAGAAGACGGATTTTAAACTGAGAGAAAGGAAAGAAGCAAAGAATGCATGTAGGTACCTCCTGCGGCAGCCTTCTTTGCCCGGTCAAACACCTTCTCCAATTCGATGTCATTGACAGCTACGCCCTCTGTGCGGGGTAACAAGAACCAATAGTGGAATGCACTAAACCCGCGGAGGACGTAGCATGTAAGCGTCGAGAGCCAGCTAGGTTGTTCCGGATAACTAATTGCAAAGGTGTCGAAATTAGGTTTTGTTTTGACGTAGACGAGAAAAGTATACGTGCATCATGGCTACTCTGACTCTCTCCTCTAGTAAGCTAATCGCCATCCTTTTCAGGAAGGCCTGGATACCAAACGCCTTCGGGAAGGGATAAACGAGTAAAGCCAACGTACAGTTAGCGACTTCATGGTTGGACTGAGCGGGGATCATTACGCGAGACTCGTAGTCCTGTTGAAGCAGATGAGTAACGGGGCCACAATAGTTCAGGGAAGGCAAGCAAAAAATCTGTTATCGAGGAGTAATAAAGCACCCACCTCAACCCAATCAGCCAATTCCTGCCTCGACTTTGGGATTTCCTTGATACCCATTCGTTTACCGATTTCATACCAGTAAATAAAATAAGCCTGGATATAAGCAGGTAAGAAATGAAGATCAGGAGCTGATGAGTCTAGGGGACAAAAGACCATAGAACTCACGTCCTTCTCCAGATCGCTGAATTCTCTCCATCCATACAACTTTGCCCATCTTTCCGGTTCGAAGACGAATAAGGCAAGGGTATAGATGAAGTCTTCGTTCAACTGAATTGGATAATCTGGTCAAGTAATGTCGGGTACGACACAAAGATACGTACAATTGGATACTTGACATGCAACCAGTTGACTCGGGCAATGGCAATATTAGCGCGAGGGTCGTCTGCAAATTCCGCTCCTGTAGATTTCCCAGAGTTTCCGTGGGTACGACGATGGTTAGGATCCGATTCGGTGGTCAAGTTGGGAAAAAGTGGACAGGTAAGCCACGTGTCTGAGACCGTTAGAATCGGAACGAAATTTTTAGAGGCGGGTGCTCACAAATAAACAATTCTGTGTCGACGTATCTCCTGAATACACATTCCATGCTTCCCAGCTCTTTCGTTTTGATTAATATTTTGGAAATGGTAGGGATCCCATACGTCTTGAACAATGCGAACGAAGTACCATAGTACACCAGAGAAGGCATATCGAACTGCATCGACGCGCGGATAATCTCCTGAGCATCAGTGATGGAGAGAGACGAGGGTCCGTACGAAGTATACCGCGGAAGGAATTTCGCATGGGTTTGTTTGTAGTGCGACCAGCGACGAAGACGGACCGAGAATAAATAGCATAGAATGAGAGGTAAGAAGACGTAGAGCGGGTTGATGGGAATACTTGTGGTGTTCATTGCGAGTACCGATCGTCTCGCTCATCCTCTCCTTTATGGGTAAAGAAATTTGAAAATAATGGGAGCTAAGCAACCAAATGACCTGCGGAAATGACATTTCGAGGATTTTCATGGTTGGCGAAAGGAGGTTTCGGAGAAACCCGATGTACTTTTGAAAAGTCACATGCGGACCAGTGCTCGGTGGCGCACAGTAAATTAGTTGGTCTGCCCCATCCAGAAATGGTTGCTGAGAGCTCAGATAGATTCGCCAGTCGATATGTACCAGCTAAGGCCGAAACTAAGTTCATCGATATCGTGCACTGAAATTGTAGTGGTTCCGAACAGTATTTCAAGAACAAGTAGTGTTCTAGGCTGAGTAGCACGATACGGAAGCTCGGAAAGCTCCATTTTTGCGATTGCAAGTCCTATGATCCGTTCGCCGACACACGCACTCTATACTATCTAAGTAGTAATAAATAGGTACACTTGTATACGTACGGTGGCACTTTCCTGTCATGTTCTCCTCGATATTGACCAGTCTCGTGAGATATCACTACCTCAATCCAGGACATTTATGAAGAGAAAGCATCGCTTCGTTTGAGAAGAACCTTTGGCACAAATTACAAGTCCAATCTTGTTTTTTGCCATGCTGACTCGCCTTTTGAAATAATATATTGAGAGAGGTTTATCTATCGAAAGAAAATTTACCTCGTGTCTCATCATATCGTGCTTTCGTGTGAATGTCTCGTCGCAGAGAGAGCATTTCACCCTTTTCTTAGCTGCCTGATTTGTCTTGTTTTTCGAGTTGCTAGATCCCGCCTGCGATTTGCTCTCATCAGATTGGTCTGTATATGAAGCATTAGAATTTCGACGGGTTTGGCGAGTTCCACGCTTTACACCGCCCTCAACATCCGAACGACCTCCGCTAGATTCGTGGGAGAAATAATCTGATTCTGAGAGACTCAGTATTAGCTTTATCCCGCTATTGAATGAAAACGCAATAGGTACCGGATGTAATGGATTGTTCCGGAGTCCCGGAAGTACTGGAAACATCATTAACAGTATTCCTAAGGAATCCCTCGAGTGACATGAGTGACGTTAAAAGGTTAACATCTGAGTTTCGATCCTCGCCTGTTGGTCCGGAATCATGTCGAAGATAAACGAAAATGGATTTTTTAGAACTTACGAGTAATGATGTTAGCAGCAGGGGGATTTGGGTAAGCATGAGCTTCTGCTAGGAACGAATCAGAGTTCCATAGCCTCTGATGAATAGTGGATTCTGGTATTGTGGCCGAGTCTGAAAGTCCAGGACTAGTTGAAGGGGTCTGAGGGATTTGGGAGAAAAGGTCTGTATCGTTATCTAGGCTCGATGAGAGGACTGGATGAGTAAAAGGTAATGAATGTCACTCAGTGTCAAGTGGTACGAGAACTAATTTCTTACTATCGAATGCACATTGTTGTAAATCCGTGAGAACTGGTGAAATCGTTGTAGGTTCAAGATCGGACATTTGAGTGTCAGAGGTCGGATTTTCTATGTAGGTCTATCAAACGGGGTGAGAAAAGCTAGTCAACTCACTCACCTCCCGATATCTGAAATTACAAACGTCAATTTCTATAAAACAGTTAAGACGATAAGTTGCTATACATTTTCCTCATGGTCTCCTTCAGCACCGTCTCTAACGATGAAGATTATCACTGAGGGGTGACCATCCACGACTGTTTCGTCAACCCGAATCGATAAGGGAAAGGAGTGTGTTAAAGAAAATTTGGTGTGTGGCTGGTTCAGTGGTTGCCAATGAATGCTGAGGGGTTGTCCAGGCGCGACAAACCGCAAACAGAGTTTATGACGGGAGAGATCTTCTAGGGCAAAGACGTGTGTCATTTGTCTGTCCGTGGATCGTTGAAAGTAAGGAAAGAAATGTCGTGGTACTCTTTCTTTATACTATTTCGAAAGTCAGTCTAATTTTGGGTGTTTATCTGGTCGTAAGTCTATCAAGGTACTATATAGCATCAAGGTAAGCAGCGGATATTCTACAAGGGTCAACACACCGCGGAATTCGTTATAGTACACCGGCGGCATACGTTGGGCAGCCTGAGGTTGCCGTTGGTCATAATAAAAACGTCGATCATTACCTACTCGAAGAGGCGGAATATGCTAAGAAAGATGGCAGTTTCGACTATAAGTACTTACGTGTGCACCGGTGGAGAGATTCCATTTATCTAAGCAAGGCTTATACTGAAGTTTGAAACCGCTATCAAAGGTTGAATCATTTTTTTAACTATTCTGAGGTCTGGCCCAATAAGTACCGAGTTAGGAAGTCTTCGGTGCCGAATTTGAAATATCGTGATTGTCCCTGATGCGGCCGCTCTAAAATTACAGCGTTGTGGACGAGCTCGAAGCCTCAAATCAGAGATATCCTATCCGAGATAAGCAGTGGCTACAGGTTTTCTATACATATGGTGCATTGAGCTTTAATACCATTCTCCCTACAGAGAGATTGAAGCGTCCCTCAAAAATGCAACTGTTCGGCTTAATAAGTTACGCTAAAAGCCACAAGTGGCTCAGGTAATAAGTTCAACATACACGAGCTCCCCAGTACTACGGTCGGTGCGATGAGGCGGTTGGAGACCGTAGATCAGAAATTTTTAGTGACTCGACTTCTAGAAAGGAAGCAAGTGGAGAAAAACTGCCGGATCTTTTTCTACAGACCACACTTTTACGATGGAATTTGTTACGTCAGTAACGCTTCTTTATCGACCGGGTGCGCTCTAGAACATTCAGGTTACATGCACCCGTTCTACATCACCCAGGACGGAAATCTTTGGTTCTAAGGTTCTGAAAATCTGTCTTCAAGTATGCCAGTTTACTCGGCGCCTACCTGAGGTAGAATAAAGTGTGAATTTCAAAGTCTCAGCAACGACTTGAACCGCCTGACCTTCTGCCTGATACCATGAAGTTGGCTGCCACAGTTGAGAAAGAGCTGGTTCTAACCCTTTCTCTCCTTCTGCTTTCTGGTGTGTAAAGGTTGCAGTAGCTCAATGGCAGGGATTCAGTTTATTCATATAAATGTTTAGAACATTTATTGTTTGTGGCAATACTGTACTTGCAGTGAGTGCATTGTTTGCTGCATTACCACACGAAGAGCGTCGCGTTTGTAGTATCTGTCGGCCGAAGTTTGCTTGATACTTGAAGTATTTTTCTGATCTGACTTGAAGATGCCAAATAACTCGTACAGATTTGCCGACGCCAAAGTTTTTGTACTCATTCTCCGCCGATAACGATTAGAACATTTCTGGTCACTCGAGTCTGAGCACTCAACTTGAAGATTCAGAAGCTGATAAAGTATGCTTCGGCGTACTCCCACAGCTTCTGGTATAGCAAGATGGAGGGATGCATGAGATAGTGAACCGTTGCACGTAGTAGGGGTTTGTGATCATCTGCCGCAGTCGCTGCTCCTAGTGTTAGCCATCATGCTACCTGCTACCTATAATTATAATGGTCTGCAATGGAGAACGCGGAGACCGAGCAAACGCAAATGATTCTAGCAAATGGAAAAAATGACAATCAACTGTCACGTCCACCGTCGCTTCTTCCCAGAAACGGCAGGCATCCCAGCCTCGATCACGTCCGGCAGATATAATTTTGCGGGTCGTGCTTGCGGGACGCGGGACAAAATTTGCGGGATGCGGGACAATATAAAATTTGTTAGGGAGATGTTGCCTATTTCATTTAGTGTATTGTTCTGGATGCATACTGCACATTTTTACTGAATAATACACTGTATTGACCACATAAATCAATATACAATGCTCTTTGATACTAATTCACTTTAAGAATTTCTTGCCTAGTCACAAAACTTACTATTTTCATTCAAATGTAGATTTATTCTAATTTCCAGTATCATGCAATGTTGATTAAAGGAACTAGTCATGTCAAGAGAAATTTTCGGCATGTGCTATTTTGTAGGTTGCAGGGAAAAAATTGCGGGTTGTGGGATAGTTTGTGGGTTTCATGAGGAGCTTCATTTTATGTACAATTGAGGTTGTAGTACATGTTTTTACTCTATAATATGTATCAATACTTAAAACACTACAATATTGCAACTTGACATGAAAAACTTCAATAACAAACATTATAAATCCAGCCATAGAAAGCAAAATGTACATTATTTTGGGGCCTGTAGCACACATCATATACTAGTAATGGGTGCCAGTATTAAATAGCTGCATTTTAAGTATACTAAGATCCATCAACACTTACACACTTCAAGTTGTACAGTACCATATTTATATAACAGCAAAATTACTATGAAATGCATGCAGTACACTCTCTTGGATTGTTTTAATGGTTTCAAAGCTAACAGGAGTCTAAATAGCACTCAAGTGCATTGATAGGCAACAACCTGCAGTGACCCGCATGACCCGCAAAAAATTTCCCGCGACCCGCAAAGTGTCCCGCAAAATTTATATAGCGTGGGACACTTGCGGGTCACTGTTCCGCAAATGAAGTACGTGTCCCGCAAATTTTACAATTGAGTTTCACGATATTTTCAGTACGTTAATTTACACCTGTCTCTATTATATGGTCTCTTTGAATTAGATGTTTGGAAGGCAGTTTTGGGGTCAAATTTCTCAGAAAAAAAACCAATTAATTACAATTTTTAATGGGTTAATAATCAATTAGAAACCAATTACCATTAAATACCGAATTTCAAGTAATCGTAATTTAATTGGTTGGAGCCTTAATTATAGTTGACAAAGAAACACTGGCACGTGCATACAAACAGTATATCTTACTATTGAGGCCCTTAAACTTACAATTTGGAAACTTGTAATTGAGCAACATTCATTTGTGAACAATTGCATTATGCCCTGGAGTTCTGGCAGATCAGCTATGCTGTTCTCATCATCTTGCCCTAAAAATTTGGCTCAATTCCAATAAGGAGTGAGGTTTTGGCATTTCTTTTTTCCCATTGTCAGTCTTGATGTTCACTGAATTGTTAGAGTTATTCTCTATGCATCTAATGCACTTACCTTTATTAGAGGTTGGTAAATGGAGATGATCATGCTTTTAACCTCCACTTTTGTCATCAGACTCTAGAATGGCAAGCAACTATTGTGTACCATAGGCTGCCAGTGTAAGACCAGTGGTACCTGAGAATTTTCTCAAGAAATATTGTGAGTATAGCTGGCACACTTATTGTTTCAACTGCTTACAAGCCACCCCATCTTTGACTCTTGGTGATGAAGTAACAATGGAACATGAGCAACTTTGTCCAAAATGCATCATATACCAGTAGCTCTAATGCTGCTGAACTTTAATTGTTGGTAAAACACTGCCAATCTGTTGGCTATGAGACTACTTCCCTCCACTGTGTTTGCTGATTTTTAATTTTGCATGATATCAAATTTGGCAGTCAAATCACACAGTAAAAAGGCATATTCACAAGACTACACGTCCACTAACCATGCGTGAGAAAATAGTCATTGGGATTAGCACAGCCACTGTCCCGCAAATCTGAGATCTGTCCCGCAAAATTTATCATCTGTCCCGCAAAAGTGTCCCGCGTCCCGCAAATGTGTCCCGCAAAATTCACCTGCCCGGATCACGTCGTCAGTGCAGCCTTTATAGACTTGTGCTTCCGCTTTTTCCCATTAGTATTTTTCCTCTTCTCTCCTTATCTGCATTGGAGCAATCCTTCCAACCTCATTGATGATATCAACCTCGCCCTCTCTGATTCCCTCACCTGTGTAAAGCTCTACCTTTTTATCTGGAATCTTTTCTAGCCTCTGCATAAACTCGATATCATAAGAATAGATTTTCCGGACCGACCGGCACAAGCTGTTCGGCCTATGGATATAGTCCTTAGAGGAGGTAGGGGTGTCATAATTGATAACGAGGTCGACGAAAGGGATGTCGAGGCCCTGAACAGTGGTATAAAAAAATCAGTCGAGTTATATATAGACGATATCGAAATGAGACGCCTTACCGGCTTGCAGCATTAGTGGCAACGAGGATATTTGAACCCTCGGTTTTAAACTTGCTCAGGGTACCTAAACGCTAAGTCTGGGAAAGGTCACCGTGGAGAGAGACGGCGCGGAAACCGAGTGTGCGGAGGATGATGCCAAGTCTGTGAAAGTATGAATATGACGAGAAAAGATGGATTCGATGAGGCTCTGAACCAGTACCTGGGGGCTGCGGCTACGGTCCATACTAGAATTTTGAATCATCGAGTTGATTAGTGAGACGAGTATTGCTTCTATTTGGACTAGAGGGCAGAGGAGGTAGAGTTGGTTGTGTATCTAGAGGCGAGAAAAAATAGATGCACTTTCTAGAAACCTGTACATTAGCAGGATTTCTTAAGTTTGCTCGTTTAAGAGTTGCCGCTTTTGAGGTTAGAGTTGCAGAGAAGAGATATGTTGTTCGTTCCGAGGGTGCCATTTTGAGTATTTCTTCTGGAGCAACACTAAAATCAGAGTCCGACAGTCAGCTTCAGAATCTGAAAAGTCGTCATGAGAGTTTAATTACAGCTGTTTTCATAAATATACGGAATCACAAAATTTTTCGTCATGAGGCCACCGATCGGATCTTCTCCGGCTCACGCGTTTACGATCATCCCGTGTTTTTGTGCCGATTTTGGCATTCGCTCGGACCTCCTCAGTCCAGAGGGGTGCCAGTTCGCCGAGTCTCTGATTTTGTATGGTAAATGGTCTGGTAGAATGGCAGACTTGTAGACAACTATGAATGCCCACTGTGCTATCCGGCAACTATAGTGTATGGTATGATACAGAATCTAGGACACATAAAAGATGGTTCGCAGTAAGGCATACTGTCTTGGATAGGGTGGTTGACAAGATGGCTGGAGGCGGGCAGGGATGTTGTACAGAAAACCCGAGGTCCGAGAATGCATCGCCGATTGCGAGCCGGAGAAGATCCGATCGGCGACTCGTGACGAAAAATTTTGCGATTCCGTATATTTATGAAAACAGCTATAAAGCACAGGAAGAGAGCACGCACCAAGAACTTGATATCCTTCAAACTAAATCCTTTCAAATGATCTAATTACCCCCCTGGTAGCCACTACAATATGAGGGCTCTTTGCCAGTGCAACCGCTTGTCATATCCTGTCTTTATCTCCACCAACAACTGCTCCAAGAGCATCGAATTTAGTATGCCAACTCTCGAGTTGGAGGGAGGATACACGGGAAGAGACCTTGAGGTTTTTCTCGGAGATGGTGAAGAATGGGTAGGGGGCTGGTTGGGGCTATTCCAGTGACCCTCGATGCAGCGTTCGCCTTAAGGCCTTAATTAAGGCCACCAAATGTACTTAGGTCTTAAAGGGTTAATTGGGCCTTAAATTAATTTGGATTTAAGGGCAATTTAAGGGCTTAAGTATCAAAAATTTAATTACTGTCATACTCATCTCTTGATCATTCTTGAGTCCCATCATCAAGAATATTGTCTTGGTCCCCCTGTGCTTAGAATAATTCAATATGCAATGCTTCTTCAGTCTGAACTGTCTGGCATTCTTGACTGCTCAGTCCACCTTACATTGTACAAACTCTGAGACTCATACTGCCACTGCTTCCTCTCCTATTCATAATTAATTGTGAATGGCAGCTGTGGAATGGACCCATTTCTGATTCCTGCCACTCATCAGGTCCATCCAGTGCCTCTGCATAATTTGGAACTCTTGAGCTCTCACTGGGACCTCAATTGCCTAACAAAAATTTTGCTTTAAGATCACATGTGTGACTGGCTTAAGGTCTTAATTAAGGCTTAAGAAAAATTCTCAACAACTTAGGCCTTAATTTGTTAATTTGTTAAGGCCTTAAATTAATTAAGTCTTAAGTCTTAGGGCTAACACTGCCTCGATGTCGGGAGGTATGCATTTTTCTTGAATAGGCGTGGAGATTTTGATGTTTAATTGTTTCCAGGAGGGGCCCTGGAATGCCCAGTTCTGAGAATTTTGGATTTCTTTTGGTCCATGGGAAGGTGTGTAGAGAGGAAAACGAAACGAAAATAACATGGTCTTGAGGACGCCCACAGAGATTACGTAATTGTATTGCTGGACGTCAGTAGATTGCCATTAACATTGTCCTTGGCATTGATGTATGTACAGAGAACATCGTATATGCATATAAAACAGTATACAAGCAAGACAGACACGGGGAAATGGAAATCTTCGATACAATTTGGTGTTTCTTCAAGTTCAGTATGGATACAGGTGGTTGACTCGGGCCTCTAGACGCGATGTTGAACACGGTAGGGAGTACTTGAGTTTCACGAACACTCGTCAAGTTGGATAAAATTGGAAGGCGTGATAGCCGGTTGGAGTGCTAAAAGATGAGAAAGCGTTGTGTCGGGAGATCGAGGTGAGTGTTCAAGCCGGCGAAATGATAAAAAACGACTTACACAGGAATAGATATCAGAGAATGGGTTAGCGCACCATCGACTTGTGCTTGATCCAACTCTTCCCCTTTTCCACACTGAACAAAAGTTTAAGGTTGACCATCATTTCCTGGAACACTGAAGGCTTCGACGCGTCCTTGCCCTTCAAGATACCCCGGAGTAGCCCAACCAATGACCCAGCATCCTCTTCATCCTCTTCCTTCTTCATCACCCTCGTCCTCTCCGTCCTCGCTCTCGCAGCCGCCTTTTCCTCCCGATCATTCCTCCCAAACCTCAACGGCGCATCCTCTCGTGTCCCATACCAATACACCAAATTTTCCTCTGCAAACCTCGGATGAAACCTCCAAGGCTCAAGTCCAAGCTCCATCCTCGCAGCGTTCATCTCATCTACCCTCGCTTGAATAAACTCGCGATGGCTAGTAAGATTGTTCCGCGCGTCCTTTTCCTTGATCGTGGCTTGAAACTCGGGAAACGTCTTGTCACACCAGGAGGAACGGAGGCGTTGTTGGTTGTAGGGGAGGTAGTCGCGAAGGTTGGCATGCGAACTGCGTTGGAGGTAGGGTGCTGCGAGTTTGCGTCCGCCTGTTCGGGGGCCGTAGATGATTTCAGGTTCGTCATCTTCGTACTCTGAAGAGTAGGAGGATGAGGAGTCATCTCTTCCGGCGGGGAGGAGGAAGGACGGGAGGAAACGCATGGCAAGCGAGTCGTACTGGTCGTGAAGCGGGGCGTTAATAGACAGAAGGGGGAAAGGCCTGCTCGTTATAGCCAACACAGATGGCTGAAAGGGACGAGATGAATGGATAGCGAGAGTGAAAGGGAGATAGAACAGTATTTAAGCCGTTCGTGGTCCAAGCGTAGGTTTGCACAATCCATTGTACTCGTCACGAGATCGTGCCACTGGTGAATCGTAGCATTGGTCCAAGCTTGAGAGAAGTCGTCCACAGTGAATGTCCAAATGGAGGCTGTCGGTAGAAAACCGGTGCGGATGACTCAAAATAAGGCTTGGTGTGATATCGTCGGCCCCTTCCGTTGCGTCACGATAAAGGAAGATGTTAGAGGACGAGTGCTGGATATGGAAGATAATAGGCAGTAGGCGCGTTTAGATATCCGAGTCCGGCGGTGTATTATAGCTTCCAGGGTAGGTTCTCTAAGAGGAGTCAGGGTATCGTCATCGGGTAGGGAAAGAATTAGAATACTACATGACCAGGCTACCGCAACGTTTGGTCGTAGCTGGCGTTCTCAGGATCTAAAGCGATTTCCTGGATCACTTGCGCTATCCGAGTCGGTATATCTTGCTTTGTGCGCTGAGATATTCGTTGGCAGACGGGATTGATCAAGTGACAGTGAAGGAAATGTTCAAGAGACGCCACGTGGATCGACTCGGAGGGCGGTTGGGCGCTTGTTCACCACGAAGGGATAGACCATCCATACACATCAAGATCCATTGAACCACCTTCAATTTTTCTACAACTAGACCACTAAGTACTAGACCAGGGACTCTGTCAACGTATTCCTGTCGACGTTCCTGCCAGAAGATTACTTCTTCGGTTCTTCAATACAGGTAGCTTCACAGTTGCACATCGGTGTCTTTTCATTCGAACGGTGTAATTGTATACAAGGCTTCCTGGCTTCTGTTACTTTATTTTCGTATAATGACACTGGGCCATCATCCATCATTCCGTTCCTGAACCCAAAAACAAAATTAGTTGCTTTATTCCCAAGTTCTTTACAGATGAGAATCCCAGCATTTGATCGAATTCGAAGTAATTGACGAACGTGGACGCTTTCAAGGTCTGCGATTGGTGTGTTATTTTTCAATTTCCTGTTGGATGAATATAGCTCTGACAGACCTGTTACTCAAACCCGACCCACTATTACAGTCGAACCATATGCATGCGGCGCTAGGGATTTATTAGTCTCTTTTGAAAACGTATATATAGAGGTGTTTGGGTTCTCGAGTAATTTGGACCTGAAACCTTTCCTTCAGTCCTCTCTGCTCAGACTCGAAAAATGAAGTTTCTCGAGCTGCTCGCTCTATCGGCCTCTACGTTGGCTTTTGTCGCCGCTGATTCAAATCATGATGGAGGACACAGTGATAACGGAAACCACGGAGGGAGCGGCCACGGTCATGGGGGACAGAGTAAACTGAACATCTTGTTGACAAATGATGATAGTTGGGCTTCGGCGAATATAAGGTGCGCGTTTAATGCGTTCCTTTGGAAGAGTTGATTTACGAGCATCTATGATAGGGCAACTTATAACGCGTTGAAAAGCGATGGACATAATGTATTACTTGTTGGGTAAAGCTTCTGTGCCTTTACATTATTACCGCAGCTAATGTATACACTGATAGACCTGCTGTTCAACAATCTGGCAAAGGTGGTACTTTTGTCCTTCCCACGACAAATATCACTGCACCTGGTGGCGAATTTGGCAGCATACCTGTTGGAGCACCATTCTTTGGTCACGATGAGCAGGATCAAAATCTCTGTGATTATATTCTATCTTTCTATTGACGTGAAACTCATTATATTATATAGGGTATTTTAATGGGACACCTGCTGCGACTGCCGTTTTTGCATTGGACATTGTTGTTCCTATGGTATTTGGTGATGAAAAGGTTGATCTTGTTGTTTCGGGTCCAAATGAAGGGCAAAATGCAGGACCATTCCTATATACATTGAGTGGGACTGTTGGTGCAACTTATGCTTCAGTTGAAAGAGGAGTATGTGATTGTGTTCTGAAGACTTCTCAATCTTGTTCAATTGTTTGATTAGATTCCTGGTGTTGCTTTTTCCGCTGGGAACAGTACTCATCGCTCATTCACAACACTTACCAATGATCCAAATGATCCTGCTAATATAGCTGGAAAGGTGAGTAATTTTACTGTGTTGGTATACATAAATCAAATTTGTATTCAGCTCACAGCAAACTTTGTATCTGCCCTTGCAAGAGGTGTTGATACCAAGAGAGACCGTTTGCTGCCTTTAGGTGTTGGTATTGGGTAAGTGCTGTTCATGAAGCTCAGGTAACCCAGATTAGTTAACAAAATTTTCAGAATCAATTATCCAATTTTTGGACCTGGAAACCCTTGTGTTGATGTATGTAATTTTGGAATATTTTAATGCCTAATTTTCTTACTTAGAAATTTCAATATTTAGCCTCCATTCATCTCAACAAGAATGACTGGTGGTGCTACTATTGACCAGCTTCATCTGGACCCTGCAACAGGCTTCCCTGTATTCACCAACTTGTAAGTCACATTGCTTGATAAAATTATTTACTCATTGATTATATTTTATTCAGGGTTGCACCAGGCTTGAACACTGCAATCAATGGAAGGAAGGATCTCCCCGGTATGTCACTATATATTTTTATAAAGACTTATCTTCTCAAAAATGTTATTGCAGGAGAGACACCTGTTTCTGCCCAATGCAAAACTTCTGTCAGTGTATTCTCTGTTGATTATGATGCACCTACTGGGGTTGCAGCTCCAATTCAGGGCCGTTTGAATGCTCTATTTGGAAAAAGTAGTCTTTAGGATTCTTTAGGAAAACTTGAATTTGAGGAGTGTTTTACTGTGGTATATTGGCAGCTTACATTTTGACACTGGAAACATATCAAAATATATCACTGTGACATATTTAAAACTTATGGAAATAATATTCCAAGTTATTAAAATAAAACATGATGAAATATAAGTTGTATATTTTGAATATATATTATGTAATATTGTTAAGTCCAGGCGAAGCGGATCCGGAGCGCACCGGGTGGAAGTCTTGGAAATGAAATGTGTATCAAGGGAAGCTGAAAGAATCGAACTGATCAAGACGGATCCAGAAGGCTCCGAGGTGAAGTCTAATTGTTTGTTGGATGGAACCAACTTACAACTTCGACGGATGAGGAGTCAGACAAAGTCAGACGAGGAGAAGATAGAGGCCAGCTAAGTTGATTTTAGACTTAAGCTACATACTACAAAGTATAGAGCTTATATACGAGGGTCTGAAGCAGACCCGGATAAAACACGTTGTAGGTAAAAGATAATAAGAAGGATATAAAGGGAAATGCTCAGTACATCATCATCGTGTGAAAACCCTTTTACAATAGAGAGAATACATGAGGAGGGTCATAGGATCATACATGAGGAGAGAGGAGTAAACATGAGGATAGATAAAGATGATAATGGACTGAGAGTCTAAGTGAGAATAATAGAAAACAGATGCGGATCGGATCCGATCGAATTTGACGAAGTTAGTTGTCATATGAGGGGAAAAGAGGATCCAGTCGGATCCAGCGGATGTGTGGATGTAACAAATATTTTGATTCACTGTCTCAGAATGTTATTAAAATATGTTCAAAATATAATTTACCAAATCCAATGTGAAATATTTTGATCTATTCCAAATCTATCAATGCAAACACAATCAAAATAAATTCATAATATGAGCTAATATAATATTGAAATAATAGTTTAAAATTAAATACCTGTCATATCACTGAACATCATCTGTGATGACTTTAAATATTACCAACATATTATGAACCAATTTTATCAAGGTATATTTTGAACAAAACAGGGGTGAACTAGTCTGAACAGATCAAAATAAGTTCAAAATATTATATTGATAAAATCTTATGAAATATATTAACCAATCTCAATAAACAGTTCAAAGATTCAATTCAATATATGAATTAAATATTTCACCATAACATATTTTAACCAACTCTCAATAAACAGTCCAAAGGAATCAGAAGATAGATTCAATATATGAAATGAATGTGTGCATGTGATATATTTTAGCCAACTTTGAACAATCAGTCCAAATGAATTATAAAATAAATTTAATATATGAATTAGATACTTCATTGTGATCTATTTTAATATACTGGGGGGTTACATTCCCAATTCACATAACCAAGTTTGATTATATTCTTAAAATATGCTTTGCATATGTCATAATACATTTTGAACACAAATCAATATAAGTTGGGTGGGGTCCTTAGAAAAATAAATGTTATATATTTTGAGTGAATATTGTTACTTTTTGTCATCTTGTCTGTCACTTTTGATCACATTTCATCATTTTTGATGAATTTCCATGATTTCCTGTTTTGCCACTTTGTCACCTTTCACTCCCAGTGAAAACCCCACCTATTATCAGTGATTATGGCTGGTTTCCATATGATTTTCTCACATTTCCATTGATTTTGGGGAATACTAGATGACTGGCGATTATAGCCGATTACTGTCTATTTTCGTTGATTAATAAAATAGACCTATTTCAATTTACATTGTGTTCATACACATTTTACATGATTACAGGTGATTTTTCTATGAATACCATGTATTAGGTCTACATCTAATTGTACCTGTGTCATATTGCTGTTGTGGATAGCACTGCCCATTCCCTGCACATAAAATAGGTTCTAGATTGTACAAATCGGTGAGTATGGCAGCAGAGACCATAAACAGAACTCGACATACTACATTTGTGCTTGTGTTGCTGCCCCAGCTGCGAGTTTCTGAAAACAAATGAATAAGAACACAAATTGGACACATGAGAATTAGTATGCACGGCATCCTTAGCCTGCTGCTTATATTCCTGCATTTACTTGTTGACAAGCTTATCATATCCAAAATACAGACAATGTACCTTGGTTTTTGAGTGAGGTAGAGCCTGGAACCATTTCATGAAATTGCTCTTCTTTCTGCCTGGATTGTCCTGCACCCATGCAATCATAGTGTAGTTGCTGTAGAATAGAAACATTAGTATGGCTGAAATTGAAAAAATGTGAGAGATATATAAAAGAAGTAGGCCATCGCTCCGCGTGGCAGATACGAGGCCATCAGCGCTCAGCGCTCAGTGCGAAGTCCCGAGTGATCTTCCAAATGGGGATTTGACAGTTTTCGCACTGCCACCTCTGTGAACCAGGAATTAGTAAAGACGAGTCCCTAAAGGGCCTCGTAACTTATGGTCCTGTGTACACCTTGCTAGGCTGTGCTAAGACCTCCTCTGCCTTCACTAATTTCTCTGGCTTCTTTCCCTTTGCCTTTGCAGAAGTGATTGCAGTAGGGGTGGATACTGTTGCTGTGATAACAGCAGAAGCTGTGGTCATTTGCAGAATTTGTGGAAGTCAATGCTAACATAAGCCAACAGACACTGTCACAAATTGCCTCTATTCTTTTACCTCCACCATTAATTCCCCATCAACAAACCTTATTGAAACCAGATCACAAGTCGGTCCAGACCAAAACCCCTTGATATCACTACATCACAACTGCCACATGTACCCATCATCATCTGATCAGACCAACTATCAACTATGGACTGGGCTATTGTACTATGATAGTCACCTGGATACCTTCATTGCCTCATCTCAGTTCATTGTTCCTTATTCAGAACAAAGCCTAGGACAATACATAAATACCATAGACACTGTAGTAGTACCTCAGTTTGTCCTCTTCATCTCTACACTGTACAACAGTAGTTCTGCACTGTATCTGAGCAACAGACGGCCAGCTCATTTTATCTCTTACCTCTTTCTACTTACAATCTATCTTTTCTCTCTCTCTCAGTTGTGTGTGCGACTTGAGTGGTTTCAGTGTTGTCAACCCGAGTCTTGACAGACACTGTCAGCAGATCAGGAGTGAGAGTAATGCTAAACAGGTTACCTATAGTCATAGTTGTAGTCAGAGCCAGAGCACTGGTGGTACCATTGGTCAGAGCAGTATCATTTGTAGCAGTTGTCAAAGCTTTAGTCATGATTGGGATGGTTGAGCTAGTAGCTAAAGAAGCAATGGTGGAAGGAGAAGCTGAAGTGGTAGTCAAAGAAGTAGTGGTCACAGTGGTGGCTGAAGTGGTAGCTGGAGCAGTGGAAGTGGTAGTTGAAGCTGAAGTGGCAGTTGAAGTGATGGTTGTTGAAGTGGTGGTCAAAGCGGCAGTCAAAGAAGCAGTGGTCAAAGAAGTGGTGGTCAAAGAAGCAGTGGTTGGAGTGGTCGTAGCTGGCATTACAGGGACAGTAGACAGTGATACACCTGTTATTTACTCTATGCAGTAATTTGCACATTTCCTTCACAATTTAGACACTATAAATGCTGGATAATACTTGAACTCTATACTAGAGCTACACTGTACAAGCACTCTACATATACTCCATTCACCAAAGGATGTTTCTTCTGAGGGACTCAATTACTGCAGGTGTAACTGTTAGTTCCAAAGGCAACTCTAACATCCAAATCTAACTGACGGCATATTTGACATAGTGTTGAAACTGACAATGCTGCACCATCTGAAGTGTGGTTTACAACTGTACAGTTTTACTTATCTAATATTTCTTGAACCCATAAATACTGTAGGCACCTTAGCTAGTTTAATCAGTTACCCATATGTACTCAGCTTTGGGATTATCTCCTAAGGCTATAGTTACTAGTGGTACTCTAGTTGGTTCAGGGGTAATACACAGAAGAGTCCAGAGCACACATTACTTTTGCAAAGCTAAGAAATGTGAAGTTTGTCCAAAGCAAATGACCCTCATGTATGTACATAGCACTGACTATAGTCTCTTTGGATCCCCACCTGCAGTTGTGTTGAGTGTAGTCCTCACGCTTTCAGGTGTTGCCCTTACAGTCATCTTTGTTGTCTGACCAATCATCCTCAGAGTCAGAGACACATTGGAGTGGTGGGGTATCATTGTCATCGGTATCCTCTAGTTCGTCAGAGGAAATGTCAGACAGTTCGTTGCTGGAAATGGGTTCAGCCATATAGGCAAAGGCCAATTCGTCCACTGCATTAGCTTGTCCACCCTTCTCCTTGGGTGTTGGCTGTTTTGGAGCGATTTGGGTATCACCCTTAGATTCCTTCAACAACTCTTTCCCCTTTGCTCCATTGTTTCCTCCATCGCTCTTCCCTTTACCATGGAATCCTCCCTTGCACTTCTTCTTGGGAGAAGAACAGTTGCAGGAAATATGACCTTTTCCACTGCAATTGTAGCATTCAATGTCCTCGGGGCTGGGGATATTGTCCTTTGGTTTGGTGTTGGAATGACTATTATGGATTTGTGCATGGAAATGGGAAGGTTTGACTTGTAGGGCAACATCTTTAGATTGAGAAGGGGTAGACAGCTTGCTAGGATCTGGGTCAGAGGTCTTAGCCCAATCAGGAAGTACAGGGTTTCATGACTTGTACTCTCGACAAAGTTCGTTGTAGATAACCTGCATAGGCATGTTCTTCCTGTCATGGGCAAGATGGTAGGCAGTCATTTGCGAACGGATGAAATCTCAGTAAGGTTTTGGAATCTTGGATATGATGTGTGACCGAATCTCATCACGACTGAACTGACCTCTCATGTCTAGAATAGACGTTACAATTGTCTTGTCCCTCATCAACCATTTGTCAAGGTTCTCCTTATCCCCACAAGCCATTAGCATCCAACGTGCCTTCAGGTCAGCTGTATCATTCTCTGTCTTGACCTGAAATTCTCTAACCAAATTTAACCATGCATCTTTGCAAGTCGTAGTCCCATCCATGACTTCCCTTCGAACATCAATTGTGAGTTTTTGAACTAGGAAAACCCTGCACTGATTCTCCAACAGTCTCCAAGCTCTATACGAATGCAATTCTGAATCGAAGGCTGTGGAGGCACCTCTTCCCGTTCCCATTTCTGGTTCTACAGGAGGTTCAAAGTCGAACCTAACCAAGTGACCAATCTCTGCTGCATTCGCAGCGTACAACCAGAGTTCTTTGAAGTCAGCCCAATTAGCTCCATCAGCACAAGCTTGGGAACTTCACGAAAGTAGTCGGCTTTTTGGTTAATAGAGTAGTTGGATAGGGGTTCGGGTGGGGGTACAAAGGTATCGCCGTAGATGCCTGAATGTTGTTCGGCAGTCTGGTTGATATCAGGTGGGGAATCCTTAGTATCTTCCTGACTGTCAGAATGGTCATCGGCCCATGGATTGCTTTCGAACGGAGAGAAGGGTGAAGACATGGTTTTCGATAGGGGTCAATAATGTAGAGATGAATAAAGAGGCTAATAGTGTTCGAACAGAGTGAGAATATGAGTGAGCGATTGTGAATAGAAATCTTGTTCTTAAGGTTAGTGGAACGCGGGGCCCATAACCTGTAGAAATAGGTAGAGGTGCTAAAGAATAGACCGAGGCTCAGTGTAAGTAAAAGAGACAATGCTATATTGTAAATACCTAATAAAGAATAGACCAAGGCTATTCTAAAGTAAGTAATGTGTCCGAATCAAGTTAAGGTATAATACTCACCTCAGTGCAAGTAAAAGAGACAACGCTGAGGTGTGACAGTGACTACAGCAACTATATACAGGTAGTATAGGGGTCCAATCGAGAAAGAAAAGAAACTGTAAGTACATTATCCTATACATGTATACTAGGTCCATCTTGTACTACAATGACCAAATCCAACAAACATAAATTTCTGGAAATTAATGGCAAATGCAAAAACCAGGTCCCATTTTATCTGTTTGCTTCTGGGCCTGCATATGTCTTGCACTAGAAATACAAGTATACCAAGTAAAATTTCTTTCAATTTGCCATCTAGACCACATACTTTGAAGTTTTGACTAAATTGTCACATTTTCTGATAAATGCTTGCAGCTTCACAAACACCACAATCATAGTTTCCAGATGATTAAAGTGGCTGGGTTTGAAAGACATGCATAGTAGAGCTCCATGGTTGGATGTGTCCTGACACATCTGACGTGTTTGCTCATGTGACATTGCAAACAAGAACAAACAAAACAAAACAAACAAACAATCCAGTGTTAGCAGGACACACAAAATCTTCTGCTCTAACCATCACCATGCTTCGTGCGCTTTACTGGAGAGCAAAGGGGAGTCCAAAAGGGCCGACAGATGGGCCTGGGCCCAAGGGCTCAAGGGACAGGCCCAGTACCCTTTTAGGAAGTAGGGGCTTGGGCTGGGCCCAGCATAGCAGTACACATCAGTTCAGTATAGCTTTAAGGAGAACATTAGAAGATATATAAGAGGACAGCGTACAATCCCTAGAGATACACAGTAGGCCTGATATGTGTTTGGCCCAGAACCCTCACCTTGCCGCGACATGAAGACACGTACATATCTGTGCCTGCTCATATGTTCCTTTCATATTTATTTGACTCTTTGCAACAAACTCTGGGCCTACTCAATACCATTTCTCTTGAGCAATTGACACACTTTACTGAGCTCACCACACATATATGGAACGACATTCTTTCTGCCCAAGCATACAACCACCAGCCAGACATATCTCCTTTGCTACTTCTGGACCACATACGCATCTTTTTGTCTTATGTATGTGATATCCCTATTCAATTTATCAATCCCTGCTGGTCAGCCATCAAGGACCTAGTTTGGCACAGGGAGGATGATCAGACATGCCATTTCAATGATCTTGACATAGAGGCTGTTAAGTCCAGGCGATGCGGATCCGGAGCGGATCCGCACCGGGTGGAAGTCTTGGAAAGGAGAGGAGTATTGAAGGAAGCCGAAAGAATCGAACTGATCAAGACGGATCCGGAAGGATCCGATGCGAAGTCTAATTGTTCGTTGGGCGGAACCAACTTACAACTTCGACGAATGAGGAGTCGGACAAAGTCAGACGAGGAGAATATAGAGACCAGCTAAGTTGATTTTAGACTTAAGCTACATACTACAAAGTATAGAGCTTATATACGAGGGTCCGGAAGCGGACCCGAATAAACACGTTGTAAGTAAAAGATAATAAGAAGGATATAAAGGGAAACGCTCAGTACATCATCATCGCATGAAAACCCTTTTACAATAGAGAGAATACATGAGGAGGGTCATAGGAACATACATGAGGAGAGAGGAGTAAACATGAGGATAGATAAAGATGATAACGGAACGAGAGTTTAAGCGAGGATGTAATAGAAAACGGATGCGGAGCGGATCCGATCGAAGTTGACGAAGTTAGAGTCGTTATATGAGGGATGAAGGATCCGGACGGATCCGGCGGATGCGCGGATGTAACAGAGGCTTGGAATGCTGGTCATGATTACAAGCTCTGTAAGTTTTGTCCTTGGAACACTAGAATTCACTGGACCCAGATTCTCAGCAGGACAAACACTTTGGCCTCCAATGCAACAGTGTACAAATCCAGCTTGTGGGAACACCAATCTCCTTTGGGAATGTGATGGTCTATGCAAAGTCATTCTTTTTACTCTTCGGAATGGTCCCAGAGCTGCATATGTGGCTGTTTTGGCTTGCCATGGTATGCCCTTACCCTATGCAGGCTGTTCTTTATTTATTCATTGGTTAAATGATTTATAGCATGCAAAACCTTTTATTATCCCAACTACCAAGTCCATGACCATTGCTGTCAATACTATGGAGGTATTCCTGCAGCTGTACAAGTCACTGAACATCACTATATCAAACAGGAGCTTGTTGACTTGTTTGTGGGGCAAATGCTGATGTCATGGTACGCATGCAAATTATTCCTTGAGCAAGAATCTAACATCATACTTAAGGTCTTCAGCAAGTAATTGTGCTGCTTTATACAACACAGTTCTGTCAAGCTCACATTCTAGACTGCTACATCCAGCTTGGGATAAGTGTAGCTTCAAGCTGTCAGCAGAACATGTCTGGGATGCCTTTGTGATCCTTGCCCTCCTGAAGTGTTGTGAACAACAGGAAACATTACTTCTTGTACCCCATAATGGTGATCAACGAGACAGATTTGTTGTTGCTATGAAGATATGTAACAATGAGGTTGATTTACATGGTACAGATGATCTGCGTCACTTTTGTGACAAGTGTCAAAAAGTTGAAGTGGTTGATGGGCAGTATCATAAGTAATCTATTGTGAGGTACTTCTCAATCATCTGATACCATTATCCAGGTCAGATCCATGCTATGGTTGCAGATGGAATCTGTATTGGCTGTCCCTGTTGTGCATACCAGGAAGCTACTTGTGAGGAACCACTTGCTTCAAACTCTCAGCAGTTTTGTTTGACACATGCAAATGAGGCCAAGAGATGTGCTGTTGTTGGTTGCAGCAGTCTTGCTTGTTCTGGATCACTTGTTTGTACAGAGCCTTCTCATCAACAGCTCAAGAAAAACCATGCTATGCGAGGCAAGGCTGTAAGGGCAACACCTGGAAGCATGAGGACTACACTTGACACAACTGCAGGTGGGGATCCAAAGAGTCTATAGTCAGTGCTATGTACATACATGAGGGACATACTACGCACCTGCAGGTGGGGATCCAAAGAGAAAAACTCAAAGGACAACCACTGCAGGTGATGGGTATATATACTATCTATGACAGCACAAGAGAAAGAAGTAGTGAAAGTAAAATGGAAAGAAGAATAAGGGAGAACAAGGGAAGAAGGCAATAGAAACTGAAACAATGGGAAATGAGTACAAGGTAACAATGTGATCATGGAGCAGTATGTAGGTATGGAAGCACTGGGTGTGAGTCAGATAATAAACCACCATATCCTTGGAAATCACTAACAATGCATATTGGTGGGTCTTGTCATATTGCAAATGTTGAATAGCAAAAAGGAAAAGAGCTGTTTGATATTCAGGATGGTCTGATTTGATGAGAGGTAGAGGGGAGCCATTGTGAATATCCTTCACAAAATCTTTTCCTTTTGGGATGGATATTCATTCCTCCAACAGATATGTATGCTTTGCACCAGATGTATTTTACGAGGCCGAATTTATAGGACTCGTCCTTACTCAACCCAGTCACTTAGTTGATTGGGGTTAGTTCCATTTGGTATATCACAGTCCCACATGTGATTGTCATTTTCCGAATCTTACTCGGCCTCATACATGCCGCGCAAAAGCGACGGCCCTCTTCTTTATGCTTTATGACTGTGTGATGGATGTCATCATTGAGCATGACAAAAACAGCAGCTTGAACAAATCACAAACTGGAAATCATAAAGCTTGGAATGTCTGAAAATTAATATGTTATTGCTGAAAGTAGATACAGAGCCAAACCGGGAAGCGAAATGTACCCTAGAAGCGAAACGAATATAAATTTACCAAAATCAGAACATCTTTCCCACGGCCAGTATTTTTCGAAAAATAAGAAATTGTTCAGAGGGGCCCAAAACAAGCTGAAGGCCCACTCTTTGAGATGCTTAGATGGGGGTTTGCAGGGTCTCTGAGTTGACCTGACTCATTGAAATTTGACCCAGAGGTCAACAACCACCCGAAACGAGGGCATTTCACTTCTATGGTTAAACCATATTGTTCCCACGGAAAATATTTCTTTTATTTCACTGTCATCTATAGCTCAAATCACACAAAACTTTTTTTAAACTTGAAGAGCAAATGGTATAGTTCATGAAGAAAAAAAGATTTCTGTAAATTGATGCATATTTCATGCAGGAAAATGCGAAATCACTTAAATGTTTTGCTTCCCGGTTTGGCTCTGTATATTCATTAAAATACCTTTTTTTTTTTGCGGCTCATTATATGCATTGGCAAATTCCATAACATCAGTAAGCTGACAAATTACGGGTCAACTTTCCCCCTTCTTCCATCCACGAAAACAACGGTCATAGTGGTAATGATATCTCTTCCAAGGTCCTAAATGACAGATATGGTGGATGTAGGTACAGAGGTTCTCACTCTAGATGCAGATCAAATGTCTGAGCTGGCAGAATTTATTTTTTCACTGGCAAGCGGGCCGCTTGTTGGCTGGTTCCGGCTGGCACCAGTGGAAACCAGAGATCAGTTAAAACACTGATGAAGTGCAACCGCATAGTAATGAACACTTGTTTCAATCATTATTTCATTCCATTCCTGTACACCACTATATCTTCTCCTGTTACATCTAAATTGGGTCTGAGTGATTAAAATGAACAATCAAATGAATATACTAATGCTTTTCCATGATCCCATAGTACTTTATTTTCAGACAACTCCTTCATGACAATAGCATTTGCAGATATCAATGGAGTTGGAACTGATAAGCTTTGCAGGATTGCATGTTTTGAACACCAAATCCAAGTTCACTCTCAAAGCATAAATCAACTTGAAGATTTGCAACAGATGGAAGAGCCAGAGAGTCAAAATCAAATCTGGAGTTATTACCATCCTGGAACTGGATGATATCAAGAAGTGAAACCACAGGAATTGGAGCAAAAAGGCCTTGCATGGCACTGTCAGAATGGCCCTCAAATCCAATCTCACCAGATACAAGTGCCTCAGCTATTTGGGAAATTACAGAATGATACTACAAAAAGTACAGATGCCTGTAGCAAGAATATAGTTTAGTGGGGGGGGGGGGGGGGGGTTCTGTTAAGTCCGGGCAAGTCCGAAGCTAGGAAAGAGAGTTCTGGAACTCCGGAGCCTGGGCAGAAGTCTCAGAAACACTAAAAATAGAAATATCGGATCCGAAGCGGATCCTATGAAATAAGAAATGAGAGGACGAAGTCTGAGTATTTACCGGGCCGGAACCGGATCGACGTTTGCGTTGGCTCAAAATGAACACAAGAGAATAAAGACCAGCTTAGTCGATTTTTGACTTAAGCTACATACAAAGAAGTATCTAGCTTTTATACTACGGATCCGAGATGGACCAGAATAAAACACATTGTAGAGAAAAGACAATAGCAAAGGAATAAAATGATATAAGGAGAAATGTGCGCAGCACATAAATCATGAGAAAAGGTCATGAGGAGAAACGAGTAAAACATGTGGATGCGAAAGCGGAACATACGGAACAGCAATGTGGAAGGAATATGAGAAGTCGGAAGAAATATGAGAAGTCGGAAGAAATCGGAAGTGTGGAAAATGCGGATCCGATGGATCCGTGAGGAAGCGATAATGAAGGAATAAAGCATGGGAAAATATTTTCGGATGCAGCGGATCCGAGCGGATAATAAAGGATGTTAAATAGTGTGAGAAAATATTTCGGACAGAGCGGATCCGAGCGGAATAGGGATTAAATAAAGTGCGGGAAAATAAGTCGGACAAAGCGGATCCGGATGGAAGGTATGGATGTAACAGGTTCTGCTTATGATAACATTTGAATGTATTCTCAAATTTGATTGGTTCTTGTGCAATAAATCATTTGGTCTATGTATGAGCAGTAATTTGCTTGTTGCCCAAGCACCAATGGGGTTTCCATACTTTAAGCCATGCATATTAAATAAAGCTAATGGGGAATGGGCATTTGAGTTTTGGAGGTAATCACAACTGAGCAAACCCATGTTATGATCATGTTTTAGTCAGCCCCATACCAAGTTGAAATTGAATGTAAATTGACAAAGTCATGAGCAGTTAGTATGATCAGGAAGCATCAAGGCAGAGGGTAAGACTGCAAATAGCGCCTCAATTGAAGTTTGATGGCCGTTACTAAGCACGTGTGAAAATTTTCAGCTGACTTGACTCGACACGTCAACATGTCACACTGAGAATTTCTTGGAATTCGAAAAGTTTTGTGTAGCCAACAAAAGATAGAGATTTATTTTGCTTCATTTTCCAGGGTATAGTTCAGGCAGGTCCTTCACAGCTTCATTATAAATCCAATAACTTATGAGTCTTTATAGATGTAATGCTTCTACTTCTTTTTGAGTAATATGTTGCCCAAACAGAGTGAAAATGAACAAATCGACAAGCATCTCTGGGAATTCATTGCTGGTGAGGTAACCACTGGGATAACTGCACCATAGGGCAGTTGTCATCTGGAATTCAAAATGGGTCACTTGAGGTTGCATTAGGAGGGCTGATACAACAGCTAGCATCACATGATCTGAAGATTCTCTTTGGAATCGCTCTGACAGCAATGAGAATCTCAAAAAGAGCATGGAATATTCACATACTGTCAATGATAAGCCCTAGGAGAAGCTCTATTATGCCATCAGTGTATTTCCTTCCTTTCGAGGTAACAGAAGCAATAATGTGCAATACAACAGTGTGTCGAACTTAAAAAAATTAGTAAAAGATATGTGATCTGAAGAAAAAACAAACCATCTTTATCACTAGCCAGTACTGATATCAACTCAACTACTAGTGTCCTTAGACCATCTACCTCAAGAAGTGGTATAAGCTGAGACAGAACTATTGCAGATAACTGTTTGTGAACTGGAAGCATATCTAGCAGAAACACGAAGACAATCAAGAGAGATGTTAAATATATTCACCTTGTTCAGCAAGATTTACAAGAAAGTTAATTGCCACAGCCCAGACACCATCATCCTTATCTTGAAGCACCAATGTGATGATCTCAGGGACAGTTGACTCAATGAAAGGCAGGTTGTCTATAGCAATAAATGAGGGTTGTATACACATTGAGGAAAAAAACAAGAAATATACTGCATTTTCTGTACAAGTCTGCAAGTAACTCAATAGCAGTTGCTCGTGCAAGCCCCCAACTACTTGTTAACATTGCCATAAGTGTTTTCATCACGAATTCAGGTACAGAGTGAATTTTCACTGCTCAGAAAATCTGTAAGTGTGTATCAAGAATTAAGCAACATTGAAAGTAGCATACATGTTCTAGCCAGGGGCAGCACAACATTTTGACCAATAGAAGAGACTGGCCCAGATGCAATTGTCACAGTGATAGCTGATAACACATCATCTGGATAATGAATGTTAGATAAGATATTCCACAGATCAAGGTATTCAACAAATGGAATATATTCTGAACCCACTGGCAGTTTGAATATTCCATTGGTGAAATATTTTATTCTGCCCCAAGTGCACATGAAAAAAAAATTCAGCTTACCAGCCTGAGTCTTGACCAGATGTCTCAACACCTTCTCCCCAACCATACGAACATCTCCATCTTTATCATTCATTGCAACCTTTAGGAGTTGCTGTGTCACTGACTTTGCAATGTCTTTGAACCACACTAGGAAAAAGTTATCTTAAAGTGGTATCAAAACATATGGATGAACAAACATTTTTAAACAAGTCAGTTTAGCATTAAAAATTAGGTGAGCATGATCTTTCATTTTCAGATTAGACATACTTTGAACATTACCTGGGGAATATAATGAGCACTTAGAAGAATGGAATTGGATCACATACCATTCTGTGCCAGAGATGTTAGTGCCTTCAATCCAGCCTCACAGACATCATCATCATCATCCTTTGCTGTCATTTCAACAACTTTAAATACGGCATCAGGGAAATTTGCTTTAATCAATATATCAATGACAAATTAATAGTAACCACTCTGAGAGGTTGACCTTGGGCAAGGACACTTAACAGTTTAACCCAAGCAATACGGACTTCCCAATCATCATTCTTTTGTGCGGAATCAAGGACCTTTGACAATGCTGACTTGACAAAATCTCGAAGATCATCTGAGAAAAGGAAAATAGGTGATCAGAATTGTCAAATATGATTTTTACACACCTGTTTGTGCCAGGGAAATTAGACACTTTATCCCAGCAAGGCGGACATCACTATCCTTATCTCCTGCTATCATTTTGGCAAGCCTAGAAATAGCATCCTGAAAAGGGGCTAGAATAAATAGGTCAAAGATGAATCTAACAATAATCACTCTGTAAAAGTATACCCCTGGCTAGTATAGCTAGTAGTTTAATCCAAGCAACATGGACTTCCCAATCATCTTCCTTTTGTGCTGAATCAAGGCTCTTTGACAATGCAGACTTGACAAAATCTTGGAGATCATCTGAGGAAAAAAAATTAGGAGATCAAAATTATTGTAGAGACTATCTACACACCTTCCTGTGCTAGGGAGGTTATACACTCTATCCCAGCAAAACGGACATCTCTATCATTATCCCCTATAGCCATTTTGGCAATCCTAGAAATAGCACCCTCAAAATGGACTAGAACAGATAGGTCAAAGGTAGAACTAATAATAATCACCCGCAAAAGCATACATTTTTGAACTAGGATGCCTAATAGCTCGATCCAAGCCACACAAACTTCCCAGTCATCATTCTTTTGTGCCAAATTAAGACTACTTGATAATGCAAGCATGATAGACTCTTGAAAGTTATCTGGAAAAAGAAATGATCAAAAATTTATCAAACATAAATGTATCTATATACCATCTTGCATTAAAGAAATTGAAGACTTTAACCCAGCAATACAAACATCCCTATCCTTGTCTTCAATTGCCATTTTGACAAGTCTAGAAATAGCATCTTGAAAATAGGCTAGAATGGACAGGTCAAAAATAAAATAATGACAATTACCTGCATCAAGACTCTTTGCTAATGCTGTCGTGATAAAATCATGATAACTATCTGGAAAAGAATAAAAACATAGAGTCAGGGCCATTAAACATAGACAGATCTGCCTGCTACTTTGTACAAGAAATGTCAATGACATCAATGAAGCAACACGGTCTCTGGCATTATTCCCAGCTGCCATTTTGATGAGCTTGGGAACAATATTTGAAAAGTGTGCTGGAATAAATAGATTGGAAGTGAATCAATGGGAGCAACTTTGCAGAGACATACAACACTGGGTAAGGGTGTCTAACAATTTTATCCATGTGATATAAACTTGCCAGTCTCTTGGTGCCAAATCAAAACCTTCTTGTTTGATAGAATCTTGAAGAGTGTCTGATAAGGCAAGACAAGAGGTCAAATCTTCAAGCATTGATAAATTCAATATACTACCTTCAGCTTGGGACTCAACATCTGTATTGATGTCATCTACCATTAATTTTACAAGCATATCTGGAAAATGAGCTGGAATAGAGAAGATGTCATGGTACTATCAATTGTCAAAGGCTTAATAGTGACATACAGCCTTGTGCAAGGATAGCTAACAGCTCAATCCAGGTTACACAAACTTGCCAGTTACTGGATGCCAAACTTAGGCTCATAGGCAATGTTGACCTAAGATTATCTAAGTAAAGAGAGTTAATATTATTTATATATCCACAAATTAGCATACCATTTTGTGCTAGAGAAGATAGTGCCTTTGCCCCAGCAATACAGACATTTTTGTTATCATCTGTCATTATCATTTGAACAATTATAAAAATAGCATCTGAGAGCTGTGCTGGATAGACATAGGTCAATAATAAAGTGATAACAGTGATTTTGCAGAAGCATACTCTTTTGAGCAAGGACATCCAATAACTCAACCCAGGCAACACGGACCTGCCAGTCAGTATCTTTTGATGCCAAATCAAGACTTTTTTGTAGTTCAGGCTCTACTGACACTGGGTGCGAGTCAATATATTTCACTGTGAAATATTTTAAAAATATGCTGAAGATAATCTGGTAGGAAATAAAATAAAACATCATAAAATAGGCTAATAATATTTTAATCAAACATTAAAATATAACCATGTAAAGTTGTTTGAAAATATATCAATAAATATATTAATCTGAAACCAAAAAGTTTACAATTTATCTTTAAAATATCATTTACCTATTTCACTCTCAAATATTTTAACACACAATGTTACAGGGATTCATATTTCTCTACCAGTGAGATTAAAATATTTCATGACATAATAGGAAATTAATATTTTAGACAAATCTTACAGATCTGCATCTATTTTGATGATTGAATTCAAAGGCAATATCTTAATATTGAAGTGTTTGAGGGTGCATACCTCAACAACCCAACTGTTTTCAATCAATACAGTGTTGGAGGCATTAAAATATCTCCTCCCAAACTATGAATGAAGAATGAATTTGATATTTTAAACATTCATTAATATATGATCAAAATATTACACTGTTGAATATGAAAGAAATATTTTAATGATCAATATCTACAGTCTGAAAAAAAGTACTTCAGCTTCAACACCATATCTGCCACTATTTTAACATGTGATTAAAATATTATGCTCACAAATATGCAAACAATAATTTAATCAGAGAGTTGATAAAAACAGAAATAAAATCCTTGATTTTATAGAGAGATTACAGAGGGAAACAAGCTTTGTAACAAGACAATAAAATCATCAGTAGCACATGAGTATTTATAAATCTTTGCATAATACAAGTTTTTTGTCATTTGTTTTGCAGATGTATTTCATCCATTTCACATATACTTCTCACCCACTTCTCATTTGGTTGAGCGCACATTTCATACACTTTTAATAACTGTCATGCACCTTTCAAGCACCTTTCATCCACTTTTCAGATACATTTCATACACTCTTCATACACTTTTTATACACTCTTCATACATTTTTCATACACTTTTTCATACACATTTCATACACATTTCATACACCTTTCATGCACCTTTCATACACATTTCATACTCCTTTCATGCACATTTCATACTACTTTCATACCCCTTTCATACACTTTGCATACACTTTTCCACATTTCATTTTCACACACTTTTCATACACCTTTCATAGACATACATATATGAAAGGTGTATGAGATTATGAATTGTGTATGTCATGACAAGTGTATGAGTGCATGAAAGGTATATGATTTAAAGTGTATGCACTTTTCATACACTTTTCATACACTTTTTATAACACCTTTCATGCAACTTCCAAACACCGTTCATACACTCTTCATACACTTTTCATACACTCTTCATACACTTTTCATACACTCTTCATACACTCTTCATACACTCTTCATATACTTTTCATACACTTTTCATACACTTTTCATACACTTTTTATACCACCTTTCATGCACCTTTCAAGCATGTTGCATACACTTTTCATCAACCTTTCATACACTCTTCAGACACTTTTCATACACATTTCATACACTTTTTATAACACCTTTTATGCACCTTTCAAGCACCCTTCATACACTCCTCATGTACTCTTAATACACTTTTCATACACATTTCATACACATTTCATACACTTTTTGTAACACCTTTCATGCACCTTTCATGCACCTTTCATACCATCACAAGAAAGTCTATGTTCTAACCAAGTTCCCAACATTTAAACGTCTGGAACAATTTCTGAAATGTGTATGAAAAGTGAATGAAGAGTGTATTCTTGGCTCAGCTCAGCTCGGACTGGCTTCCCACAGCCTCCATCACTCCTGGCTGGCTTGATGAGCCAAACCACTGGTAAGCCAGCTACATTTTTTCTTGCACTAGCTGGCTTGTGGCTGAGCCTCAGCTCATTCTAAATTAGAATAAAGCTTATGATACAGTACTTCCCTCTTACTTTTGATGGCACTGTCTTCAAGATATATGTTTTATATTTGCAATTGTTAATATATTGACTTCTGCCATTACACATATATGTATGTCTATGAAAGGTGTATGAAAAGTGTATGAAAATGAAATGTGGAAAAGTGTCTGAAAAGTGTATGAAAGATATATGATGAAAGGTGCATGAAGAGTGTATGAAAAGTGTATGAAGAGTGTATGAAAGGTGCTTGAAAGGTGCATGAAAGGTGTTATACAAAGTATATGAAATGTGAATGAAAAGTATATGAAGAGTGTATGAAAAGTGTATGAAGAGTGTATGAAAAGTGTATGAAGAGTGTATGAAGAGTGTATGAAGAGTGTATGAAAGGTCAATGAAAAGTGAATGCATGAAAGGTGTTGAAAAAAGTGTACGAAATGTGTATGAAAAGTGTATGAAAATTATATGAAGAGTGTATGAAAAGTGTATGAAGAGTGTATGAAAGTGTATGAAGAGTGTATGAAAGGTCGATGAAAAGTGTATGAAAGGTGTTATAAAAAGTGTATGAAATGTGTATGAAATGTGTATGAAAAGTATATGAAGAGTGTATGAAAAGCATATGAAGAGTGTATGAAAAGTGTATGAAGAGTGTATGAAAGGTCAATGAAAAGTTTATGAAAGGTGCTTGAAAGGTGCATGAAAGGTGTTATAAAAAGTGTATGAAATGTGTATGAAAAGTGTATGAAAAGTGTACATGAAGGGAATATGATGAAGGGTGTATAAAGAGTGTATGAAAGGTGCATGAAAGGTGTTATAAAAAGTGTATGAAATTTGTATGAAAAGTGTATGAAGAGTGTATGAAAGGTCAATGAAAAGTTTGTGAAAGGTGTATGAAAAGTATATGAAGGGTATATGAAAAGTGTATGAAGAGTGTATGAAAAGTGTATGAAGAGTGTATGAAAGTGTATGAAGAGTGTATGAAAGGTCACTGAAAAGTATATGAAAGATGTTATAAAAAGTGTATGAAATGTATATGAAAAGTGTATGAAAAGTATATGAAGAGTGTATGAAAAGTGTATGAAGAGTGTATGAAAGTGTATGAAGAGTGTATGAAAGGTCGATGAAAAGTGTATGAAAGGTGCTTGAAAGGTGTTATAAAAAGTGTATGAAATGTGTATGAAAAGTGTATGAAAAGTATATGAAAAGTATATGAAAAGTGTATGAAAAGTATATGAAGAGTTTATGAAAAGTGTATGAAGAGTGTATGAAAGGTTGATGAAAAGTGTATGAAAGGTGCTTGAAAGGTGTTATAAAAAGTGTATGAAATGTGTATGAAATGTGTATGAAAAGTATATGAAAAGTGAATGAAAAGTATATGAAGAGTTTATGAAAAGTGTATGAAGAGTGTATGAAAGGTCGATGAAAAGTGTATGAAAGGTGCTTGAAAGGTGTTATAAAAAGTGTATGAAATGTGTATGAAAAGTGTATGAAGAGTGTATGAAAGGTTGATGAAAAGCGTATGAAAGGTGCGTTATAAAAAGTGTATGAAATGTGTATGAGATGTGTATGAAAAGTATATATCAAAGGTATGTGATGAAAGGTGTATGAAACGTGAATGAAATGTATTGAAAAACAAAAAGTGTATGAAAAGTGTATGGAAGGTGTATGAAAAGTGGATGAAAGTTGTATGAAAAGTGTATGAAATGTGGAAAAGTGTATGAACAGGGCATGAAATGTGTATAAAAGATGTATGAAAAGTGTATGAAAAGTGCATGAAAGTTGTATGAAAAGTGTATGATAAGTGGAAAGGTGTATGAACACTGCATGAAATGTGTATAAAAGATGTATGAAAGGTGTATGAAAGGTGTATGAAAGGTGCATGAAAGGTGTTATAAAAAGTGTATGTGAAATGTGTATGAAAAATGTATCAAAAGTGTATGAAGAGTGTATCAAAAGCATATGACACTGGGTGCAAAAACCCATAATTCTCTGGAAATACAGTGATATTACAGTAAAGATATGAATCAGAAACATGCTTATATTGCTAGTAGATATACAGAAAAAAATACAGGATAAGATACAGTGAAATTACAGTGTAAAAGAAGTTACAGTTAATATACAATGTGTAACTGTTTCTGTAACTTTCCAGTAAAATAAGTGGAAATACATATATGTTTCTAATTCATATTTCCTCTGTAATATTACTGTATTTCTAAAGGATTACAGAATTTTGTTCCCGGTGTGAAGAGTGTATCAAAAGCATATGAAGAGTGTATGAAATGTACCTGAAAAGTGGATGAAAGGTGCTTGAATGGTGCATGAAAGTTATAAAAAGTTTATGAAATGTGTATGAAAAGTGTGTGAAAGATATATGGACAGTGTATGAAATGTGTATGACAACAAATGAGAAGTGGGTGAAAAGTATATGTGAAATGGATAAAATACATCTGCAAAAGAAAACTCATATTATGCAACGATTTATAAATACTCATGTGCTACTGATGATCTTATTGTCTTGTTACAAAAGCTTGTTTCCCTCTGTAATCTTTTCATAAAATCATGGATTTTATTTCTGTTTTTATCAACTCTCTGATTACATTATTGTTTGCATATTTGTGAGCATAATATTTTAATCACATGTTAAAATAGTGGCAGATATGGTGTTGAAGCTGAAGTACTTTTTTTCAGACTGTAGATATTGATCATTAAAATATTTCTTTCATATTCAACAGTATAATATTTTGATCATATATTAATGAATGTTTAAAATATCAAATTCATTCTTTATTCATAGTTTGGGAGGAAATATTTTAATGCCTCCAACACTGTATTGATTGAAAACAGTCAGGCTGTTGAGGTATGCAACCTCAAACACTTCAATAGTGTCTCATCTTTAAAATATTGCCCTTGAATTCAATCATCAAAATAGATGCAGATCTGTAAGATTTGTCTAAAATATTAATTTTCTATTATGTCATGAAATATATTAATCTCACTGGTAGAGAAATATGAATCCTTGTAACATTGTGTGTTAAAATATTTGAGCATAATATAGGTAAATGATATTTTAAAGATAAATTGTAAACTTTTTGGGTTCAGATTAATATATTTATTTATATATCTTCAAACAATCCTATATGGTTATATTTTAATGAAACATTAAAATATTATTAACCTATTTCATGGTGTTTTATTTTATTTCCTACCAGATTATCTTCAGCATATTTTTAAAATATTTCACAATGAAATATATTGACTTGCACCCAGTGTGACTCTGGGATACAGTCTGATGAAAATTGAGGAAGGTCAAGAATTGCTCAAATTAAGTATGTCACAAACCTTTCTGTACTAGAGAGACTAATGACCTTACTCCAGTGGCACGGACATCTTCATCCTCATCCTTTGCTGCCATTGTGAGAATTTGGAGAATAGATGGCTTTACAGCAAATGAAAAATTAGCTGTGAAAGAAATACATATATAGAATTATATAAATTGATAAATAATGAGTACAGACCATCCTCCACAAACTCCACTATCATCTTAATTGCTTGAGCACGATAACCCCAATAGCCATTCTTGAGGGATGACAAGAGCTCCTTTGGAAAATCATGCTCAATAGTTGTTGGAGTCATGGCTGAGAAGAATGAATTATTTGGGGGACAAAGTACAATGATAAATTCAGCATACCATCTTTCATCTCTCTTAATAACTTCATTCCAGTTGCATGTATTACCTCATTACCACGTACAGCCATCTCAACAAGCTTGGGGATTGATGACTTGATAGCATCTTGGAAATTAACTGGAAGACATTAAAAGAGCTGTATTACCAGGCAAGGATCCAGAATACAGACTTTTTTTAATGAGATTAATCATCTTGATGGCTTGCTCAGGATTTTGCCAATTATATAATACTTGTTCTAATTGGAGACCTTCCAATAAAGCCTGCTTAGTAGTGTCTGGGTTTGATTTGGGGGAAACAATGTGTCAGCATCAAAAATGAATTAATGAATTCAATGTACCATTGTCTGCTAATTTTTTTAACAGCTCCATTGCCATATCACCACTATCAACCATTGCTATCTCAACAATTCTAGGCACCATTAACCTCATAGTTTGAAAATCTACTGAAAAGACACCAATAATGCCTGAAAATCGATACAAACCCGTTGAATGGTTTAACAATTCTATTCCAACATGACAGACATCATTATCATCATCATTTAGAGCCATTTCAAGAAATTCAGGGAGTGCCAACTTGATGATATCTTGGAAATCAGCTAAATCCAGAAAGCAATCAATGAAAAGACCCAATGTTACAGAAAAACAATGAGCATACAGTCGTTTATCAGTACCATTGTCATCTTGATAGCTTGAGTTCGACGTTGCCAACTATAAGCTCCTAGGGCTGATAGAAGGCTCTTTGACAATTCTTGTTTGATCTGAGCCTTAGCTAAAAAGAAAAATCAAAAATCAAATACAATAATGAATTCAGCATACCATCTTTCACTTTCATTAGACTTCTTAGCAATTCAATTCCAGCAATACGGACTTCATTATCATCATCATGCACAGCCTTTTCAACAAGTGTAGGTATTGATAACTTGACAGCACCAAGGAAATCCTCTGGGAAAGACACCAAAACTTGTCAGCACTTTTTCAGTTTCTCACAGTGTATTACACAAAACATCCATTTTCTGATGAACCAAATCCCATAAAAAAGTGACCACAAACCATTTTTTTCGGACACTACCATTGTTTTAATCCTGTCCACACGGGCTTTTGAGTTACACCTCAATATCCAGTCGACATTCCATTGCATTCCTGGCATTGGAATATCTTGTGAACCAGCTACAAAGAATCAATGAGCAGAGATATTAATCATACAAACAGAATACAGACTTATGCCATCTATGGTGTTAAGTGGAACTGTACTTAGACGCATAATCGGTATTGGTCTCCATCCTGTGGCTATGGTTTAGATAAGTTGACAGCTTAAACATGAATGGCAAAATGCTCACTGATTTCTTGAAAAAGTTTTGTGAGATAGTCCTTGCTGATACATTGTATATCTTGCTGTTCTTTTGCATTATCTAGCGTCAATCCAGAGATTGAATCAACTCCAACAATAACTAGCATAATAAGCATCATTGCCGTTCCAGTAGCTATTTCAATGCAAGCTTACCATGGGCTAAACATATCACCATACTGAATGCACTGATTTTCCGCAAATTGTCATATTTCCCAGAAAGGGCTCGACACACTGTCATTATGAACTTTTGACGGTGAGCCTGAGGCATGTTGTAGATCATGGTCCCCTAAGGTTGCTCCTCTACCTCACTCTTTGTAAAGTTGCAGGACAGGCCTTCCCTATGAGCAAGGTCAATGCGTGCTCGGACAGTAAATGCTAGTGCCCTGGTCTCTTCTGGTAAGACATTCCATCGATGCAGAGGTTTTCCTGGGCCCAGAAATTGACCAAGAGACTTTTGAAGTCCACTAGTAAGTGCATGGGAATTTTCATCTGGCTTTTTTTGCAGCTTTTCAAGGTAATCCACAAATCCTAAAATTGCATTCAGATGGCCACACAAAACCTCATACGGGCGGAATTGGGCCTGCATTCCTGATGTCGTATATTCCTGAAGGTGTTCCAATAAATCTGCTAGAACATCCCATTCAACAAATTTGTTCCACCATTCATCACTAAGCTCCTTCCTTGTCATCTCTGCAATAGCTTCCTCTACGTGTGAAGACTTTTGAGATTTGATCAGCTTCAGCCAAATTTCCGATAGCCCAGCAATTTCATCCGGTTCATCTCGCCATGCTCAATAAATATCAGCGATTTTTACCAATTTGAACAGCATTGACAAACGCCACTTTGAAATAGCGGAAAGGATGTCAAAAAGAGGCGTTTGAAAGGGAGATGATGGAATGAACATCAGAAGCACAGTTATGAAGGTGTAAATCAAAACCCCAAATATGACAGTAGATAGAACCATCCAGCCCAGTTTTGGATTGTCACCCAGAGACTGAAGGAGAAAGCCTACTGAGAACAGGAAGAGGGCAAATTGAATTAGAAAAGGAACAATTATGACAACTTTTTCAAGATGCCAACGTTCAGCCCTTTTATCACAAATCCACCTTTCATAAGCATGTTGAGAATCCTGTCCTCTAGTTACTGGGATGAAATTGACAAGCCACGCCTTGGCCAAAACTCCCATCATTGCACTGAACAATGTAATGAGAAGACTGGAATACCAGAAGCCATTTATCCACAAAGAAACCGTTGACGGTGTGAATGGCTCTGCTGCTTCTTGACTGAGAACGTCACGAATGTTACCAAGTAAGACTTGTTGCGAATCCGATTGAAGATCTTGTCTCTTGTCAATGACAAAAGAAGCAACAACCCCCGCGAACAGACCGGCCTACAGTTCACTTAAGGATTAGCGGTGTATCTAAATATCTGTGGCTTACAAAGAGTAGGAGGTTGTCAAGACCCGTTTTCCACAGTTCAGCCCGTTGTCTGGCCACCTCCTCAGCATCTTTGAGATAGAGCGACCAGATCTTGGCATCATTTCTCGGCTTTGAATCTTCCCTTTTACTTGCTGGAGTGTCGTTTTCTGGTGAAGCAGTCGCCACCACGGCCAGTGGAGTACTGGCCGTTAAGCCGGCTCTCTCTGCGTGATCTTCGTTCTGCGCAAAATTGCACTTATTTGGAAAAGTCAGTGGTCTGAAAATCAAGAGGGTACTTTACTCACTCCTTCAGACATCATTCAACTTTAATGAAGTACTGAGTAGGTCATTTTGCGACCACAGTCTTTATATATGTCTTTGACAGATAGCAGTGTAATTAAGTTACTGTTCTATAATAGTCCATATGAGAAGACAAATTCGGGTCCCCTCAACATCAGAACTAGATAAATCCAGTTACATTACAAGAAGTGTGCTTGGATAGTTTTCTGTATTAGATCACACTGGGTGCGAGTCAATATATTTCTTTGTGAAATATTTTAAAAATATGCTGAAGATAATCTGGTAGGAAATAAAATAAAACACCATGAAATAAGTTAATGGTATTTTAATCAAACATTAAAATACAACCAGGTAAGATTGTTTGAAGATATATAAATAAATATATTAATCTGAACCCAAAAAGTTTACAATTTATCTTTAAAATATCATTTACCTATTTCACTCTCAAATATTTTAAAGATGAGACACTATTGAAGTGCATTAGGGTGCATACCTCAATAACCTGTCTTTTTCAATCTAAAATATTTCCTCCCAAACTATAAATGGAGAATGAATTTAATATTTTAAACATTCATTAATATATGATTAAAATATTACAATGTTAAATATGAGAGAAATATTTTAATGACTAATATCTACAGTTTGACAAAAAGTACTTCAGCTTCAACACCATATCTGCCACTATTTTAACATGAGATTAAAATATTATGCTCTCAAATATACAAACAATATTTTAATCAATTCATACACTCTTAATGTTTGTAGTAGCATCTAGTCTTAGTCCTATATCTTATATGACCTCCTATTTTGATATATTTTTGGTACATTTTTAGTATATTTTAGTATATTTTAGTATATTTTAGTATATTTTCAGTATATTTTTGTATTTTTTGGTATATATTACTATATTCTTGTATACTTTTGTCTATTTCACATGTATATTTTCAGTATATTTTAGTATATTTTTAGTATATTTTAGTATATTTTTAGTATATTTTAGTATATTTTCAGTATATTTTAGTATATTTTCAGTATTTTTTGGTATATATTACTATATTCTTGTATACTTTTGTCTATTTCACATGTATCTTTTGGTATATTTCAGTATATTCTTGTGTAATTTTGTCTATTTCACATGTATCTTTTGGTATATTTTAGTATGTTTTAGTATATTCTTGTGTATTTTTGTTTATATCACACTATATTTTTGCATTCATTGTTATATGATCCAATGTTCACCATTCTTGAAAGGCAAGTGGTCTACTGCACCTTTATCATGCCTCTCATTTGTCATCAAATAAGGTTTTTCTATAGCATTCTGCTCCCATCCCACTACAAAGGCTGGGGACATGAGATAAATACATGCAAAGAAGCCATGAATATACTAAAATGTACTAACATATACTCAAACAGACATAAGTATATTTTAGTATATTCTTGCATACCTTTGTCTATTTCACATGTATCTTTTGGTGTATTATAGTATATTTTAGTATATTTTTGTATTGTTTGTTATATTCTTGTGTACTTTTGTCTATTTGAGTATATGTTAGTAGTATTTTCATGTCTTCTTTGCATGTATTTATCTCACATCCCTAGCCTTTGTAATAGGATGGGAGCAGAATGCTATAGAAAACCCTCATTTGATGACAAATGAGAGGCATGATAAAGGTGCAGAAGACCACTTGCCTTTCAAGAATGGTGAACATTGGATCATTTATAACAATGAATGCCAAAATATAGTGTGATATAAACAAAAATACACAAGAATATACTAAAACATACTAAAATATACCAAAAGATACATGTGAAATAGACAAAATTACACAAGAATATACTGAAATATACCAAAAGATACATGTGAAATAGACAAAAGTATACAAGAATATAGTAATATATACCAAAAAATACAAAAATATACAAAAATATACTGAAAATATACTAAAATATACTAAAATAGACTAAAAATATACTAAATATATACTAAAATATACTGAAAATATACTAAAATATACTAAAAATGTACCAAAAATATATCAAAATAGGAGGAAGATATAGGATGAAGACTAGATGCTACTACAAACATTAAGAGTGTATGAATTGATTAAAATATTGTTTGCATATTTGAGAGCATAATATTTTAATCTCATGTTAAAATAGTGGCAGATATGGTGTTGAAGCTGAAGTACTTTTTGTCAAACTGTAGATATTAGTCATTAAAATATTTCTCTCATATTCAACATTGTAATATTTTAATCATATATTAATGAATGTTTAAAATATTAAATTCATTCTCCATTTATAGTTTGGGAGGAAATATTTTAGATTGAAAAAGACAGGTTATTGAGGTATGCACCCTAATGCACTTCAATAGTGTCTCATCTTTAAAATATTTGAGAGTGAAATAGGTAAATGATATTTTAAAGATAAATTGTAAACTTTTTGGGTTCAGATTAATATATTTATTTATATATCTTCAAACAATCTTACCTGGTTGTATTTTAATGTTTGATTAAAATACCATTAACTTATTTCATGGTGTTTTATTTTATTTCCTACCAGATTATCTTCAGCATATTTTTAAAATATTTCACAAAGAAATATATTGACTCGCACCCAGTGTCACATCTTCAGCGCTAGACGAAGCGCCTACAAGAACCCTATCGGTGGAATCTTGATAATTTTGGTATTCCGCTGCACATTCGAAAATGACGGATGTCAAAGGACCCCGGACAATCCCCTATGAGGTCTGAGGCGCCCCGGCTGAAAAACGGGTAAAAATGGACCCTTCAGCGTACGTCTGAGGTAAAACGGGTAAATATGGGGGTTCGAACAGAGCCTCGCTACATAATTCAGACCGTCTTGGTATCGGTGGCTTTTGTGATATCTTGGTGTTTTAACCTTTGCAACGTGTAAATTGTGTATTGTGAACCGTTCACCATTCCGCACCTTTCGAAGTCCTGAAGAAGGTTGTACGAATCAACTATGCTGTCTGTACTCTTCTGTACTTCTCTATCACAATTCATTGGTAGCGCCGCGACAAGCCCTTCCTAGTATGAATCGAGGTGTTGTTGCTCCAGTTCAAGAAGGCACAAGTCACCAGGTTGGATCATACGTAGACGGACGCCTGCCACAACAGATTCAAGTCCGGCCAAGATTCGGCTACTCGTGTGAATTTTGCACTCAAACTCGACGCATCGTCCATCTTGGCCACGACCACAAAACAAGCTGAAGGCCCACTCTTTGAGATGCTTAGAGGGGGGTTTACAGGGTCTCTGAGCTGACCTGACTCATTGAAATTTGACCCAGAGGTCAACAATCACCTGAAACGAGGGTGTTTCACTTCTATGGTTAAATCATATTTTTCCCACGGAAAATATTTCTTTTATTTCACTGTCATCTATAGCTCCAATCACAAAACTTTTTTAAACTTGAGGAGCAAATGGTATAGTTCATGAAGAAAAAAAGATTTCTGTAAATTGATGCATATTTCATGCGGGAAAATGCGAAATCACTTAAGCGTTTCGCTTCCCAGTTTGGCTCTGTAATTGAAAGAAGCAAAAATCAAGTTTTGTGTGTGAGAACATAAAAAGTCAAGAAGTTATATCAGGAACAAAATGAATACAAATGGCAAGCTCAAAATACTAAATAAGATATGCTAAAAGATAATTACAATGAATCCACATTGTAAAAAGCCAAGTTTTTCTTGCCTGGTCTGACCAGCTTTTTGGCTTGTTGTCAGTTACAAGTTGCAAATCTATAGACTAACATCAACCTATTAGCTTTTTTCCCACTGATTCACAATGTCTTAAATGATTCTATACAATGGTGTAGGTTAAAACAAAGTGAATTATTTTGAAGTTAGGTGACAAATTTTTAAAATAATACACTCAGATTTTTTAAATTTTATTTTGATAAAGCTTGAAACTGTAACAAAAGCCCAGCAAGCTTGATGTGCCTGTTCATACCAAAAAAAGCCAGGCAAAGATGGCACAGAGAAAACCACAATGAATAGCTGGGCAATCAGTCTATGAAAGAAGAAGGCTATCACTTGTGCATGGCAGGTATGAGGTTGGATAGATTAAGTTCCATGGCATATGCAGCTGTAATGTTCAACACAGTGTAGTGGCCCAGCAGATCAATAGTCCCAAATGGGGATTTAGAAAAATTGGCACAGCTACCTCTGCAACAAGAGTTAGTAAAGATAAGACCTTCAGTAAACTTTCAGTCTTGAAACTTTATTGACACATGGACTCTCATTTTTCTTTTTTTTGCAAACAGTAATTACAATATCTAACATTGGCAAAATTCCCGAGAAACCTGAGTGCTGAAGCACGAAATTTTAATACTGATTTTAGAAATTAATTTAATATACCATCAGTGTTCTTTGAAATTGAATCTTTATATACTGGTATCTGTATGTATATATCTAAGTTTGAAAACAGTTATAAAAGAAGAGGGCTGTCGCTTCGCGCGGCATATACGAGGCCGAGAATTGTAATAGAAATGACTAAGGAATATTGGTGTCCAAAATAGGAAAGTGATAACATGCATGATATACCAAATGGGCCTATCAACGACCTGCTAAACGAGTGGAATCGGTAAGGACCTCATAAATTCGGCCTCGTAAACATTGGAATTCCTGCAGAAATTGAATGGCAAAAGCACATCATATTGATAGTGCTTTTAGAGATTAATTGAATATACTATCAATTTTATTGTGCTTTGTTATGATATCTGCCATTACAATACTGTCGAGAATATACTTCTTGAATCAATTTGAGATACTTTATCCTAAAAAGTCTGATTATATGGCTAGACTATGATAGTAGCTATCATCTGGCTGTCAAATGCAATGAGCTACAGAATAAAACAGGAAAATTCAATGTTAACCACTGGACACAGCAAAAATATTCTTTCATGAATCAACAATATATGGCTTGGAAATCTACCTGTAAATGTGATCATGATTTTTATGGGAGCTTTGCAACATTTTCACAAATACTTACTTTCTCAATCTATCAATTTGTCCATATTTTGGATGTCTAGTGAGGTGTAGACACATGCCATCCAGTGTGCCCATCATTTTGAACATTTGACAACAATACATTTTAATTCACATACTTTTATGAATATCAATGTTCCAGAGAATCCCTGCTAGATTAGGTGCCTCTGGGCCCTGGAGGCCAATGAGTTGCCATACAATTGTTCTGATTCTACCATTTCTGTGTGATAAAATCTAATACATGTATCTACATGTTATTGTGTTCCTGGCCATGGATTTCATCCCAAGTTGCAGGTACATATTACCTTCATTTTAAGGACACTGTACACACATGTCGCAAGGTTTTAGCCGTGCAGAGCGGCACCTAGTACAATGAAAGAAAATGGACTAGGAGACCAAGATAGGGGAAATTCCGAATGACAAATACTGAAATTTGTATAAAACAAACATTATTATCTTAAGATTTTACTATGCCGGTGTTTTTACATAGTTCTGTGGCATTCACTAATTACTTAAATTTAGGACTCATTCATGTCTGCTGGCCTCTACTGGCCCTCACACAAGTCTTACAGTAATTTCCATCTTAATTCCCCTATAATGTTTGGCCCACTTCTTTCTCATGTGGATGGATCTAAGAATAGGACGTTTAAGTTCTGCTTCGGATTCTGTGGCAGCTGGCCCAACATCAAGCGCAGTTCTCCTTAGCTCAAATATCCAGTTGTATGGTAAGTGGAGCCTCGTGAGGGTTCTATGCAGTCATACTCATGGCCTCTCTGAATCACCCTTGCCAAGTAGTCACATTCAACTCAACCTTCATTTCGGTGATATTCTGCTAGTACAAAAGGAGTGGGCCACCGCTCCGCGTGGCTATTACGAGGCCGTAAAGTTCAATGCCGATGCATTTATGTCGTCTCGTAATTGCTATTACACAAGTTCGATCAATGGGGATGGCAGAAGAACGAGATCTTCGCTAAAGCTCCGGCCTCGTAAACATAGTTTACAATATGATATTCATCTGTGCCTAACTAAGTAGACGAAGGTGTACCAGCCCCAATGAACCAAACTATCGATGCTATTCAACTATACTCTCAAGTGACCTACTTTGTTCATCCTGTCACCAATTCAGTTATCACAGATAAGACCCCGCTATAAACTTGGACCGTGTAAACCATCGAAGTCACTCAGAATTAAGCATCTGCATCATTCCGAAAGTATAACAGTCAAGGCTCTGCTATTTCTGGTTATCTATCAATCCATCCATCTGATATCTAACTGGAGGCACGTTGGTGTCCTCATATAAAGGCTCGTCATTAAAGCAACTGCACACTCGAAATCATGGAGCCAGAGCCAACAGGAGAGGTAAAAGCATACAGCCGTCATCTCGAGATCAAAGGTGAGCCTATTTTTTCTGTACAAAGCGCATCAAGTCTTATCATCAGTTCAACAGTTTTATCCGGTTCTAATCTTGCCTTTACAAAGAGCATTGTGCGCAAAAACCCTTCCTTCTATGTAGAAATTCACGTAGCGGATCTCCCGGTTCGTTACACCGAGCCGAATAAAGACGGTGTACTCTTGTAGGTTTTCGGTTGTCACATTGAATGCTATATTAACAAATTAATCAATTCACAGAACGGGAGTTTCCTTGACTTCCCATGTCCGTTTTAACGTGCTGGATCAGGGACTTCGTCTTTTCTCTCCCCGAAGACGGGTTTCTGAACATGAAGAGAACAAAGATATTTTGGGTTGGGTTGATCAATCTGTACAAGAGCTGCTTACCCCACATACTCAAGGTTGTCATACTACTCACTCGATGTCATGTCGCACTTTTCTGACTTATATATCCCAGATCCCATTATTCTTGACTTGAAGCCCAAAGGTGGACAAATTCAAATTCAAGTTGAGGAGAAAACCGCCAATACTTCACTGGAAGCTATTGATTCAACTGCATCTGACAATGGCAATCCCTTCGATTTCGATGAGAACGAGTCAACTTCAGATTCTTTGACGACTATCATCAACATTATTGAGAAGTTGGGTACTGTCATTCAATTCGTTGCAGCAGTAAGTTGGTGACCATTTCAAAAGACATTTTTTGATGATAATGCAGGGAGTTCCCTACGTTCAAACCATCGTCAGCGCCTTGTCATTTTTTTGCCAGGTATATTTGCAGAATTTGCAGGAATTTATCTATGCTGAGTTGAATTTGCAGTCTATTGGTGCAGAAATAAAAATAGACAAGCACATCAAAAGATTAATCGGACAAATGAGACGATTATACTTTTTCATCGATACACTCGAAGGAAAAGATTCTCTCAGTGACCAATTTAAAACTGTGATCAACGCCATTTTGAAGCAAACTGTGGAATGTGCATACTTTCTGGGGGATTATTCACGCCAATGCTTTACTGGTTTGTGTTGAACTTCATCTAAAATTGTTGCTAACGGGTGCATTGTTAGTGCGAGTTGGGAAGAGTATTTTATCGAACAAAGGCCATGACAAGATAGATGACTTTCTGGAGGCATTCATGATCCTTGGTCAGTCCTTGGATCGGGGAACATTGATGGAATTGGTGCATGTTTCACTACGGACAGAAGCAAGCTTAGCAGCTTTACATGACGATATCAAGAAGCATGATGAACGCAATGGTACGTGATTTATGTGCCTTCCTAGACATAAACTCTGATTCAATGCCAAAGAGATATTTCGTTCCCTGGATCCTATCTCTTACCATGCATGGGAAAGTCGGCCCAGATGTCAGGAAGGCACATGCACACAGACCATCGATTCTATCGTGAGGTGGGTCAACAATCCCCCTGATCCCCACTCAAGGGTGCTGTGGCTACATGGCCTAGCTGGCACTGGTAAAAGCACGATTGCCACAACGATCGCAGACTTTTATACTCAGCTTAACCGTCTCGGAGCCTTTATCTACTTTAATCGGAAGGAAGTAGAAAGAAGCCGTCCTGAAGGTGTCATTCGTTCTATGGCTTATAATTTGAGCGAGTTCGATTGTCGTATACGACGAGAAGTGCTCAAATCGATTAAAGCCAATCTCAATGTATCTAAAATGCCACCTGAAGTCCAGTTTAATGCCTTGATTTTTCAACCTCTTGATGCACTCAAAGAGTTGCTTAGAGAGGGTCCTATTGTCATAGTCATCGATGCACTAGATGAATGCACCGGCGGTGAAAATGACACACAGCAGGCATTTTTTGATGTTTTGGAGAATAATACTGCTGCCCTTCCTGACATGGTCCGCATTATCATCACTGCTAGATCATCATTCAGATTTAGGTCCCATTTGAAGGATCCAGACAGGGAAATAAGGCATATAACTCCTTACAAGCTGGAAAGAAGTTATATTGATGTCAAGAGTTACATCCATCGTAGTCTGAAGAAAACTAAAGGAATAGCACTGCAGGACCTGGAGACATTGGTTCAGCTTGCTGATGGTCTTTTTATATGGGCAGCTGTTGCTCTTAGATATATTCTTGGGAGGCGAACACAATCACGGTTTCCAGAGCGTAATCTGAAAAAGCTTGTGAAGAATCATACACTTCAAGATCTGGATGGGCTTTATGCTACTGCATTGGAAGCTGCTGATAGCTGGTATGAGGAGGATCAGGATCGCATCTGTGCAGTTCTTGGAGTCATCATGTTTGCCAAAACACCACTTTTACCAGACACCATTGACAGTCTTCTGGAGGAGGAAGACTATGCTGGGCGTATTGTTGAAGGACTTGAAAGTGTTCTTGATCATAATCCAGGAGGGGCAGTAACCATCCCACATGTCACATTCTCAGAATATCTTTCTACATGCAGTGACAAGCCTTGGTATATTGATACCCAGGCTCACAAAAATGCCTTGGCCGACCACTGTCTCTCTACTCTATGCAGAGCATTTGAAAATACAGAACTGTCAATTGCACAGAGTGTAGAGCCTGAAGCAGCAGCATATAGTTGCCGATTCTGGATTCTTCACATCCTAGAGATGATGCCTACCCCCAATGGATTTGATGAGGTCCTTTTGGATTTTCTTAAGAAGCATCTCATTCACTGGTTTGAAGCAATGAGCATCCTGCAATCATCTCACACTTGTGCTGGGCTTCTAGAACAGCTTCATACATGGGTAGTAAAGGTGAGAATCTGGCTAGTTATCCAGCTATTTGGGTCTGATGTCAGTCCTAAAGCCACAGATTTTCTTCTCAGCCACATTGCACCAGTTAATATATGATGGCATGAGATTTGCAACATTTTTCTCCGATACAATTGCAGAACATCCAACTTCAATATCCTTGCTTGCCATTCCCTTTGTCCCATCTGAGTCTCAAATGTATAAATATTTTCACCATGACATCTTTCCCACTGTTTTCGGAGGTTATCAGTGCCAGTGGTCCAGATCATTGCGGGTATTAAGGCAGCTCGACAAGAGCATCCAGTGCTTAGCAATATCTGCCGATGGAAAGAAGTTGCTTGCCACTGGAGAGTGTAAAGACCCGTTGGATGAAGATACTGGGATACCTCAGCTACGCTTGTGGGACATTTCAACCAGCCTAGAAGTTATTCCTGCCGTGAAACTTGATGGCTGCAGTGTCACAGAATTTTCCCAGGATGGAACAAAGATCTGGTGTGCATCCGACGATGGTACACTTCGAGAATTAAATGCAGTAACTGGGAAAACCAATTGGAAACTCTCCCAAAATGACTGGTTAGTCCAAAGTGGTGTTGGTCAACAGAATCTTCCAGAAGAGCCGGAACGAGTATCAAACCAATTGGAAGGCTTGCAGATTATGAAAGAAAAAGTGCTTCAGAAAGAAAACCAAAATTTGGACAATGGGAAGATTGCGGCATATCTTGATATTGAGCCGCCCAAGTTCTCAGATCGTCCTCGTGAGAATTTCTCAAATGCTGGCATTTTGAACACAGGAACATGGCACGTATCAAATGACAGTTATCAGCAAATCAAGGCTTCAACGAAGCAAAGGAAATTCACTAGCATCGCGTTCTCACCCCAGCAGCAGGTTGTTATTCTAGGGCAGGACAATGGGGAACTTCACATTTTTGATTTAGTAAAAAAGCAGACCATAACAACAGTGCCTGGACCATCTTTGCCAAACCCACCAGTAGATTATGTCACTCGATTCTTTCGTTCTATTGTTTTCGATGAAGCTGGTTCTCGTTTCGCAGTTGCATCTCGTCAAGGAGAGATCGAAATACGAGATACACACAGTGGAATGATCTCCTTCCGTCTCAAAGGGGATTCAAGGCCTGCAATTACTATGAAGTTCAATGCAGACAAGCTCATTTCCAGCGCAATGGACGGCAGCATTCGTATCTGGGACCTGAATAGTCGAGCAGTCATCTCCAATGTTCAGGCAGGAATTGCTGAACGGGAGTTCTATCTGCCATTATGCATCGATCCCTCAGGTCAACTCATTGTCTCAACTACTGAAAATGGTACGATGCACATATGGGATGTCCAGTCTGGTCAGCGAGTGGGTGTGCTACAGGGGCCTTGTAATCCTGCATGTACTATCATGTTCTCCAGCGACAGGAGTCGCATGGTATCAGGAGCGGAATTGAATGACATCCAGATATGGGATGTGAGTTCCTTTGACGAAGTTCCTATGATTCAGCGACACGATCGTCCTGTCCATAGGGTGACCATTTCGGCAGACGGGCTTTGTGTGCGTTCATGGAGAACCTATAAGCATCACGATGATGACGTTTCTCAGGATGCAGGAGGATGGGATGTAAAGTTTTGGGATGTCATTACTGGTAAAGAGCTTAAAATGCAAAGCTATGACGGGAGGGCGGTATTTGCGTTTGGTGGATCCGATGTCGTCGTTCCATCAACCGAGTCAAACTTGGTGAGAAGGAAGGATGAGCAGGAGGAGGGAGAGGAAAAAGGGGACGAGAAGAAAGAAGAAAACAGGGGAGAGATATGCGAGGGCGAGGAAAAGGAGTGCGAGGTACAGGAAGCACCAACGGGGGGGTCAGAATCAAATCAGTCAGAATCTTCTGCGCTCGAAAAGATGGTGCGAAAGATACCTCTCTTTCTCTCAGAAGGTAGTGGCTCCAAAGAATGGAGTATACCTACAGAGGGTTACTGGGTAGAAAGGATTAAACTGTCTAATGCCACCTTCAGCAGAATCATCGAGGCAGTGGACAGCGACGTCAAGGGTATCGTAGTCAGACGGATGAGGGAAGTTGATGGTAATATTGAGTCTAAGGAAATCTGGAGATTGCCTACAGAGCTGGGACGATGCAGAAGTATGGCTTCCAAAGGTAACGTATTGACGTTCGGAATGTGGGACGGCAGAGTATTTTCAATTTATTTTCCTGACGAATTCCTGGGTCGCGACAATGTTGTCAAGGTCTTTTACAGTAAAGATGAAATCAACTAGGAGTAGCACGAGAATTCTTCGAGAGGCCGTAAACACATGTACTGTAGTATAAAATTCTATGTAAAGAGGATCTTGGAATTAGTGGTCGGATGTGTACGCTGCGTGTGGATTTTCAGCCGACTAGACTGGTCGCGTCTCTTATTACTCACAACCACCACCACTGTCGCACCCGATGGACTCGAAAAGAGTCTTTCCATTCCCATTCTCCTCCAATCCCGATACCTCAAAGGAGAACACTTCTACTGGCAATACTGCCAGTGGTCTTCCGGGTCTCTTCCCGCCAACCATCGCCAATCGCGTCAAGAACGGTCAAAAGTCGACGTCGGGCAGATTTCCACCACCTTTGCAGAGAATCTTTCCGCAGAGCCACGTCAATAATAGTGTTTTCGGTACTCCTCAACGTGTAAAGAGGCCGAGTGCAGTTGCAAAGGATGAACCAGTTTCTCGTTCGTTTTCTCGTGTCTTGTTTGGAATCGTTCTGATCTACGGCGTGTAGCAGCGAATCCGGACGCGTACCAATCCCAGTCGCGCTCGACTCCCGGTCTTGACTTTGACTTTCCGAGGCATCATCACCGACCGGAAAGCCGCGCGAGCTTTCATGCACGAGCGAGTTCAGAGGTAGAACCAGACCCAGACTCGCAGTCATGTACAGATGGGGCGGATATTGTCGATATTGACCAGGATCTCTCTGAATTGATGAATCGTAGGATGAGAGAGGCAAAGATGCTCAAGGCCCAGTTGGCTGAGGAGGTTTGTGTCGTGTTTTCTCCCATTTTGACGCGCATATACCCACTTTTTTCTTTGGATTTCTAGCGCTTAACCACGTTGAACCTTCGTACCCAACTTTCCACGCTCCAACAAACGAAGAATTCTCTCGAATCTCGTCTCTCTTCCCTCCAATCAACCCAAACCAAGCTATCCCAACTCGAATCAGACCACGCGTCCCTTGTAGAATCTTACGAACAGCTCAAATCGATCAAAGACAAATCCGACGACGATGCTACCAAAGCAAAGGAACAAATCGAATCTCTCGAGCAAAAAGTCAAAGCTGGCGAAGCCCGAGTCGGAAAAGTGAAAGAAGCTGCGCAAAAGGGGATTTTGAACCTTGGAAAGAGGTATGACGAGCTGGAGAAGGAAATGCAGGGGATGAAGAAAGCGTATGAGGATCAGGCGAAGGAGTTGGAGGAGGGGATGGAGATGGTGGAAGAGATGAGGAGAGATTTTGGAAGGGAAATCGAGGGTATGTGATTCTTTTCTTTTTTAATTTCGGGCGTATACTCATCGAGACGATAGACGCAGAAGCATACTTTGACTCTTCCGGCCGTCATCTCCTCAAATGCGATGAAACGCGTGGTTTGGTTCAGGAATTGCAAACGGAACGGAATAATGCCCAACAAGTAATCGATATGTTGCGAGATAAGCTGTTCCATCTTAGTACGGAATTCGCAGAGGCGAAGGAGAAGGTCAAGGACCTGGAGGAGGCGAAGAAGGAAGAGGGCCAGAGGTTGGTCAAGGGCGTAGGAAAGCTGGAGGAGATGAGTGAGTAAAGAGATTTTGGGCGTGGCTTTTTATTGACGTGCATCCAGGCCAACAATTTCATGCTCTCGCTGCACGTCTCTCAGACAAGGAAAAGGAGCAAATGGAACTACTGAACGAGGGTTACAAGCTTGAAGTTGGGCTAGAAGACGCGAATACAAAGTGCGTCTTTGATCTACTGTTCCTTTCGAGCATTCCAATTTACGCTGATTTTCATTCGCTTTCCACTTGGCTTTGTAGGCTAAAGATGCTTACGGAGGATCTGGAGAGAAAGACGACGGAAGCTGAGAGTATCAAAGACGAGTATGTGCTGTTTCTCGTTCTGTACACTTTTTACTTATGTGTGCATCGTACAGGAACACCACACTTCGCAACCAAAACTCGAAACTTGAAGAAATCTCCCGTCTACACAAGGATTGCGCGTTACATTATACTGAATTGCAACAGACTCACCAGAAACGAGACGGGGAGATTGTTGCGTTGAAAGGGAACATACAGGCATGGAAAGAAAAGGGTGAGAGAGATGAGGCAAAGTAAGTCTTTTCGTTCTTCATTGTTTTTGTGTCGTGTCTGATGCTACATATCTCTCAGTCTGGCAAACGCCAATACGCAAATCCAGGCTCTCGAGTCCCAGATCCGAAAACTCAAGGAAGAAACAGGGGCCTCTCGGACTCGAGAAGATTACGCGTTAAACAAGGTCAAAGAGTTGGAGGAACATGTCAAGAGGTTGAGAGTAGAAGTCGAGGAGGGCGAGGAGGAGTAAGTTTTTACCCATACTCTCATATCGTCAGATACTTACCGTCCAACTCGCAGATATCGCCAATTATCCTCTCGCCTTTGCGCAAGTCACCCCGATCCTGTGCTGCGTTCATGTATAGTGCTAATCGTGTATTAGATCCTCCAAGAACGCTTCGACGCCCAAACGATGACGCTCAAATTGACAAAGGAGCATAGTGGGGATTTGCAAGAAAGGTTTTTGCAGAGCGAGAAGGATCATGTGGTGCGTTTCCCTCCTTCTCTTTCACCCGCTCGACATGTAATGACACGGAATAAAATGCAGGCAGCTCTCGAACAACTCAAAGGAACCTTCAAAACCGACCTCTCCCTCATCTCCGAGCAAAAGTCGACGTTGGAAGCTACGGTTGAGGGACTCTCGACCGAAGTGAGGACACTCCAGTCTTCACTCGAATCGAGCAGGAAGGAGAAGGTCAAGTTGGACAAGGAGCTGAATAGCTCGGTTTTGGAGCTTGCTCGTGTACGAGAGGAGAAGAAGGCTCTGGAGGGAACGTCAGATGTTCTCGAGAAGGACAAGGAGAGGACGGAAAAGAGAGCTGAGGAGTGTAGGGGGGAGCTTGTCAAGACAAGGGAGGAAGTCGGGAGGTTGAAAGAGAGGGTAGAGAAAGAGAGCGAGGAAAGGAGGGGTTTTGAAAAGGTACGAGTCGAGCTTGGAAAGGTGAAGAGTGAGAAGGAGAATTTGGAACGAGAGAAGGATCGAGCGTCTGCAGAGCTTCGTCGGTGGAACGAGGAAAGGGATGGGTTGGAGAAGATGCTTGAAAAGGAAAAGAACGAAGCTTCGAGATTGGGTAGGGAGATGGAGAAGAAAAGGTTCGAGCTTGAATCTTTGGGAGACAAGTTGCGGGTTGAAGAAGAGAAAGTTGGTTTGTTGAAGGAGGAAATAGATCGCGCGAGGGAGGAGTGGAGAGGAAAGGTTACGATGCAAGAAAGACTGTATGAGGAGAGGATCGAGGCCGAGGTGAAGAAGGCTGAAATGGCAGAAAAGGGGATGGAGAGTGTGGATGCGTTGAAGAGGGTACTCGAAGAAAAATTGGAAGAGGCAAAGGTCAAGTTTGACTCGTTGGTGGTGGAACGGGCTGAGAAGTGTGTCGATGAGGAAGCGGGTGGCAGCGAGGCATTGATACTGAAGGGGCGAGTAATGGAATTGGAACAGGAAGTTGGGCGATTGCAGTACAGAGATGCGACATTGGGGGAGAGGTACAAAAAGGGGGATCTGGTGAGCCCTTTCGGTCCGTTTTCTATTCTATTTCTGACCTCTTTTGATCAGAACGACTCTGAAAGGGCGTTCGTCGACTCGCTCATGGCTATTTCGCAAACGATGTATGAGCAGGATATAGTCGAAAAGGATAATGAGCTTCGAAGGGTATGTCAACTTTTTTTCCCTTGTCAGGTTGACTAATTTTGCTTGTCTCTAGCGCGATAACATGAACCGCGCACTCCAAGACAAAATCCGCGCTTTAGAGGTCACACTAGCGAAACGACTAAAGGATGAGGGTCAAGACGTCACAGAAGGAAGTGGTGGCGCTCAGATAAAGTCGATGGTAGATCTCAATTTGTGGATGCCTTCGTCGAGTCCATTGACGCCAATTAATGAGGTATATGAAGCTCTGCTCTGTTATTATTGCTGGCTCACAACCACTTTCTGCAGAAAAAGAACATACGCTCATCCTCACCTATCTTCGTGGAAGAAGACGACCAGATCAAGGATGATACTCCCGAGACTGTCCCTGTCAGTGTCAATGTCATCAAGCCCCCTTCTGCCTCTGGATCCGCACCAAAGCCTCCCCCCTTGGGAACATCTTCTGCTGCCAATTCTCACCTCGGGGCTCCAAGGACATTTGCGAGCATAGACAAAGAAGGCGAGGAAGACGAGATCTCGGATTACGATGATGACATGCCTTTGACAAAACTGGGCAAAAGGAGCAAGCCTTCGAGCAGCGTTGCAGATGCCGAACCGACGAAGCCTGCTAGGCGAGCGGTGGGTTGTTCCTCCGAGAATTTAATAGCGGCTAAAGACTCATACTTGTTCTACGCAGAAAACCGCTGTGGCGCGCAAGACAGAAAAAGGGTCTGAGAAAGTACGTTCTATTTTTGATAGAGACAAATCACCTCGAGCTGACGTTTTGTGTCCCAGGTCATTGAAGCGCCCAAGCCCAAGACTAGAAAGAGAAGATAAATGGACTTGTACGTTATTGTTGGGACTTTAAAAAATTTCTTGCTCTCTTCGTTTTCGTCGCATTCTGAACCGCACTGTAACCCGAATCCAAACCGATCCTGTACTATACTCCATCCATGGACATTGAATTCCAATTCTGTTGCACTGTTTTCTTTTCCATTTGATCGGAAATTACTTGGCAACACTAGACTTAACGCTAGATAGTACTTTCACCTGCCCTCTTGTACATCCGTGATTCCACTGGCAGTTGTATCACAATATTGTTCTTATAGCTATAACGTAGCACGGTCCAAATACAATCAACACAAAGTACAGAATCGCTGCCACCTTTAAAGAATGATACCTTAGCTGAAGGATTGGGTACGACGGGGATGGAAATGAGGGGACTCAGGAAGGAGCTTGAAGAAAAAAAGAACGAAGTCTTGAGGTTGAGCAGAGAGGTTGAGAGGAGAGTCGATATTGGCAGTGGTATTCTCTTTCATTCAGAAATCATTGGCTGCAGAGCCCGAGAATGGTATGTAGGCTTTTCAACTTACTGAAATCGTCTTTCGGGCCCAGTTCACAAAGACGACCTAGCCAAGAACCAGAAGAGGATGGGAAAAACTCTACACCCACTTGCAAGGACTACGAATCGCTCTCTGAACTAGCTGCCAGCAGAATATTGCTATTTTTTTGGTTCTGAGTCTCTTTGCATCCAAGTTGCCTTATATTCAGACCCAAACCTTTTTTACTCTATGTGATCTGTACCAAAGCATGAAAATACTAAAGAGAACCGGATTAGATTGTTGACCCCAGAGTACACTAGAGAACATCTTCTAAATAAATACTACGTGCCCACGATAGATATCCAGAATACAGTGCGAAGTGGTCAATACTTGGAGCCAGGCTAACTCTTAGGCCTCAATGCTTCTCACCGATCTTTTTCCACCATCCAACTCCATCTCTGTCGAATGACCTACTGAAGTCAATGTCTTCCCATGCTCAACATCTCCCGGACCCCGATGTGCGGAACGGATCTCGATTGCATGGGATCCCGAATTGTTTGTTCCAGATTTGGAAGCAAATACAATCCGAGATCGTGCTTTAATAGCTGAAGACGTATTAAGAACTGTGGTGGAGATGACTGTTTCGTCGAATGTCTGCTGGAGAGATACTATGACGATGATTGCGGTTGGATAGATACCCTTAGATTAAAAAGTAATGAGGGCTTCGAATCAAGGCCTTTTAGCTTCGAGAATTCCACAACTTACAGACAGCTGGTCTCCGATGGAGGCAAAGAATTGCCACACGTAGAATGCGTTTGATGTTCGGGGAATATCAAAGAATATTATAAGTTCGCTCATCTTGAAGAGTAGATGAGTCGGTAGTACTAGATCAGGAAACAATCACTTACCCAGAAAACACCTGTTCATCGAGGAGAAGATACAGTTTTCGTAAACAGCTACATTCGAAACTTACTTACAATAGATAAATCCAGACTCGATAAGCAGGGCCATAGCCCGCCACGTTCTTTTATTAGGTGCAGCACCATCAAAAGCTTTTTTGATGTCTTGTCTCATGATCCTGTAGCTTATTTATCAGTGATCTTGATGTCAACATCTTTGGTGATATACGAACCAAGCTTGAACGGCAATCAATGAGGTTGATGCGAAGTTAGTTAATAACGACAGAGCCCAGGCAATAGGCTCGGACCAAGTGCAAACTCTTGAGCCCGTAGGAACAGATGTATGATTTATTCCTTCACTAGCTGTGAGGCATATAACGTCGGTAATGGCAAATCCTAGAGGATAAGATCAGAAGGGAAGTCCCTACAGGATACTGGTGCAACACACCTAATGATGCCAATAGACATATGACTGGAAAAACAATGATTCTTTTTTTTCTGCTCCATATCACATAGGCTCGCCAAATCACAACAGCGTCGCCTACGATCATCTAACCCACCCAAAGGTATCAAAACAGGAACCAAGTACACTCAATAGGTGCAATACATACATTTAGCAGGAAGAGAGCCTCCATGGGTGTACCAAGCTCGATGATACGTGCGTTGGCATTATCAACCTTGTCTGTTAATGGTTCGGTCGGATTAACTAATAGGATGTCATGGACACTTATTTCTGCCCATGTCACGTTGAGGGCCAGTAGAACAGTGCTTGAAGTAAAAAGAAGGCATGTCACTCCAAGCACGACTTTGTTGCGGGTTGCTTTCAAGCCATTCGAGCTACAGGATAATCAGTGCATGGTAAAAATTAGAGTGACATAAGGCAACATACACCTGTATGAAAACCGCAAAGGCAAAGAGAAGGGCGTATGAACCTAGGAAACGCGAGATTAGTTAACCTTCTAAGATAACTGTTGATTCGTATGCGACATTCACCCCATGTTGCAGATTCTACGACCACACCCATCATATTTTGGTATGTGGACCTGCCTATCACAGGTAGAATCTCCTGGTCTTCCGCTGAAAGTGACATGGTGAAAAGTTGGTAATCCCTTGAGATCAACTTTCGTTACTTATGGAATCAACCTGTGCATTGCTTACTTGTTACGGACTGGACCCGATGATCAGATGTTCAACGTATCACTAAATCATATGGCTGTACGTAGATAAGACGAAGGCCAAATTCTCGGACATGTTTCCCAGGACTCAGGAACCAGTCCCTTCATGGAATAATCCAGAAACAATGCCGTTGGAATAGGGTTCACTCACAGCAGCCGTTCATGCCAAAAATGGAACTTGATTTATGTGGGCCAGCAGAGGATGATAAAGAATGTCCTCAGCTTGCAGCTATAACTACCAATATAAAATTATGGCTTTGCATTGTTTGTCAAAACTCCTTTTTAGTTTCGCTGCCAGTCCAATTTTCACATTAATCATGGCTTGAGTGTTCAGTGATAGCCTATCGGAGAACAATGGGCTTTGGTCTGGTGGCTGTAGCAGGCTGCGGACATTCCGATTCGGAGAAGAGCAAGAAAAGAAAAGAAAAGAAACTGAAGAGAAAAGGGAGTGGAAGGATAATAGAATGTCCAGCGTGGCAGACATTTATCATACTTTTCTGTGCTACTATGTGATGCAATGCAATGTCAACAGTCCCACAGTATGAGTAAATCTGAGTCAGCTCTTCAGCAAAACTCATTCTATGCTATTCTCTCAGGCTCTCACTGCATGCAAATTAAAATATTACACAAGTGGAATATTTTAATTTTTTGGATTATATTTTGAAAATATTTCAGAACTAGTTTATCTTCGAGATATTACATGCATTATTAAAATATTTCATGGGTGAAATATTTTAACTTGCATGCAGTGTCTTGGAAGTGTGAAGGCTTTCAGGTTCTACAGCTCATATATGCAAGGCTTTTTGTAGAGGTGATGCCAGGATGTTATCATAAATTCTGCAACACACATATCACACAAATCTTCACAAGATATATTGTCTCAACTGCAGCTTAAAATGAAACAAGGTGAATTATTTTGAACTTGAAGTTAGGCCACAATATTCCAAAATGATACAAATCAGAGTTTCTTGATTGTATTTGAATGCTATTTTGAATTTTTATTATCATATATATGAAATGAAATCAAACAGATCTGGTCTGTATTATGTTAAAATTTTGTGGCCTAACTTCAACTCAACTGTAAAATAATTCATCATGTTTTATTTTAAGCTGCACCCAGTGCAATAGACTTTTGCTACTAAAAGTGTCTTGAAAAGTATATTATTACTGTTTGCAAAAAGTTGGTGCTGCATGTCCCATGTATCATTGAGAATTTGGACTTGTATCTTTGGGGACTCATATCTCCGTTGTTTCCCCACCTTTTACTTTCATTTTTTGTATCATTTGAAATTATTTTACTGCCCATCACATAGTGTGACATGGATTTTTAGCTATTTTCATGTGGTGTGTCGTTTTGGATCTTTCTATCTACCAAAAGTTCTACATTATTTTAAACTATTTTGTGCTAGACATCAAAGCCCACCAGCTTATTGGCAGTGCTTATTCACTATGAACAATCAATGCTATTGTAGTATGTGTGTCAATTTTTTAAACTCTACTTTCATTTTTTTGTATGTTTTGTGTTGCAGAATGTGTCACAGAAAGTGACTATGAACTGACATCACATTTTAGGGTTGTGTGATAGAGTTTATGAGGTATATAGTAGATCCCACAAGGCTAACTGAATTTAGCATTGCCAGCTTTTTGGCATGGTGGTTGACATTACTTTTGGGATCAGTAACACCATTGGGTGAGGCTCAAAATAAAACATCGTGAATTATTTTGAAGTTAATTTGAAGTTAGGCCACAAATTTTCAAAATAAGACATCAAAATCTTTTTGATTTTGTGGCATAACTTCAAAATAATTCATTATAAGTATTTTTAAGCTGCACAAAGTATGCTGCAATCTACCGTGTTCTGAATTCATATTATATGTATAGTATATGGATAAAAATATGACTATTATTGCCTTACATTAAATTAATATAAATTAGTCAAGAGATAATATAATTTCGAAAAAAATGAAATGTTAAATGATAAAATAATATTTATGTGTCAGTATTATTTGAAAATTAGTGTCCAGTATTGAGGTTGTGGATAGCTTGAAGTGACCTTTACACTTTTATCAATGTGAAGGTTGTTGCATAGTTCCTGGCTGCTGTGGACATCCAGGGAGACCACACCATTGACCCGAAGGCACATAAACTTGGGTAGTTCTCGGGCATCTCATACTATTTCGCTGTGCAGGAGGCAATCTCATATGGTCACCACACTCTTGAATGTGAGTTCTTTGGGAAGGGACTTTCCCACAAAGGGAATATTGAATTCTTCTTTGGCACATAGTAGTGTTGATGGTTAAGCTCTGAACATGAGAATCAATATGAGTATGGTTGAAGGGTGAGAAATTACCGTTCAAAAGAAAAGAATTTATGTTTCCAGAGAACCTGGGTTGAATGTTTGTTTCTTCTTTCTTTTATATCTACAATCCCGGTGCTGGTGATAGGCTCGGAAACTGACACAGATATCTTCTAAAAAGTAGGCACATACAGTGAAACATAATCGATGGTAAAACGTACTTTCCTATATGAGCAGGTGCCGATGGGGAATTGATACAGGTAAATTCATTCTGTTAACCAGTGTCACAATGATAGAACTGAAAGCGGACTCAGTCTGTTATGTCCGTCATTTTCCAGTTCGGAACAGAGGTATTGTCGAGTTTAAAACCAAAGCAAGCTTTTGCTGCTGGATGGCATGACCATTTACTGAATACTATGTAAAAAACAGTATTGTATCTCCTATCTTTGAATTTTTGATTTTCCGCATATTTATTAAATTTTGGTATTTCAATTTTTGAATCCTATTTTTGCTATATCTCTAATAAATAACTCCGATCTTGTTCATTCTGTGATCACTGTGGTCAGAGCGCTCAGCGATAGCCTGTTGAAACATTAACCTTTTTTGCATTTGATCTGACCGATGCAATCTTATCTCAGTTCGATCTGCTTACTTCGAGCACTTTTTTTAGGTCTTAAAATCTTTACGGCCAAATTTGGTAGGAATTGAAGGGATACATATCGCATCCATTAAACTGTGGCTTTCCTTTGTGGTGTCATGTTTGGTCTATACAAGAACTGAATACTTTAACTGCTTGATTCCTTCCCAACGTGACTTGACATGCAACCATGGCAAGGAACTAATGAGAATTGAAAGAGCTACGCAAGTTTTTTTGCGAAAATTGCACTTCTAGGTTTAGCTGCATTTCTGGGGTTTAGATAGTAGCTATATCGGGGTCCTTGTACCTTTTTTTCTTCTTGAATTTTTGCTTTGTTTGACTTGAGTCCTGCTCATACCGATTCTCTTGTGGAATTCATAGAGTAAATTTTTAATTCTTTTCAGGGATATGAAATATAATATTCAGCTAGGCCTAGAAAGAACTTGGAATACTTATTGGATTTCATAAACATGAATATTTTACTATTTCAGCTGGGCCTAGAACAACTTGGAGTACTTATTGAACTGTTTTATAAACATTAGGATGAATATTCCTCTTAAATCCGCTTTCAGGCAGGATCTTCACCCGGTTCAAAGACAAGAGCGAGCTCTACTGAAATGACCGTTTCATTTCGTATAGTTTTATTGATGTACGTAATAAATTCCGCTCGATCAAAATCATCAAATTCTAATCAAAATTTTTACAACATTACAATGCATTGACCCGCATTACTGTCTACCGAATTTCATGTATGGGTTAACGATGCCTGCAACAGAGGGTGGCGTTCTGTTCAAGGAATTAATTAAAGATATGATTGCACAATCAGATGAAATGTAAAAAGTTAAAATATGTTAGGAGGCGGAAACTTGAATGTTGGCAAGGATTTAACAAGAATACGGGCCGTCGTATTGATTTCAAGTTCGATGACACCTCTCTTCCGAGCTGGAAAACGACGGACATAACAGTCTGATATCGCCGACGAACACGCTAGGCTTTTAGTCTCTTACTGCAGCACTGGTTGACCGTCAAAATTCACCTGCATCAATTTTCTACCAGTGTTTGTTCATGCAGGAAAGAACATTTCGCGGTCAGTTGCAATGTTTCACTGTATGCACGTGCCGATTTCTCCAGAAGCTATCTATCTGGGTTCCGTGTTCTTCTACAGTAAGATCACACTGACATTCCGAGTATAAAGGATAGAAGTATTTTCAAGTTGTTCTGCCCATTCAGTCCCAAGTTCCCTGGAAATTTCACCCAGTGTTTTGGAAATTTTTTTTTCTATCAACGGTAATTCTCATTTCCTTTACACTTCTGAGAAAAGTGTTCATATTAACCTTGGTGTTCAGATCTTAAACTATGTGTCAAGTAACGATTCATTACTATCTGTGTGGAAAAAGTCAAAGGCCCCAGGTTCAACCTTGCCCCCACAAACCACCCCGAGTGCTAAACTGCCCATTCTCCACTTCAAATTTTATGCCTTTGAATCAGTGGTGTGGGCCATACTGCTCACTCATGCCGGGAACAACACAAATTCCCTCACATTGATGAGTATATGCCCATGCTATTCTAAGTTGACTATAACGTCGATTGGTATTGAATGTTGAATCTACTTGTAAATCTCTCCGCTATATTACTACTTGCTCTTTCTGCTTTTCAATTTCGCCAACCCTTAACTAATTTTGAATAAATCTTATATAATATCTTAGCTAATTCTTATAGTATATATATTCAGCAGTACATTTAATTCAAATGCAGTAAGTCATTTCTGTATATTTAATAATATATATTGTATATATGCCAAACTTTATCTAGAAGTCATTCTGAGAATTCAAGCCTGATTTAAGCAAGGTATTTTGAAATATTTCTTGTTCCATAAATATTGTAAACTAGCAGTACATAATCTAGTTTTTCAAGAATTCCCAGCGCATTGATAGTGTATGAGCATTCTGCTATATCAAATTTTGAGATACAAGTTTTTATGTTAATTACATCATAAAGTCTGATTTAAGTGTATGCTTGCAGGGCCCCAAAGAAGCACGTAGCTTGACTAAAACCTCCTCGGGCAAGACACCTTATGACTTGCTGGGATTGACCTGCTTGGTCACTCAAAACTTAAAGTTATCCGAGTTACAATACTATTAGGGCACATGGGAAAAGCGACCATTTTTTGAGCCTAGATTGAAACAATTGTTCTTTCAATAGCCCTTACTTGTCTGAAAAATACCGAAAGATGATATGCAATGGCTCATTTGAGTCATTTCAACTTGAATGCAGCCGACCTGTCCCGTTCTGCTGCAAAAATTTCAAGTCCCATAAACAATGTTCGAGAAAATGATTAAAAATGTGATTGCGTCGATCAGATCAAACGCCTGAGGCAATGGTGCATATTTATAGGATATTTTTGCTGGGCTTAAATTATAAATATTTGCCACCCTCCGGTATGCTCCATATGGTACTCTGGAGCTCCGGTGGTCCTATATGGAAGTCAAAGTTCGTCTGACCTTTTCAAAAAAAATTCAAAATAGGATTCGAGCTTCAAGCTTTGCCATTATTTTTGTTATATTCGCCATTAAGAGACTTTCTACTATTAGATATTCGAAGGAATGTCCAAGCCATCTATGTGATGGCACAAATCAGTGCCGCAATTAAGAATTTGATCAATCATCTGTCTGATACCTTAAGGCCTCAGACATCTATGCTTGATTGATTTCAATGTAACATTTAAAGCCATAATGCAAGGAGGCGCAAAGTGCATTCAGTATCAATGCAGCACGCATCAATTTGATCCAACTACCTGAATTCAAACCATAGTGCATTTGTTGACAGACTTATCTACTCAGGATGTATAATTGTGAGTCAGTAGAGAATCGAAATTTGAATGAATGAAAAAAGCGTTTGGGGGACCTGAGATGACAGAACAAAATCCACCTCTTGATCCAGTTAAAATATGATTCAAGTTATCAATTCTTCAAGTGAAAAGTTCTAGCCACGCATCTTGAACTAGGGAAATTTGAGAGCAGCTAGCAAAACATTGTGAAATAGTTGAATCCATTGATTATGAAGAGGCACTGTATCTAGATCCTTCACTTCTTAATTCAGTTTCGTCCGTATAAGGCCTCGTACAACGGTAACCGTCGATCGCGCCGAAACACGTGACACACCTCGTTGTTCATCGTCCATGAACGGATCGCACATTTACTCGCCGTCCGACGAAAGTGAAGGGTATATATTTGTTTTTAACTTTTATTTCATTCGCATATCTCACGAACCTTGTAGAACGGCTCTACGAGAATTCGTCGATGAAACACTTGCTCAACAAGAACAAACCCGTTCTCCCCGCTCCGAACTCCTTTCTTCCAACACTACCAATCACAATGACCGAGTGACACGGCGTGGACCCAGTACACGCTACCGAAGAGACCGTGAAATTGCATACCGAAACACTTCTCCCGATGATCTTCTACGTCTACTCATCGAGCACGAGTATGAATCTGCCAAAATGCGCAAAACACTCTACATGGTCTTTACTCAGCTCGAAGTCGAACAACAACACGCTGCGGAGGCGGAGAGAAGTGTGGAGTCTACTGTTCATCAATTCAAGCTCTTGAACGATAAACGACTCGCTGCAGAGAGGGAAGTTCAAGCTTTGGAAGAGCAGTTGACGCTTTGGAAAGTGCAGTACAACTTGGCGCAGACCGAACTGACGAAGGCGAGGCAGATGATGGCAGAGCTCGAGTCACAAAGAAATGATGCTGAAAACGTTGCTGAAAGGGCGAAGGGCGATGCGAGAAAGGTTAGAGAGGCAATGGGCATATGGAAAGCGAGAGAAGAGGGACGAAGACAAGGCTTTGAAGATGGTTGGAAGAGAGCTAGGGAAGAATTCAACCTTGCTAATGGCAGACCGCTACCTGCCTTAACTTATGATACTGGATTTGATCACGTTCCTTCAATTCTCGAAAGACCTTTCGAAGAACAAGGACCAGCAAGCTCTGAACACGAGTCCGACGGTCAACCACCGCCGAGCCTATCGAGACCTCCACCTAGGGACGATGTCGTGCCTCATATGCCCGCGCCACCCTCTCACAATCCTTCAGCTGCACCTCGGCCTCCTTCCGCTCCTCCTCAACCTATCCTACAACCCTCCCCTCAATCTCACCCACAAATACCCTTCCCGATGCCAAATCCTCCATCTCGGCCTCCCTCGTCACGTGCAGCGCGTACACCTGCGATCCAAATGTATACTCTTGATATTCCCCCAGCGGACGCAGACGAAGTCCAGTTCCATAACCAGCCCCCAGCGAGATCTAACTCTTGGCGACGGCCAAAACCTGCATCCCAAGAGCCTCCATTTCAGCGACACCGATCACCTTCTCCTCGTCCTCCAGATAACTACATCCCTGTTACCACAGGCGAAACTGGACATATCGTTCTTCCGCCTCCACACGAGCTGGTAGATTATGCTTCGCCGCAGGTATTACCTACCAATCTTCCCGGCCAAAGCGGTAGTGTTGGTTCGAGGGCGCCGTCGCGTGGTTCTCATAGAGGAAGGTCGATGGATTCTCGGCCTATTGGCTCTCAGATCCAAGGTCAAGGAGACCCGGGCCCTTCATCATCCTCGTGGTACCTCCGCTCCAAAACGGGTCCAAACCAATCCTCGACGTCTCTAGCTAAACGATCTATCATTCTAGATACACCTCCCCAATCCGAGGCTAAAAACTTAGATTCGTCTCGCCGTTCGATTGACTCTCGACATTCCGAAGATTCTTCCACGAACATGTCTCATATGGATATCTTGCAAGACCCTTCTGTTTCCAACACCTCCCTGTCATCCAAGAAACGCAGCCTTCTCGGTAGGATGTTCGGTGGTGGTAAAGGCAAAGAACGTGAACACGTACTTAGTGTGATCAAAGAAAACCCATTGAGCAGACAGGGGAGCATGCGTACTCAGGGATATCCATCGCCTTTGCATGAGCCTTCGAGGTCACCAACAAGACCTCTATCCTCCCAAGGTGGACCAGGAGGGAACTACCCCTCTCCCAGTCAAGTTAAGCAACGCTTAGGCTATGCTGATCCTGGGCCTTCTTCGGGGAGATCGGTGCCTTATCCCATGAGACATGTGCGAGTTCCTACTCAACTCAAGTTTCCTTCCCCTCTTTCGCCTCCTCAGCAGGGACTTGGACAAGGGTTACCAGGACATGGACAGCAAGGACATGCGAGGTCGATTTCTATGGGCTCTATGGGGTCTGCCATGAGTGGACCTGGTGGTATGGGCATGGGAACGGATAGAGGCAGGAGGACATCTGTTGGCGGTGGTAGTCGTGCAGACTCGAGATTATCAGGCGCTAATGAGGAAGAGGACGACGACGTGGTTGGAGTCAGGGTTGAGCCTCCTGTGAGTACTGCATCGAATTTTCTTTCTCGAAGTTGACCATACAATCTTATCTACCTATCAACTTAAACAGTCTGGATCAGCTTCCCTTGCCTCTGCACCAAGCCCTCATATGCGTCCTAGGTCGGCTTCTGGTCAGGGACCAACTCAGAGCGGTGGTGGGATATACTATCCCTACGGCAATCCTCCCCGTCATTCTCAATCTCGGCAGTCTTTTCAATATGGAGATGACCAAGGTCTAATCCCGACTGTGCCCAATTCTCCCGCTGGGTCTACCTCCCATCAAGCTTTGCCCAATAGATGGCCGTCTGAGCGACCGACGAGTAGGGCATCAAACGCAACGCGGGCTTCTCATCGACAATCTACCACACCTGGCCCTGGACCTGGGTCTGTGAGGCCCGGAGCAAGCCCTCGACACAGATATTCTAATATCGAGGAGGAACCTTCGAGTCCGAGACCTGGTGCCGGATTTGCTGGAGTCGGTGCTGGGAATCAGCAAGGGGTAGACGATGGAGGGGATAGCGGACTGAGACGTGTTCCATCGAGACTTTCCGTACGTTCTGGAGGAGCTTATGATCATTTTGACCCGAGTGGATACGTTGACCCAGCCTTCTACGGACAGGCCACTTGAGTGCTTGACTGGGGGAGTGAGATATTGAGGGGACCGATGCCCAGGCGTGCACCGACCGAATTCTACGCGTTATTTTCTGGACACCGCTTTCTGATCTCCAACTTCTGATTGTAGAGCCAATCCTCATGTGCACCATTGGGCGTTAAATAATAATATTGGATGGAAATGGATTGGCTTCAGCGCTTCTTGAGATCGATGGTATCGCCCGAATCTTTACCACTGGTCTCAAGGTCCCAGATCTCGTAGGAACTCGGTTGTAATTTGGTTCACCGTTTACTGTTCCCTTGCAAGTGTTCAGATCTCTTACTTCTTGCCTTTTTCCCATATTTCCGTTTGTTCCCGTGTGCTGATATGGTGGCGATTCCACGTTTCCACCAAGATTTCATCTACATATACTTGTAATTTATCAATTCTGTTGCCCAAGATCACTTATTTCATAGTCCTTCTATTTGGGACACCTGGACGATTGCATTTGTCGTGTTTTGTTTTTCTTGCTTTACTTTGCTTCCAATGATACACACCCTACGGTCCCGTCGCACTTGTTGTCCATGTATTCCTACTGACATATTACTGGCATATGTATTCGCTCACTATATCTATCTTAATGTTTTTCTTAGACTTGAGTACCAAGTTATCATACGTGTTTTACTGTTTTCTAGTGTTCGGATTTTATTTCATTCCTTGCGATTCTGATTCACAGAGCATTGCACACATATAAGCAAGCTCAGTCACTTCGCCGGTCGCGGCCCTCAGCGGTATACCTACTGATCTATTCCCCGCTTGGATCCTAGAACGGAAGGACCTCGATATCAGATTAGGTGGCTCTCAGGCCACTGAAGTGGGTCTTTGATTTTATGGAAGATGGTGGATAACCGGGATCTGAACAACAGCTCAACAAGGAAACGCTGGGACTCCGGTGCGATTTACGATCATTATTTTGGAGTAGGGGCGGCTATTCTGTGGACCTGGGTATCTGGGTGGGCAGTGTTTGATTTTGACAACCAGTTGAACCACTGATCAGTTCGTTTCTATGACGGGTGTTAGTCCTAAACGTCGATGCCCGGCCGAAAGCTCGTCGCCTGAGGCTTCAGACATCGGTTCAGAGTAATCTGCGTCGTCAATCCTACTCCCATCATGACAAGGGACTCCCGAATACGGTTGTTCATCATTGGATACCGTGTCATGCAGATACTTACTCGTCGGAGGTAGGTGAGGACGAAGATGTCTGATGTAGATATAGATGGAACATGGTGCGCGTGTCCCGCTAAATTCTCTATTCGCCGATTCACCAACCTCCATTTGACAGTTCGGATTTCTGGCATCCGAAAGTTCCGTCCTAAGCGCTATGCTTCAAGGCAGCGCTCAACTGATATTACGAGGTAGTCAGAAATCCTCAAGGTGAGAGCGATCTATTATTACACGTTGATATACTAGTGCCTTTCAGTTTTCCACTGCCGTTTTCTTGACATTTCTACTGTCGTAGCGGCGTCAGCTCGTTTTCATCTGCTTATTGATTTGAACTTCTTGATCATTTGATTTTTGCGTCCATCGACATGTGTTCAACGCTGAAGACTTCGAGCGTAGTGTGGCTGGGATCTCAAACATAGAGCGGTAGATCACTGCTCACTTCTGCCGTTCTCGATGTTCTCACTCTTCAGTATTCGGACGTATTTGGACTTCGTGTTTCCTTGATTTTTATGTCTTTTTGATGTGTGGTCCGTCGGCTAAGACTCCGAGCGTAAACTTGACCTCGGACATATAGCCATAGACTTTCTTTCTGCTGTGTTTCCGGCGTTCTCGTTCTTCAGGTTGTACGATGTCAACTCATTCTTGCCATTCTTTCCATTGTTTATTTTCCATAGTCTCGATTGCCGTCTTGCATTGCATATGATTCCTCGCACTACTCATACTCATTATTATGTGTACTTGCTTACCCATCTTCTAGTTAGCGCTTAATATCTAAACACCCAACCCTATATCCTCTCAACGTATTCCCATTACAGTAATGTTTGATTTTCCTTCTCCGCCATTTCCCACCATAATATACATACGCAATACTTCATCCGCAAGAACTGACTCGAGTTTGAACGACACGACTTCGGCTGTTGTCGTCGTATCCGTAGTTATCGTCATCAACTTCGAACGCCGCCTTCGGATTTGGCATTCGGTGATGGCAGTGGTCAAACATGGCGACCAGAGTAGAACCTAAAACGCTGAACGAAGTCGTCATTCTGCCTGTTACTGTTTTCCTGGTCAGCGGTGCTCAACGATTTGCACTAGACTACTTATGCGTCGTCCCTGAGAACATCAAGTCATTTTTTAACGATGGCCGGTGGGGTCGGGTGACTTTGTTGCATGCTAAGTGTAAGTACAATTGGAGTGTAATGTAATGTAATATAGTGCAGGCAATACTGATCTGGCCGAATACCGCCGTTATACGATCTCTGGGTATGGTTTCGTATGCGTAGGTTTGTGATGCATGTCCGCCTTGTGTGCCAGCTTGAGCTGTGGAAGGCCACGAGGTTGGGCTATGGGATCTACGATGTTTGTAAGTATGTGAACCCAATTTTCGGTGCTTAATCATATTTGCCGAACTTCAATTTGATTTGTTCAACTATGGTCTCGGGTCTGTCAGGGATGACCGCTCTTACGGGCATCATGGTTAGTTGGGAATTACCATAGCGTATTGGCGAGACAGTACGAATTGAGCAACACCGGTTGATATTCCGGTGTGAAAGCCCATTCTTCTCATAAGTGCACGAATCGGATGCCTCAATGCTCCAATGCCCTTGTCATGATTTTTGCTTTACTCGTTTTCGCTTCGTTGGTTCTTTGGGCTCCTGCCTGTTCCAGTGTACTTTACTGGTTCATCATTGGTAGAAACCATGTTAACTTTGTCAAGGCACCGTTCGTCGACGTTTGCCCAGTACTTAATATAGAACGGTACGATAGCGAAGTGTGGTGCGGCGTCCAGACCCCGGAGGCTCGCCAAGTTCGCTCAACATAGTTTTATGAATCACCAAGGCCTTCCTGTTCCGTGAAAGCCGATTTACTGCCTTCTGGCCC